>JAWWMU010000001.1:80728761-80759147 GCA_035048155.1 Cinnycerthia olivascens | reverse complement strand
CAGACCTCAAATTCCATCAGTAATCCATGACTGTTTTTTTCCATTTAATATAAAAATGTGTTGCAAATGTTTCTTTACTCAAGAACACCTACTTGAAATTATAGCTGGCTGAAACACAAAATTTTTACCTTTCACAGAAATTTTGGCAGAGACAACTTGGTTTTGTTTCTTAGCACAATTTCCAGTTATTCAGAATACATCACATAATGGAAATTCTGAAAAATTTTGTGGAGGAAACTCATGTGATCATTGCTTTTAAAGTAAGACCATTCCTTACTTTTATCTTTCCCTCCACAGAGAGCAAGTGAGAGAAATACTGACTATGCTCTAGTCAGCTTTATAACTGCTCTTCAGCAAAAAGCTGAGGCACTGACTTGCTCATTTCAATTTCATTGGTAGCTGCCAGGCTTGTAAGATTTAGGCTTGGGACAAATGCCTTTGCATCCCTCTGTTTCTTCCCTTCCTCCCTAGGCATCTGGACTTCCAAAACATCTGACAGTCTGTGTGCCTGAAACCCAGGCAGATGGACCCTTCATGCAGCTGCACAGTCAGAACCGAGTCTGCTTCAATAGCAGCTTAGGCAGGACTGTGGCAAGCTCAGATCACTCCCTGGATGTGATGGATGTTGGGCTCTAGATTCTTACAGGTGTGCTGTTCCCTCCTCCCCAGGAGGTTACAGCTGGTTTGGCTGTGCCTACACTAATGCCCAGCCATGCTGACGTGTTAAGAAGAAAGGCCACTGCTCAGCAGGGTGACATAGCTAGGGCCTGGACACTCTGGGGAGACAGCCTGCCTCTTGAAAGTGTGAAATTCATGTTCAAAGGGGCAGCTCCTTCATAACTGCAGATTCTTGAGGATGAGTGGGAACACTAAGTCTGCTGCCCTTGCAAAACTGTGGACAGAAACGTTTGTGTGTTCCCACCTGTGGGGATACGTGGACACCTTTCATAGTTAAAAAGAACCTCTAGGCTCTTCCTCTAATGCAAAGCACTGCTGGTTCAATTAAGTGCAATTTCTTATGGCACCTCATTTGCCTGAGTACTTTCTAATCAGCTCCATTGAAAACACATTTCAGTAACATAAAACACTGGGGTACTTTTATCCTGCAAAAGGGAGAAAGATTTAGATCTATGTTGCTGTCAGCTCTGCTTCATTATCCCAACATGTAAAAACAGAAATTATGTAACACCTGAAAGCAAAATTGTGTGTACTGAATAATTATATATTTTCAAATATCAAAATATTAAGCATTAAGGACACTTATATGGTACATATCTGTGAAGCTTTTGGCTGTTTCTGTCCTAAGAGGGCAATAGAACTTGTGTACACATTAAAGGCATTAGAAAAGTGAACTTTGTACAAAATCCAAATTTTAAACCAACTGTATTTCACTTAAAGTGGTCTTAGAACACTGATACCACACGTGTGTGTGTGCTTATGTGCGTGCATCTATGTATTATGTATGTTAAATAATGTCTACAGCTTTCCTGAACACTAAGAGGGAGCACCTAATGTGCAGTTTGAATAGAATTTCAATATATAAAAACACTTAACTACATTTCCTTTATACCTCTGCAAGATGAAAGAGTCACTAACATTTATCCTAGTGACTAAACCATTTTGCAAATTCAGGCTGTTCTGTGAATTTAGAGAGGTTTAAATTGGTAACACTTAAAATAATAGCACGTTGATTTGTGCGGCTCTGCAGTGGAATTCCTCTGGAAGGATGTATGACCTCTCCATTAATATGAAATGAGCTCCTTGTGATACCTTAATGAATATGCAGCGTCCCCTTAGTGACATGAGTAACATTTGAAACCTTTATGCATTTTCAACGGGCATTCACCTCAGCTAATCCTCAGAGCAGGTTCATTCATAGTCATATTTCTTGTTATCTGCTTACAAAGTTAAGATGTTCTTACGGTTTGAAATTTGTCACTTACTCCAGAAGAAGAAGAAGGAAAAGAAGGAAGCAATGGCTTCAATGGGCAATGTGCCAAGATAAATGGTCCCTGATGTCTGTGTTAGATGTGATGCAAGTGTTCTTTCTGTAGATACTCTTCCTGTACAGAAAATTGCAACCTTATGGCAACCTTGGTCCTTTGTCTTGATGATTGTATGAAATATTAATCTCTGAAAGAGTAATGCTAAAATGAAGCATTCTGCAATGTGTCTGGTGGCTACAGCTGTGGACAGGGATTCAGATGCTGGATTGTCTGCACCATAGTGTGAATGAGGATGTTTCCCTGTGTTTCAGCTCCCTCACTTGTCAAAAAGGAAACATCTTTGTTAACTGAGTCCTGGGGGTTTTCTGCACCCTACCCAGATAAGCTAGTAAAGCACACTGAGTCCATGTGGGACTGGGTGGTAAAGCTTTCTGATTATACTAATTAAAATACTGGAAAGAGCAACATTTG
This sequence comes from Cinnycerthia olivascens, assembly GCA_035048155.1. NCBI lineage: Eukaryota > Metazoa > Chordata > Aves > Passeriformes > Certhiidae > Cinnycerthia > Cinnycerthia olivascens. The sequence continues at coordinate 80,756,730 of JAWWMU010000001.1, read as the reverse complement.
ACAGTGAACACTGGCCTAGGAAATACTTTCCAGTCTTACATTCTTGGAAAGTTATTGCACTTATTGGTCAGGTTAATTTAGTGGGTTTCTGCTTGAAGGTGCATCCATAAGGATGTATTTGTGAGACTTTGGGAAGCTGAGAATCTCACAGTTCATTTTCATCTTTTGGGCATTGACAGAGATCAAAGAATGGGTACAAATTTTTTACATCCATAGTAAAAATTTAGAGAAGATATTTTTAGAGATGATGGAAAAAAAGCCAACAGGTTTTTGTTCTGCACATCACTCATGGAGAGTATGAAAAGCTGTTGCAGACTGTTATCCTACCTGTCCCTGTATGCCTAAGAAAGAAACACATCAAACAAGGCATTTTCACTACCTACATATCCTACATGAGTCAGTTTCCTTCCCTAAAACCTTTTAAACTTTAAATAATGTAGTGAGCACATCAGTTGAAGGAAATAAAGCCATTTGCTTCTTCTAGTGGTGAGGTTTATTCCCCATCTGATGATCTCTACCTACTTAAATCTATAGCTATTTCTTTTTCTTAAAAAGAAAACAAAACAACCAATCAACCAACCAACCAAAAAAACCCTCAATTTATTACTTAAGTTTTTGGTGGGTTTTACTGCTCTCCACAAAACCTACTAAAGCCTGATATAGAAAGCAGAACAAAGAATGGGAGAATAAAAAAAAAAGAGATATGTCTGGATTTTTTTCTTTTTTCAGCAGTCCAAAGCTTACGACAACCATTCCTGCTTATATGGCTCTATTTCTACATTGTTTATAGCCAATGGACACAGGGATGAAAGGCATAAGTACAGGGAGAGGAAAGAATTGCATAATTAACTTTTTAAATTAATTCATGACCCAGTTAAAAGGACAAGGAGGGGGTTATTAATTAATTAAGGTGGGAAACCCTGTGGGCATGTGAGATTTAGAAAGTTTTAACTTACCAGCCAGGTTAAAAGGCTTTCTAAGGGTGCACTCAGCACACAGTGAATCTGAAATGCAGTTAATGCAAAAAAGAAAAGGTGAAAATACATTGTAAAGGTTTTTTCAAGGGGAATAAAACTCTAAAAAGACTGAAAATTAATTAGGCAAAATTCTGACAAATGTTTCATCAGAATTTGAAAAAGAGCCCAGCCCAGTTCTCAGTTTTTAAAAGCGTGTTTAGCTGTACTGAGCACAGTGGATGCTTGATGCTATAGAGATTTAGACCTGAAATATATTTTTAAAATCTTCTCAGTCCTAAAAATTTCAGCAGCAAAAGTAGAAATATCTGATAATACTCCAAGTGAACTTTTTTGATGATATGGAGACATTATAGACTTTCTTTGCAGATGTGGTATTTTTCAATCAAAATACATTTTAAATTGGCCATCATGGGTTTCCTCTTTTCTCAGGTACCTGTGACTGCAGATACCTATTTACTGTAATATTTGTCTTTATTGCCTTAAAGGCTCACTCACCCCTGCTGCTTCCAGCACTTTTCCAGCTACCTCAGGGAAAAACTTAGAATCTAGGTGAGGTCAAGAAGTCTTTACATCTTGTTCTTTCTTCCTATTATCATTCTTTTTTATATTTTTATGTCATTGAGGTTTGTAGTTTTTAAAGTCAGGGATAAACCTTCCATGAACTTGTGCCACAATCAACAACAAACATGTTACTCAGGAGTAACATTTTATGAAGTTATGAAAAAGAATGTTTTTCCTTACTAACAGTATTTAAAGTGAATTGCATTGTTTACTACTTGTTTATTTAGCCCGTCTTATATTTCAATTATCTAAAGATAGATATCAAGACTAATTGTTTTCTGCTGACTTTAATTGCCACTTTCTTTTGTTAGCTGATACTGGCTATGTGTCTCTGTCTCATTGGTGTTTGGCAAAATCTCAATCATTATTCAAACATTGTCAGCTAATTAAGCAGTAAATCTTTGTGCTTTTTTCCAGTTGTCATCTTGGAATAAAAAAGATTTTAAAAAATCCCCAAACTAATAACCAAAAGACGTCAGGCAAAGTGTTGTGAAAGTGTTACTACAAACTATTTGAAAATTAGGGGGGAAAGAAAATTATGATTAGTAAAGATAGGCTATTGCTAAGGGTATTTGGGTCTCTTTATGCACAAAATAATGCCCTACTAGCTGAGCTGCACTACTGCTCCCTAGACAAGCAGCAATCTTCATTGCTTTATGATTCTTTTTTTTTTTATCATACTGAAGCATTTTGGTGTGAGAATTTTAAAATTAAATCTCCTTATTGTGCAGGCAGGATGTCCAGATTTATTCTATCAAATGCCACAGAAACAAAGGGAACAATCCATTTTTCCTGATAGAAGCCAACAGTTCGTAAGAGGTTTGAGATGAGTGTAAGGATACAATTTGCCTAGAGAGTGCCTGAGGATCAAGACAACCTGACTTTCCACGGAATGAGTCTGTCAGCTGGCATCTTGCAGTAATTGCTTCCCATGGCAGGACCTTACCAGCCGAGGGAGGACTGCTCTCGTCAACCCAAGAATCAATTTCTACAGTAGCTGAATGATAATTGTTTGCTAAGGCTCGGGGAACTTGTTGCCAAGCCTGAAACGGGGGCTGGAGCTATGATTGGCACTCATTAACCCGGGATTTGGATTTGATCATTTACCTTAGCAGAACAATGTGTGGGGGTAAAGAAGGGAAAGGACTGCAGAATGTTCTTTTGTTTGGAAGAAACAAATGAGATCAACTGCAGAATCAGTATCTGAATATCAAGCCTGAATCTATAACTGCCTTTGCTCAAAGGAACCAAATAGCAGGACTAGGTGGCAATTTGAATGCTTTCCTTCAAGTACAATAATGTCTTTGGATTTTTTTTTTCCAATAGATACTAATGCTTGAGTGTTTTGTTCATTACGGTCACCAAATCCCAATGACTGATGTCCTGAAGTTAAAGTGCTGGCTTACACTGCAAAGAGAGTGGGAGAAGACTTGCCAGAGGTCCAGAAGACTAACTTCTGACTTCCATAGTCAAGCAGGTGTTTTCTCAAGAGATAGTCACCTCTGTCTATCCTCTGTTGCACACATTTAAACGTTGCAAATTTAGCTGCAGTTGGGCCCTGAAATGTTTTCTGGGTAGAGGTATGTGACATGCTCTGATCATCACTGAACTCTGCCTGGTGCCAGGTACTACAATTACCTAAGTCCCTGTGACACAGCATTTTTTCAGGTAGATGCCTTTAATGTAAGTTAGAGCCTCAGCCTCTGATATTGCCTTTACAATAGTCTCTCCTAGTGCTTCTTGATTATTTATGTGAACTTTCAAAGTCTATTGACTGACATACAAACATTTTTACTTCGGTATCATAGTCCATTTACTAAAGTCTGCTGGTGCTGATTCAGGGAGAAGCACAGGGCAGTGACTAAGTGGACAGTATGGCATTTAGAAGACTGATACAGAGTCGTGCTCTCTCAGGAAGCCTGCATATCATAATTAGTAGCTATCAATGTTTTGGGAAATTCCAGACCAAGCTCAATTCTCTCACTCTCAATGTACATGCCCATTACCAGAAAACAAAAAACAGTCTCTGTTTCATGACTCTGGTCTCACCAAGGCTGTTCCTTCCAGATCTTTGTGTGTTTGGGTCTTGGAAACAGCAAACCTGTTTTAGTATCTGGCAGACAGAAAGTGGCCCAAGGGTGGCTTTTGGTGGTGACTCTAAAGAGTTTTAGCTCATGGAGATCTCAACAGAAACTCTTGCAGCTTGCATGTCAGCATCTTTACATGTGTATAAAGCAATGGAAATTCAAAATTATAATATTGTGCACAATATGAACAGTGCAGTTTATTTGCTATCAATATAATACTCACATGATAAGAATATTTAGCTGTTCAGTGTCAGAAACCTTTCCCCACAAACCAACCACAAAAAAGTTATTATAAGTTTCTCCTTTGCAACCTTATTAGTGATCATCCCAAGCTGCCTCATGCTGAGAGTCCCTTGACACTCAGCAAAATGAGATGGTATGGATCCTGCTGAAACAAGAAGGATGTCCTCTCTTGCATAACCCCACAGCACTGGAAATGCAGCAAGCTTGTCGCTCTTCTGTGCAGGCCTGGTTTGCAAGCTCTTTCCATGCCTTATTTGAGTGCACATTAAAACTGGCTTACCCATCCTCATTTCTAATAGAAAGGTTTGGGGAACTGTTTCACCATCAAATGTAAAATATCTACTCAGCTGTTGTCTTATTCCACACTTACAAACCATGTGGATGTCTTTCATTTTTTGCTTGTTCATAGATAGTTTTGAGTACTTTTTCACAACTTTCCATTTCCAGAGAGCTCTGAAACTTATCAGGCAGTAGTTCCCATTGCATTCTTAAAACAAACCTGGTTATTCAATTTACTCTGCATGATGCAAATAGATATATCACTTGTAACACCATAGCAGATCATACGTGTCTTCAGTGGCAATAGTACCAGGGTATTTGGATGTGAATTAGGCAGTTAGAGTAACTAATCACTAGATATACAAGGTAGAAGACAAACATCTTGCAATGAACTAGCTCAAAGTCCTCTTAAAAAGGACTCTCCTGTAATAAGTCCTGATTTGGGCTGGTTCATGTAAAATGCTGGATGACTTGAGTGGAACAGGATAGGTTCAATGGCTTAATAGATCAGAATTCCTCAGAAACTGCAGACTGATTCTTTAGCTCATATGACAATTATATCTCAATTTGATCACAGAGGAATACATTTCCTCTTTTCTAAGAGTTTGGACATTACACACTATCCCTTCAGAGCAAGTCTACCTGCAAATCAATGTGAACAGATGTCAAGTTACAGAAACCCAGCCTGGCAATGGGTTTGCATTCAGATTCAAGTGGGGGAAAGCAGCTTTGTAAAAATGCCAACTTTCTAAGATTCACAGCTGAGAAAGGTAGCTTAAATGAATCTTGCACTTTCAAAAAGCTGACATCCCTTATTAAACCAGTCCCAGAAGAGCTCATGTCCTTTAACTGAAGTATGTATTATCTAAGGTACATGATTTTCAATCTCAGTTTAGAGACTTATATGTGCAATATGTGCACAACCAAAGTAAACAGAAATTTTATGTCCGACATACTTTCTTATGCATTTTTCAACTGGTTATGGACTTCTTAGAGAGTAGATATGGTGCTTCACAATAGATCTGGATTATGAAAGGCTTGTTCTTTATACTGCAAGAAACACTACAAGCTGAGTTCTTCTGATCATGCATCCAGTGGTTTGTATAAAACAACTAGGGTGACATGCCTCTTTGATGTGTCAGACGTATTTAATCTGTAGGCCTGATATTTTCACAGAACAAGGACCTTAAATAAGTATCTTCAAAGGATCTGTGGGCTTCCAGCTGTTCTGGAGGGGTATTGCTTAGCCAGAGAAGCAAGAGGAATGACAGCAGGTCCAGGTAATTTGTCTTACACTCTGGATTTAAGACCCATGAAAGGAGAGAGAAGAAACCATGCTCCCCAAAGTTATGTCAGAGTGTTGCCATGGAAATATTTTGGGACAATGCTCCATTTTGATGGCCAGTTTGGAAAAGGTCTTACCTGCCTCTCAGTTCTGTTGGGACTGGCTCTGTATTCCCAGCAGGCAGGTCTGTCACATAGAAGAAGCAGTATTTTGAGGGTTATATTATGTAAAAAAAGTGTAGAAGCCAACTTCTGTATCTCTCAAGCTCCTGCCTCTAGTCTGCTAGTGGAAAGTAAAATGGCACTGGTTATCCCTGATGTACATTTTTCCGTCAATAAGTATTTGCATTTCATACCTTTATTTTTCAGATTTCTGTAGAATTACTGGAATCTGTGCCATCAAATAACTTACACAGAGTTTGAGTTATGTAACTCACTAGGATGAGAATAAATCCCTGAACACTACCTGAAAATATTAGGTTTAAAGTGAACATTATAGTATCAAAGTATTGCACAGCCAAGGGTCTTTGAAGGTTATATTGATGAAATATGATTAAATTAATAAAATTAAACCTTGTGCTTTCTTTGTTCTTGAATAGAACATCTTACCTCAAGGTGTCTATTTAAATGCCCTAACAGCATACCAAAATAACAGTGTTAGGAACAAGCTCCATCGAGTTACATATTTTGTGGTTAATGGATTTTGCTGTGTTTCGTTTCAGAAAAGCAGTTTAAGAAATTCTTTCTAGTTTATGTTCTCCTTGGGAGGATTCCTAGTTCTAAACTTGTATTAATTTTCTTCAGTGTCTAACTCATGCTCTGTACATAGGCCTCCATTTATGTAATTGGAAATCATTGCAGTTATTGTGTGCCTCTATCTCTTCAACCATCTGCTGGATCCATAACCCATGACATCCTATCTCTGCTCATGTTTGTCACTGCACTCTTCTGGAATGAGATGTACTAGAGAATGTATCAGCATCTTAATTCCTAAGGGCTGCCTAAAAAGGGGACATAAAGTCAGCTCAGGTATGGCTGTCAGCCAACGAGGTATTTTCCATCTCCTCAGGTGTTACAGGTGTTGTTTGGAGAAGAGCCTCTTACAGCCACAGTGAAGCACAGACGAATTGGGTGTAGGTCAGGACTGTTTCACTAACAGTGAGGTGACTCCATGGTGCACCCCAGTAAGCAATTAATGATGGTGTCAGCCTCATGGTTTGAACACTTATGACAATTGTGGCTTTTGCCTGAATGACTAGCCCAGTCAAATTGACTTCAAAAATGGCAGTGTTTCCTCAGGAAAAGATTCTCAGGACTTAGAACAACATTGATTTAAAATATAGATCAATAGCTCGTGAGAGGTATTTTTTTTTTCTGTGAGAACTTATGACTTTTTCCAAATTTTGTGAGGGCACATCTGTTAATGTCCCCTCCATGTAGTGGATTTTGAGTCAGCAGGACTTAAAATGTCCCCTGTTGCCAAAAAACACATAGCTGCGTGAGTGAAGTGCTCAATCTGACCTTAGAAGCCCAGCTGCCTTGTGTGCTCCTTGGAGCATATTTTATTCTAACAATGATATTTGTTTTCTTCAAGCATATAAATCATTTAATGAAAAAGTCCTCCATTTACAATGATGGTTATTATATCACTATAAAGTGTAGTGTTATTAGTTTGGCCCCTTCACTGTTATTATGTAGTGTTAAGGCTCTTGAGTTGAAGATGGCTTGTCTCCTTTTGGCTTAGGGCACAAAGATTCATTTGGATGCATATCTCTCCATTGACAGCTGTGTACTCATGGGTTGTGCCTAAGGAAAACTAGGCCACTGGAATTCCTGGTTTTAGTTGATTTTTATTTTGATTGACCTCTTCTTCAATTTCTGTCCTTATGGTTGTGAACCACCAGGTAGCAATCCAACCTACACCAGTTTTTATGATAGCGTTATAAGCATGCAGTGCCTGTTTATTCCTCAGTGGTGAGTAGTTCTCTGTTTAATAAAAAGTCCACACCACTGTTTTCAAGTAATTTACTATGAGTAAAAGTAATTTCTCTTTATTATGTGGTGTAAGTTCTTTACCTCTTCCATAACTCAGCAAATAAACTCTGGAGCTGGGCCATGGGGGCACTGATAGCATCCTTATTGCAGAGGTAGTGGTGATGAGATCAGATCAGCACAGAGAGGGAATTACACTGCCTGCAGTGCCAGCCCTGCTGAGCTCACTGCAGTGCCAGCAAGGCCACGGCACCAGCAAAGCCAAGGGAGCACAGGGTCTCCTCTGCACCAGCACTCTGGTAGCACGTCACTCCCAAAGGACCCAGAGCTGAAATCTGCTCTGTGTGTGCTCCCTGTGGCCCGTGAAAAGGAAAATAAAGGTCTCACTTGAATTTTTTTGTTAGAAATCCCAGTGAGGCAAACTCTTCGAATACACACTATGTGAGGAAGATTTAAATGTTTGGGAAAGGTTGTATTCCAGCACACATCACTGGAAGGCTGCCAGAGGCAGCCTGGAGCCAGTGAGGAGAGAAGTGTTTATTGAGGTCAGTGTGGTAATATTGAGGGCAGCAGGGACAGGCCAAAAGGAGACTGAAACCAGAACAGCTGAATGCAGGAGGTGCACAGAAATTATAATCTTATAATGAGCCTCTGAGAAGGCAGGCGTGAGAAGGAGACTCCTGACCTGCGGAAAAGCTCAGGTAGCTGATATCAGGAGCCTGGCAGAGGCAGAACGACAGCTGCAGCAGGGGCAGTGATTTGTTGCCAACCTTCACATTAGCAACAAGGGTAGGGGCAAAGGGCCCTATCCATACACCACTGGAGCTGCTTAAAAACTCTGACCTCAGCATCTTCCCAGCTCTGACTGAACCTGCATCTGACAGCAGGCAGAAATGTTCTGTGTTTTCCCTGCAAAAGGGGTTTACAGTTATTTTTCTGCTTCCTTGTAATTGCCTTAGTTCCCTTCTTTTCTTTTTCTCTTTTTTTTTTTTTTTTTTTCCACTTATTTTCCCCTTTGTAATGGAGGAAAAAAGGTTAGATTAGAAAACTTCAATTAAGCCTTTAAAAAGACCATCTGCTGAATGCTGACTGGGGTTTCATGTAAACAAAATGCCTGTGCTGGTTACAAACAAATGATCTTATCTATTGTATTGTGTTACAAATTAAAATTAGATTAAGCCACCTACATGGTACCGCCACTGAATCTTAAATTTCTTATGGAAACTGAATGTTTGCTGCAAGTATTCATTCGGCCTGATGAGAGCCTCATTATTTTTGTACCAGCAGTACACACTGGGTATAGCATAATCAAAGCCTGGGGGTACGTATTAATTATCCTTTTGAATAGTGATGAAATTTTAAAAAGATCTCCTTTAGGCTCACATCATCAGCAGATGAAACAAAGCTTTGCACAGCTTGTGAGCAGTGGCTCACATGTGTTTTTACATCTGTTCAGGATATTTCAATTTGAAGCGCAACAAGCCAAGTCTGGGATTAAAGACCTGGAGAAAGAGGGGGGGAAAATCTGCAACAATAACCAGACCCCTCCCCTTCCTGTCTGCAGCAAGAGGGAGAGTGCCTTCTTGGTAATAAAACCTGGCTCCATTTTGCTTTGGCTTTTGGTGGCAGTGGTAATGTTATTTAGAAGAGGTGTTTAATGCCATGAGCCAGTGCACGACCTGTGGGCGCTGGGGCTGATTTTAACCTGGTCTTGTCACCCCACTGGTTCTCATTTGGGCTGCCAGTACAAGGGGTTCTCATGAGTTTACTGATACTTCATTCTCTAGTGTGGATTACAGTCTCGTTAAAGTCAAGAAATGTTTGTGCTCTCCTGGGCTCCTGCAGATGTATATTTGTGAGCTAGTGAAAAAAAAAAGGGAAATGGGGATGTCCCTTGTCAAAAGGGTTATGTCATCCTCTTCAAATGGCACCATAATTGCTTTGCTGGAATTTTAAAGGATCAGTTTGAAATACTTTTTAAAGCAATGTCAAACCTGCAAGCCACAAATTGCACAGGATAAGCTCTGCTGCTGTGATGAGTAAGAGCAAAAGCAGTCAGTCAGAATGGAGATGTATTAGGTTCCAGTGGGAAAGGATTGCTGTGGTTCAGTGCTCAATCAAAGGACATGATTCTCAGGCAGCCATAGAGCTAGAACCCCTCTGAAGTCTGCCTGAACTCTGACTTGATAGATGCTTAAAGATCAAGCTGACCATGTTTACAAGTCTGTACACATATTGCTGCTTAGTGGGTCTTTGCACTGCATCTCTTGAGAGAGAAGCAATAACCATTCAGCCAAATTAAAATAAGAGAAGCACAGTCAGGATAGGAATGGAATCAGTGCTGTTGAACAGACATGAACTTAGATCAGGTGCTTCTTAAGTTTTTTCATTTTTACTAAGCACAGCTGGCTAAATTCTGCAGTGACATATGCTACTTCCTAAAGACATGTCTTGACTGTTGCCTAGAATGACATACAGAGCTTAATTTTACCAATAGACTTGAGCAAAAGTGATATAAATAGCTAGCAAATAATCTGTAGTTTATAGGTTAGACACTTCAGGTTTTATGACAGAGAAGATATATTTCAGATAATTGTCTTGAAAGTACAAAGAGAAAACACAAAAAGTAAGCTATATAATTATATAATTAATTTAAATTCTTATTTCTTTGGCCATTTATGTGATTTTAAAGCAGAATAAAATCTTATAAAAGAATAATAATTTATAGTTAATTTTGTGGGTGGAGGCTGAAAGAGTCTTAGGAACATAGAATTATAGAATGTTCCTCTGTGGGCCATTTTGAGATACCATAAGCATCTCCCTTTTCTTGTATGTGGTGAAACAAGCAGGACTGAGGGAGGCATCCCAGATTTGCCAGAACCTCTGCTTCCTCTGGGCCAATGGTGTAGTGCCAGGGCATAACCACCTATTCAGTGAGAGTGCAGTTTTGTTCACAATCACAGGTGAAGGATGTGAGCCCCTTTCCACTGATGAGATAAAAATGAGCTCTGTGTAAGCATGGGCTGGTGGGAGAAGGCCCTGAATACTCAGGGAAAAAAAAAATGAATGCTGTCATTATTAAAAATTAATTATGCTAATGAGCTGAAGACTACACTCCAAGTTGTGTGGGTTTTGCAAACTAACAGCTGTTGTGGTTCTTCCTCTGTGCTAAAGCCTACATGGCCTGTCATTTACTATTCCTTACAGAGTCCAGAGCACGGATCATAACAATATAAATATGGATATATGCTTAAAAACATGATTAAAAATAGTTACTGCTTATGGACGGTAGCCAATTTGCCAACATGAATAAAAGAAGTGCTATTTTTAAAAATGCAGCATGACATATAATAGGCAAGCCTGTAAAATTCAGATAATTAAACTTTTTTCAGAGTTAAAAATGACTGAATATTAAAATCTACCTTCCTATAAAATAAAAGATGACCAAAAGTTTTTGGGTTTTTTTGTACTTCTAAAAAAAAAAATAAAATGCTTGCAGGCTAAGGCTTTGCATGCCAAGTTTCAGCCTAAAGCAAAATTTAACAGCTGAGTGATAAACCCCTAAAAATAGGGGTTTTTAATGAAAGTGCTGACACAACCATATCTATGGCAGTAAGAATGGCACAACTATAATTAAAAGTACGTAGTGTACTTTGACTAATATAAATAGCTGTCAAGATGGCCTTCAATACAGTTCTCCATGTTATTTTGACTCCAGCAAAATGCATGCAACTCCTCATTCCTGCATGGTGAGACAAGTGATCTGAAATTATAGGATTCTTGGATTTTTCTACAAATAGCAGCCAAACATGCTCACAAGCAGTGATGTCAAGTGGCACTAAGAGCTCCAGCTGTTGTAGCAGAAAAGGATCTTATCCTGGTGCAGCCCTATGAGACCAAGTTGCTTGCTTTTGCTGCTTCATTTCGTTACCTGGATCATCAGTGTGTTTTCAATGAAACATCGAGGTAATGCCTATCAACTAGACCAACCCTTTGGCTTTGGGTGCCTTTAATTTGCTAGATATCACTGTGGTTTCTTGCTTTTGCAGTGACTCCTGCTTTTAATGATAATTCACTGAATAGGTGATATGGAACTTTTTTGACAAAGTTTCTGACTTTTTTCAATCCTTCTCTTCTAGGAAGAAACCCCACAATATATTTATATATTTATATCTTTAATGATATTCTTTTCTTGGTATTTGGTAAATCTTGTCAGGTTGATTTTGTCTCCCACCTCTTTCTCCTGTTTCTCTCTTCTCCCCATTTCTCTCTTCTGCCTATGTATGTTGCTCTCCCTTTGCCCTTCTTTGCCCTCCTTCCTCTCTCTAGGGCTTCCTTTCCTCTAGGGCTCCCATTTGTCTCTTTCCCCCCAGTACTTTGCATCTGCATCTAGCTTTTTCTAGTGGGGCTTCTTTTTGAGATTTTTACACATCCAACTCACTGAGGCCAGTAAGTACTTTGAATATTAGATGCCAGACTCCTAAATTCTGTCTCTCCTTACCTAAGGCACTTAAGTTTAAAACTAACAGTTGAAAAAAAGATTTCAAAAGTCAAGCTCCTTATCTTGCAAACACTTCTACACATGTGTTAACTTTGTATGAGTTGCATTTTTATGACTTGAGTCCAAGAGGTTGGGGTTGGGGCACATCTTTGCAAAATACTTGTGATTTGACTGGTTTATTTTGCAGACAGAGTCAAGGTTTCTCTGGCCCTCATGTAACAATACCTTTTAGGACTTGTGCAGTGTGCTGCCATCTTCAAAGGTGGGCTGTAAAAGTGAATTCTGTCTAAAAAGAGGATTCCTCCCATAGAATGTGCTCTCAGCACAGGGAAATGCCTCACATCTCTGCTGATGCAAACAGGAACAACTCCTTTTGTTTCTCTTCCAGGAGGTTTAACTGATTTTACTGTTGCTGCAGCAATTTAGCAGGAGGAATGTTTCAGACAAATATGAGATACACATTTTTAACCATCAAGTGACAAGAGATAAGAAGCAGACAATATGAAATATATGAAATATAATAAAATATATGAAATATAATAAAATAGATCATAGGAGAAAAACAAGACAGCATCCTATTTTCCAAATAAAATATTCTGTTGGAAGGACAAGAGTAGACTTGCTTTTCTGAAATTCAGTGTAAACCAGAACGAAACTCCAGAATTTTAGCCAGATGAAGTTGAAGGACCTAAGATTTAAACAATTTTAATTCTGTTTTACATATGTTTAGTTTAGAAATCTGGGGAGGTTTTATGAAATTGTAGGATATTAAAAAAATAATGCAATTAGGATATTAGAGAATTAATTAATTTTAATTAATTTATAGTGCTTATTTTTCACTTTTAAGCCAGTAGGGGGAAAAAATTAAATGAAGATTAATTAAATGAAGAGATGTTCTTTTAGGATTATGGTGCAATGAAAAAATGGAAATTATTTATATTTTTTGTGTTTCTTTCTTAATTCTTTTTCTTTTCCTATCCTGTCTACTTATACAGGCCCACTGGATGATGCCAAAAGCTGTGCAGCATCCCAGGACAAACCCTCTTTCCAGGTGGTTTCAGCTTTTGATTTTCGGCCTCCTGCCTAACACAACTCACCCGAGGCACGGCGACATCCCAGCATAACACAAACCTTGTCATGTCTCATTGCTTAAATAACACAATAAGGAAATTAAAATCCTTGCTGGTTATGATTTTCATTGTTACGTCTTACGAAGCCTTGAAGAATTTCAGGAAATTGATTAGCCGGGGGGAGTTTGGTACCTGAACAAACAAAACAAACAAAACAAACAAAAAAAAAAAAACCAAAAAAAAACCAAAAAAAACCAAACCAACAAAACCAAACCAAGAGCAACAAAGAGCCTCTAACTAAAAGTGTTTTGTTATGGCTAGGGCATACCCCTGTCGGTGCCGGGCTCGGCGGCGGCCCCGGTAAATCCCGCGGTGCAGCCGCATCGGCGGGGGCCGCTCGCCCTCTGCCGGGGATGCGGCGCTCGGAGCGCAGCGCAGCGCCCTCGGGGCGGGGAGCCGCGCTGAGGAACACTGCGGACAGCCCCCGTGCCACCCCCCAGGGGTGCCACCCCCCAGGGCCAGGGCGCTCAAAGCCCCGTCCAGCCTGGCTTTGAACGCGTTGTCGGGATGGGGCATCCGCAGCTTCTCCGGGCAGCCTGGTCCATGCCTTACTCGGTAATTAGCATGATCCATTTTACCTACACCTAATTCACACCTAAATCTAGTGGGAGAGAAGAGAGACAAGACTCTGATAAATGCACGGCCAGGAAGGAAACCAGGGCGGCTCGCAGCTGCACTGCTTTGGGGACCGAGGGGGAGGAGAGCGCATCAAGCTCCTCTCGCCCCAGTGTTGCTCCTGGCATTGCCCCTGGCAGGCACCTGCCCCAGTACAGCCCCTCTGCCCGGGCCAGGTACATCTCCCCCAGATTCATACAGCACACCCCAATCGTGTGAGCGAGCTCTACGTGTCTGCACTGTCATGGGACTCACGAGTTTAATAACACCCTCGGGTTTCATACTGTGGGGAGGGGGGAACCCAAATCAAAGATAGGGTGGATTGCTGACCATGGTGCAAGGCAGGAAATATGGCTGTGGGAGGCCTGCACATGGTACAGTGCTGCCCGCCCTGCCCTGCTGCCTGTGGCAGGGCTGCGTTTGCTCCTGACCCCTTTCCTTCCTTCTACCCTGGCCCAGCAAGGGCAGTGGGAGGAAAGTGTCAGCGGGCTCTGGGAGGCCGTGGTTCCAGCAGAAATAAAAGCCCAGCCCAGGATAAGCTGTTCTTTGAGTGCCTCATGCCTCCTGCGGGAGAGGGGACTGGCAACCTGCTGCCAGGTTTCTCACCAGCAGCAAGAAACAGGGAAAGAAAAAGAGGTGGGTGTGTGTTTCCAGTGGGGAAGCACTCCATGGGTGCAGGTGGGCTCACAGGTTCTCCTCTGGCACCAAGTGCAGCTGTGCCAAATACACCAACTTGGCCTAGGTCTCCTTCCCAGCACGGGGCTGCCCCTTCCTCTGCAGGACCTCTAAGCCACCCTCGCCAGACCTCACTGGCTGTGTGAAGGCTGGTTTTAGCCACATAGGCAAGAAAATTTAGTCTATGTGCAGAAATTCTAGTCCAAGGTCAGCAGCCAGTGCAGTGCACCCTGCCAGCATGCAACTGTGTGGAATGAGGCTGGTTCAGCCTTACCCCAGGATCTGATCACTTACAAAGGCTTCAATTAGATCCATCACTTTATATGAATGGTTATTTTGTGACTTAATCCCCCCCCTGCTTTTTTTTTGCAGTGGTAATTAAATGATCGAGGGAAAAGCAGAGGCAGATTAATTGATTGAACTGATTCCAGGAGAAACCATTACTGCCATTCCTCTTCTGCTCTATACAGTGTTTAAACAACTCTGAAATAGAGCTGGGTGAATCCTGCCAACATATTTCTGTGAGCACTGCTTTGATTTTCAAATGAATTGTCTTCATCTGCTTTTATCCCCCTATTGCCTTGGCTTTATGTGAACATTTCTACAGTTTAGTTTGGTCGTGAAAAGAAAAAAAAAAAATAAAAGCTAGTGTGTTTCAATACAATGGAAAATTAATTTCATTTCCATGAGCTCAAGAGTTATGTAGTGACAGGACAAAAGTAGTGTCGTGTAAAAGACCAATAATCAGTAATGACACTGCTCAGATATGCCGCAGTGCAAATGAATACTACCACGTCATGGATCAAACAAAGTTTATGAAAATTATTTAACAGAACTGCTAAAATTATAGTGTACGGAAACTCTGTGTTTAGAAAAAGAGGTGAAATATGCCAAATACTGCCGTTATTACCAGTTATTCCTTCTTTTATTGAAAAGATTAAGAATATTTTTCTTTTAAATTGCATCCAGTTAATGTACATTTATAAGTGCGATGGCAGCAAGTATAGAGCATATTAGTCAAATCTGTGTTTAGGGAATATGAATAATGTGAATTAATCATGAAAGTCCCTTGATAGTAACAAATATACTTACAGATTTTTTAAATTATTTTTAAAGGAAGGAAGGAAGCAAGAAAAATCACATAGGAGTACACTTTTAAAGGAATTTTACAAAACAATCATCAACATTAAGGAAGTGCCATTTTTCATCTGGATCTAATCTATAGCTTCATGAAATTTTCTTGTTGAACAATTATTCAGAAGGAGACTAAGTAAATATAGTGCTAAAAATAATAATAAAGGTTTCCAGGAAATTTGAAAAGTAGGCAAAAACCTACATGTAGTTACCTTCTCTTCATCTGTAAGAAAGATAACTATTTCAGCTTGTGCGTATAGGCAACTTTGCTGTTTCATAAATTGACCTATGAAACAATATTAGGTTATACAAGTTTATAGAATGTTTGAGATTTTTCAAAAGCATGTTTTGAATTTATTTAACAAACAGGTCTGATATTTAGTACAATGCATTTTCCTAACTTCTTGTTTTAATTGTCAGTATTGGGATTTCTGTTTTATCTTGGATTATTGTTCACCTCAAGAATGTGCTGTGGATCCTCTTTCTTCTCAGACTGAGCCACATGTTTGGAGAAATCATTGTGATTTTAAAATCTCTCAGAAAGAATGCAAAAGGCAAATTAGAAGGGTAAAAATATATAGGGGAGCTGAGCTAGAATGTTTCTCACTGTGTTCTTTCACTCAGGGTGTAGCTGGGTCTATACACAGCATATACAAAATTCTCAGTTTTAAAAATAACAGAATCCCTTCAGAAATCATATAGAAAACAAGATACAAAATTGGTTTTATTATACAGTATATAAATTTCACATCAAATTGTCTGTAAAAAGTGACTAGACTGAGGCTGTGCAAGGGTAAAAAAAAACCCCAACCAAATCTTAAATTTGATTTCAATTCTGACATCGATATCATATGTAAGTCAAAAGAGGTGTTATCAGAAAGGGCTCTTGCTACATTATCACCTTTGGCATGGTTGTTTTGAGAATGATGTAGCCAAAAAAATGGGAAAGTTTCAAGAGAAATGTCTAGGAAAATTTGATGAATGGAAAACTGATTTGTAGTAAATATATGTTTACCATTTTTTGTTATTTTTTTTCCACATTTATCTCCATAAGCATGTTGACTAAGTGTTGGGATTTTCCCTAAATCAAAAAAAAACTTAGGAAATGGGGCTTTAATCTTTACTCTCCCTAACCCCTGGAAAATAATGTCTCCAAACCTCACACTGATGGCTGCCATTGCCCATCTGCCTGGCCCAGCCAAGGGGTCTCAGGTGAGGAGGCAGCAGGACAGGAGAAACTCTGTTTGGGAGGTGAGCTTCCTTCTTTCTGTACCTGCACGGGTGGCCTGATTCAGGCAGGTAAACATCGCCTGCAAAATGTATGCACAACACGAGGGGAAAAAGAAGGCTCATTTAGCTAGAGAATTAAAATGTGTTTGGAAGTAGCTGGTAATTTGGGGTTAGCTGTGTGGGTGAGAGTTTATAAAGTCATTATTACTGAACAGTGCCTGGTTGCAACCTGCTGGCTTAGAAGGGCTTTTCAGCCAAGGAGGAGGGAAGAAATGCCTTTTGGCAGAGCACAACTAAATACATTGGAGAAAATAGTTGTTATTTCAGGTGTGCAGTTTCCCAGTAGAAACTAAGTTTAATTAATTTATTTATTTTTCTAATTTGTGAAAACAGGTGTAGGGTGACCTCTAGGCACAAGTGCAAAAGCTATAAAACCAGATTCATTCATTAATTAGCTGACTTAATGTCAACCAATGATAGTCAAATAAGCAAACAACATGTGAGGAAAACTCAAGACTCCTCCCATCCAGCTCTCTGTAGGAAAAAACCTGAGTGTGAACATACTTGGCAGTTAACCTTGAGCTCCTTGCTCCCTACTTCTTTTGTGTGACAGGGAGAATAGAGCCTGAATCACAGTGATGAGCCCTCACAGTTTTTATTTAATGTTTGTATAATTTAATGAAATACCATAAATGTACCAATTTTTTTTCTCTTTATTATTTCAAGTATGTTAAATGTGAGATACAGACCAGGTGCAAAAAGGAGTCTGTAAAGTGATTGGACAGAGAACTGGGAACTAGGATTTCTGACTTCTCCCAGACCATGACTGGCTGGGGTAACTACTTAACCCAAATGGTTAGATGTGTAAACTTCACCATGCTGGGCTCATTGTTTTGTAACAATTCCCTGTATAGTTCTTTTGCCAATGTGTTCTCTTTGTTCTCTCAGTGCTATAAGTGAAATCACCTGAGGAAAAGGTAGATGCACCTCAGTAATGGCATTATAGAAGCTGTGGAAGAAGTAAAGCCACTCCTTGAAGCACTAGGGATCACCAGATTCCTGCAGGTAGGTGACAGTGGTGCTGAGACATCAGCGCTTTACACCTGTCCCAGCATTTCTGCATGATCGTAGTGACTTTGCTGTTGCCAGCATCTTTGTTGTCCCTGACAAAAATACCTATCAGGACTTGAACTGTCACCATTTTGCATATTCCCTGTTATGTCACCAGCAGCTACAGTTTTCCTCCCACAACACCCTTGATACGCATTATAATGTGCTATGGGTTATGTTACAAGTAATTAATTTTTTGAAAGCATATATTTCTACTCTTTGGCAGGCAAGTTTTTTCCAAAATAATGAGAACAGGTTTGTGTCCAAACACACCTTATAGCCCCTTATTTACAATCACGTGAGTAAAAAAAGAAAAAAAATACTTTCGGGCTACAGTCTCATATTTGAGTTCTTACAGATGAGATTCTGTTCAAACCGGAGCGCAGTGGCTGTGATGGACACAGAACAGGGCAAAACATATCTGGTTTTAAACCGGAGAGGAAATCTTCCCCCTACCCTGCCCCCTCAAAAATGTTTTCAAGAAAAGATCAGACACAGGTTTTTAATGCCTGGGGAAAAACAAAATATGACCCGCAATAGATTTAGGCAGTTCCATTTTTGCTTACTATTTTTAAAAGCATACATGTTATTTAAAAATAATTAGGCTGAGCCAATTTATGTGCAATGTATATATTGCACATATGTCTAGAGGAAACCAGAAACAGGGTTGTATAATTGTAACCTTACTGCACTGAAGGCCTGGCATAATTACCGTTGTGAGAAAGAAAGCCAAGGAGATTTTATCTCTCATATTTATTTCCCTCATGTAAATATATTAAAACCAAACAAAAATAAACTTTTGATGCACAGCTTAGCCCAGTTTATATAGTGTGCATTTCATTCTTTATTATTATTAATAATAATAATAATGATTTCCCACATACTCATGTGCAGTAAAGCACTTGAGATGGCAATCTGGAAGGCTGTTTTTTCAGCAGCTGCAAATTTCATCTGTTGCTCATGAAAAAAAGGCATCTTCAAATATGCACAGGAATAATAATTCATGGATTTTATCTCTGAATGGCAAGTGAGGATGCATGGGGCAAAAGTACTTTTTACTGTATAAATGTGAGCATGGGCATCTGCATAGCTTTCTGGCCCTTTAAAAGAAAATTAGCCAGTATAATAAGGCTGTTGTTTATGTGTAATATCATCATATGTAATGAATCGTAGAACTGAATGTGAGGAAGAAAGTCTATTGAGTCGAGATCTCCCAGAGGCTTTGCTGGAGCCTGGGCTGGCACGTGACTGATGCTTTTCTGTATCCTCGGATTCAACACCAAGGCCAGCTTTACTCGCAAAGAAAAGATCCAGTTAAATAAAAACCATATGAACCCTGCTAAAACAGTACAAGTTGAGTAAATCAATGCCCTAAGACTTCCTCAAAAATATCTTAAGAAACTTGGTGGAAGGGAGCCGTGCATTCCTAGTGAGTACCAGTTAAGGACTTTTACACGTTCCACTCTATCTTCGTGATCTTTCTGGAGGTGGGATAGATTTTCTCCACATAGAGCACACGTTTTCATTTTTGTAGCACATTGTAAACACACTTTTCATACTAATGCCTTGTTTTGTTTCAGTTCTTTTCAAAGATTATGCATTAGTAATTTGTGCATCACATGTTGGCAAGCAGGATCACAGTGTATTATGCACACTACTAATGTGAGACAGAAACCTCAGCATATTCTAGGTCTCTTCTCATATCTTGTTAGCATCTGTTTGTGGTAGGCTGGGATGATGAGGTGCTAATATGATACAGTGAAGGAAGTGTAATCCATGAACATTTTTGTGTCACATTTGTGTAATATATTACACTAATCCAACCAGACTTTCATGTGCTCTTGCCCAAGGAATACCATTCCAGCCTCCTCCCTTCCCCCATCAATGCCTTTGAAGGTTTGTGAATGATTTCCTGTAAACAGGCTGTGTAAGAATGTGCTCACATTCTTTCCCTGGTTGAGGATGGAGTCCTTTTTATGCCCGTTTGCTTTCAGGGTAACAATGAACATGAGCAAATTCATGAACAAATTGCTCTACAGAGGGAAGCATGTTCAATTATACTCTACTTTCTCAGCTTGGAGGTAAATGAAGTAGAAGGTGCACTCTCTCCAATGAGCATCAGATCCATTCAGAGAGTTTGGTGCAGTGTCTTGGGGCTGTATTTGAAGAGAACCTCTGCAGTAGCTGTCTGCAGTTTGCACTTGCAGTAAGCAGGATGTCTGAACTGGCAGCCATGGTTTCCTCCCAAGAGGTACCACAAACCAGTGCCACCCTGCAGACTGGTTCCAATTTTTCACCTTGTTTGCCATACACAACTTACTAGGTCTACTTTTCCTATCCATGATACATTTTGCCCTGGATTCTTCAGGTGATATCTACATCTTTCTATTTAGATGCTTATGCAGGTTTAGCACACTGGGATCCTACTCCTGACTGGAACTTCCTGCCAGTACTGTGATAGAAATAAATACAGTAGCAAAATGAAATCATAAACTCCAAAATTTCATTATAGTTAGAGTATATAATTCTACATCTTGCCTGCCTGATTTAGGATGCAAAAACTGAGCAAAAGTCTGGATGGAAGACATCAAATTAGAAAGCCACCATGGTTTTGGCAAGTTACTGAGTATTTCTCTTCTTTGTGTATCCTCAGGCTCAGAATTAGTGAGGAGTAGTGTAGGAAAGATATCCAAAGGTGAAATCTTGCTGGACTGTGGAGTCGTCTAAGACTAGAATGCCCTGACACACATTGTATGGTGTAACTCTTTAGGTAGGTCATCCTATAGATTCCCAAGTGCTACATGCGATGCAGGTTCACAGCTTGACTATCCCTGTGGTGGACAATGCAACAGATGCTCCTTCTACCATAGGAAAATCAGTTTTTCTGCCTGGCATTATACATTTTTGTCCATTAGAGAGGCTGTAGCAACAGGAAACAACGTCTCAACAGCCTTGGCAGCAGGGGGAAGACAGTTCCTGTTGGAAAAGTAAGGAGAAAGAGGGTGCAAATGTTCTTATAAATTAGATGGTGTCTGTAAAATTTCTTAGCTCTAAAATGCAGTCTACACTGTCAAGATGTTGACATAATTTGCCTTGTATTAAATAGCATTTCTTGAGCAACTCTCAAACAACAGCCACAAAATGAAATTGGCCAACCTACCCAGACTAAGATAATTAGCAGACTTCTGCTTTGGACTACAAGTGGATCCTTGAATTCCTTCCCTGGTAGTTCCTGCTTGATTTTCTTTTTAGTTTTCATATTTTGCCAGATATGGCAGGAAGAAGATGTAGGCACCATCATTCATTGCAAAATGAAGGTGCATTTAAAATTATTTTTCCTTTTGTTTTGAGCCAAAATTGAGTATTATACTTGAATTACTTGGGGAATATTTATCTAGAATAGCACAGCATGACAGTATAGCATCTTAGGGTGTGGAATTCCCTGAGTGTAAACTTCTGCATTCTATGCCCAGACTGTGGTCTTGTAATGCTTCTGAGCTATGTCCCGTGAATCACACTCAAACTCATCCACAATTTCGGGTTAGAATGATACTCAGCTTCACATTATCCCCTCCTGAACTTTGGTGGGCTTTCTGTTTGCTTGGTTATTTGGTTGTTTGGATTTTTTCTTTTACTCATGACAAAAAACAAACCAATACCATAATGCAGAGTGAAAAAGAGATGGTTTTCCTGTCCTGGAGAGCAACCAGAGTGACTGGTTGTGCCATACAGAACTTTTGTTCTCAAAACAGGAATAGATATTGCAATGCAAAGACAAGCCACGCTCATCTCTTCCCTAAGCAAGCAAGCTGTGCATTGCAGTATTTTGGTTTCATGAGGCATAATAATATTAGTTATGAGAATTAATCTCAGCAGAATGACAAAGACTTCAAGTAAAGTGTTTGAGGGTAATGTAAAAAAGACAAGTGAGTGTGTACTAACAGTGCATTAACTTGTTATTACAGTGTGGAAAAATAATATATTTTTATTTCATGTACTGACTTCCTATTGATGTAATGAGGATTTGAGCATAGTTAGTTTACTGAATGTCCTGTTAAAGCAAAGATGAATAAAATTAAAATAAAGAATGTATAAATTGTAAAACAGAAAAAAAATGGAATAGACAGAATCTTCCAGAGTCCCATGAGCTGTTCTTAAAACATTTTTTCTCTAAGAATTACTCTTTTACTTGTCTTTCCCTGACAACATTTTGCTTTTTATCTCTTTTTAATAAAAAGATAGCATTTGAGAGCATCTCAGAATCCAGCATCTCAGCCTCTGCCTTTGTTGTTTAAATTACAAAAAGAAAGGAAAAAAAAGAAGAGCCAAAATCCAAACCCAAAGCCTTTTAAGAGAACCTGATCAATGTGTTTTGGGCCTCTGCTTTATGATTCAAAGCTTCTTCAACAGCCATTAAAATCAGGAATCTTGATCATCCACTCCAAAAAAAAAAAAAAGCCATTGTAGCAGTACTCCAGGGCAATAACAGAGAACAATACTTTATCTGATCCTATCTGTTGTGGAGATTTAACAAAAATAGGAAAAGGTTCTACCCCTAGGCTTTCCCTGAGCCAGTGTGGGCCTCTTTTCCCTTATCTTGCAGAAGACTTGGAAGCAGGAGCATTCCTGAGAGGTCAAGTGTTGGGCAATTGAGACTATAAAGATCTTGTGACTTCTCAGAAGGCCTCTCCAGGCCATGTGCCACAAACAAAGGAGAAAAATGGAGACACAAAGACTCTGCAGTGTAGAAAGATGCTGGAGGATTGGAACTGAGTTGGTAGGGAATTGCCCAGAAGGAAGGGGTGCTTGTTCTTCAGATACCAAAGAGATGTTACCATGGCTGCTCAGCTGAGAATTTTGTAGCAGGGCTGAACAGGATTACTTCAATATTTATAAATGCTTTGGAAGGAATGTATTGGTTTTTTGCAAGGTTTCAAATGAAGATAGTGAAATTTGTTATTTAGTCTGGGGAAACAGAGAGAATTGTGTTTAGATGCTCTGGTAGGTTAATTATTTACAGGAGGAAAAAAGGAAATCCCGCTGTGTGGAAAATCTTGCCTTTCCATGTTGGCTTTGGACATTTGTTTGCACTTTCAGTTTGTTACTTTTACTCTCATGTTAATAATATATATATATATCTGTGGAAGGAAATGTTTTATCCCAATGTCTGCTTTCTCAGTATTTGATCCTAAAAGCTACACTTTATGTGGTAAGAAGTGGCAAATGCTTTTTACGGACCTTGGGGAAAAATGAGGCCCCCTTTGGCCATCTAAAAATTTGAAAATACATGCTTTTAGCATGATGAAAAAAATGCAGGTGCATATGGAATAGAGATAATACACTGATAATTTTTTTTTTTTCTGGTCAGCATAATTATTTGCTGGCGGCAGACAGAATAGCTGTTGACCAAAGGTCTGTATTAAGATCTGAATTTCCTGAGTGTTGCTGTTCTGTGACATCTGACAGGGAAGAGAGTAGAATTAGTCTATTATCTCTGCAAGCTCTTTGCTGATAAGTAAAGGCCTCTTTTAAAGATTAAGCACGTGTCAATGCAGTCGCTGTTCAAAGCATATAGCCAGGCTTATCTGCTGGGAGAGGACACCTTTGGAAATACTTTTGTATCATCTCTGATGTTTGAGCACACTTTAGGAAAGGAGCCTCCTAAAGTTATAAAATTATGGGTTCATTAGCCATATTAACTGTCAGCAAAGGGTAAGTGATTTGTTTAAATAATCAAACACTACACTAATTAGCATTATAATACAACATTCAGGAAGTCTTCAAGTCCTATAAATATGTGTAAGACATGGAAAATTGGTCTTTTGGGGCTGATTCGATAATGGGGCAGTCCAGATAATTAAGTTTGTGCAGTAAATGAAATACAATATAAAGGGATTGGATTGTAACATATGCAGTCTTCATCAGTGTAGATTGGTGTCTGCTTGACGGGCTATTGATAACCCACCATGACATAGAGGAAGGCTCATAAGTAAAATTTAAAGCAAGAAAGTTCAGATAAGACATGACATTTTCCCTTAAAAAATGAAGAAAAGATTGAACAAAAGTTTCAGTGTGAAAAAGGTGTTACTTAGAACCACTTTCCCACTGGAAAAAATTTAAAGGAAAAATAATCAAGAGAAAAAAATCAAAATAAACAGGTAATTCTATGTGCAAGCAGTAAACAATTTTGGCAAATGTATCTTCAATTATTTTTTTAAGAATGAAAATAATATGCTATTTTATATGGATGAAACAAGCATAGAAACATCTGCATTCATATAATATTTTTAATATTATACTTTATAATTTATTATATATTATTTATGTAATTTAAAATATTTATTTACAGTACAAAACTTAAAGCGTTTATTGCTAATATTTCTCACATTTGCTCACTTAAACAATGAAGAAAATACAATATAAGGAGAATACAGGCTGGTCATAAGAGTGAAAAAATTCCTAATTCGCTTGAACTAAAGCACTTTATTTCATGTAAATAATATTGCCCAAAATATAGAGGGAGTTCAACCCAACTCAGCTTTACATTTTTCATTACACTCCACTGCTCCATAGGACAGTTAGGTCCATATTTTATGTATACACAAAAAAAGGATTCTCAAACCATAGAGGAAAATTTTCAACTCATGATGCACAGGACAGAAATAAAGACCAAATTGAATAATATCATTTCCTTCCAAATATTGTTTACATTCATTCCTCTGTAAATTTTACCTTGTACTGTCCCATTGAAATATTTGGCAAAAGTTGTTTGACCCCAGTGGAAACAATCTTCTCAGGAGGTTGTGATGAGGTTTGCAGGGCAGAGAACCATAATTTCTTCATTATGGTTTTGATACAGATCTTTGTGATTATTTTCCAGGCTGCTTTATTTTGATCTCAGTGGAGCTGAGCAGCACAGTTACTCAAGAAAAAGGTACCAGGGTAAAATTTAAAGAACCTTGAAGATGGCTAAGCAGAGCTGACACAGGAGCTGCTGAAACACTCAATGGGAGCAGGATTGTGGGCATGAAAGAGATCTAAGGGAGGAGGTTTTTAGAGAGTTTTCTTCCTCATATTTATGTCCCAAGAGTTTTGCTCATTATTTGATACTCAGAGGCAATCTAATCACTGTTGACATCACTTAGCACTTCTGGGTTCCGTTCCCCAGTCTGCCACTTGCACTTAGAGTAATTTTCTCTGGTCTCCTAGTTTATTTATTTTAAGTATAACCTGTTTTTCTATTTATTCTGTTTACTCAAATTGAGTAACATTAATTTATTTAAAACATTTACATAAAAAATAAACATTATATATGTAGGAAGCTACCTATTTAATTTTAAGTAAAGTAGCATAATATATGCTTCTCAATATATTATCTACTTATAAAGTACATAGACAACTGCAAATGAAATTAAACACAGATATTTATGTAAACAGATGTATGTGTCTAGATTATTTGAAATTAAATTGATACTTGGGAACAGACAAAACAGTAACTTCTGACGTTATGGTGAAAGTAATACAATATTTGCTGCTTTCTTCCTCATTGATGTGTACTTTTTAAATTGTCTAATTTTTCTCTAAGTAAAGACTTTAAATGAGGAGATGTCTTTGCCAGTCTCCAAATTAAGAGTGAATTTCCTTCTCAACATGTTTGGTTAAAAGAACCATTGGCCTTCTGCTCATCTCTGTTAGAGTAAAATGCATTTGTCCAGATGTGTATATAAATGTATCTCACATTCAATGTTTCTCATCAGGCAACTTAAGATTTTGAGGATGTGATTTTTAAAGTGTCTCTCAGCAGATGCTTTTTGTGCTCATTCTTAGTTTTCTTTGACCATCTCTAAACATTTCACTTTACCCGTTTCCGTGATGATTCCGTTCACGGGGAGCTTCAAACGCTCGGTTCCAGCCCTGCTGTTGTACGGGATGCAAGGGGACCCGTCATCAGAGCCAGCATCCCTGCCAGGAGCCATTTACTGCAACAAAAGGCACTGCCTTCCTGACACGGCTCGTCATCAGGCAGTCCTGGAGCAGAAGATGTCAGATCCACTGCTGGAGAACAAGGATAATTTGGACTTTGCTCTTTGAAATGGAAAGATGTCAGGGGCTGCAGACAAAGTCACCTGTAAATTGGTTGATGATTTTCCACTTTTTTTCAAAGTAAATCCCTGCTGTGATGCTCCTTTTTTTCCCTAATTTTGGCTTTGAAAGGCGAGCTAATTTTATCCAATCTGGACATTTTAGTTTACTCTTATATTTTAAATTTAAAGGAATTTTATTCTTTTAAATTCCTATTTAGTGTGTAATTTATTTTTTTTTATAATGCTGTAAGAATAAGGGCTGAGAAATCAGTACTATAGAAATTGGAAATATTTTTATAGAAGTCTATGGTAAACCATAATCCTGCCTGACACTGTCATATATATTTAAAGGGTTTGGCCTAACTTTTGATAGCTTCGGCACTAATGTTGGCAAAAACACAGCTTCAGGTTCTGATAGGAGAACATCAATTTTAATCTTTAGTTTGGATGGGAATAATTGTATATGCTATTCAAATTCTCTTCCTCATTTCTTTTTCTTCATGAGTTTTTGTAAAATCTTTGGTTATTGGTGTGTGAATTTATTGTTTTATCCTATATTGCTGCACTATTTCTTATTTTTTTTTCCCCTTAAATATATTACTGAGCAAAATTGAGACTTATCTGTCACTGAGAATTTAGGCATGATATATAGCTCTTTGCATTTGGGGAGATTGTGTTTCTAGAGATAAAGATGTGAAATACAATAAGACCCCATATTTGCAGTATCCATTTTTGAGGCAGGAAAGTAAGCCACCATCTTGCGAGCACATGCGTGACTCATTTAACTGCAAGCAGTGTTTACTTTCATTTACTTTAAACACATGCTTAAAATTAAGTATGATCATAAGTGTTGAAGAATCAGCACCTTCACAGATAAAAGGGAAAGTGAGACATGTAAGTTATTTGCATTCAGCTAAAGCATTCAATATGGAGTCTCATGAAAATTGGACTAAAAAATTAATTCAGTTTGGTTTGAATATACACGCTCTTCTGTGGTTTGAAGAGTATTCAAAGGAGCTTGGTAAAGTAGCAAGTACCAAACTAGGTTAAAGTGTCTAGTGAGGTACCACAGGGATCTCTATTAGGTTTTATTTATTTAAGTGTCTTTAAGAAGTAGAAGAGGGATTCAGTTAGTGAGGCATATAAAATGAATATTAATGACCACAGTTTAATTAAATTCACAATTAATGCTAAATTAGAAAGAAGGTGCAAACAATAGAGGAAAAGTAAAGAGAGGGAGAATCTTATGGACAAGACAAAATAAAATGAGGCTCAGTCTGAGAAAACTGACACAAGCAGGGGAAAATATTGTAATGCCAAAGGCAAGTATTCCATAGGAGGAAGAAAAAAATGCTGCAGAGAGACTTAAGAATGACAGTGTGTAGCACAGGTCTCCACATTATTTTCTTTTTGTTCTTCTTGTTCTTATTCTTCTCCTTCTTCTCCTTCTTCTTCTTCTTCTTCTTTGTGTACCTCTATTGAGAAAGTATTGTGTCATTGAGCTGTTTTGGGCACCGCCCCATGGTATTTTGTCCCTATATTGAGGTTTTTTTATTGAGAAACAATGGGTTGGTTCATTTCATGGATTATAAGATAAAAAAAGAACTCAGAATGCTGGAAGAAACTAAAATTAGATATGCAAGTAGTTACTTTGAGACCTTCTGAAGACAGAATGGATTTTATTTTGGAAAGTAGAAATAGATTATCTATAGGTAAAAGGATGAAAGTAGAAGAAAATTTGACATGAGTTCCCTTTTAGGGTGGAGATATGTGTGTTTGTGTGTTTGGGTGGGGTGAGGGACTATGAGGAATGATTCTACCTGACTGAGACTTACCAAAAAAGGCCCTGAATTTTATTGCCATCAGTAATTTCCTTGACGGAAGAAAAACTCTTGTAACAAGCCAAATATTTTTTGACCCTGACTCTCATGTTTCTATGACACAAATCACTCCTACACATAAAATGCCAGTCAGGAGTCTTAAGTGTCAGGTTTCTGTGGTTCTATAGTCTGCTAGGAGACAAGATATTCTAAATTTCATTAATTTTTCTTTGTTAGCCAACCATGT
>JAWWMU010000001.1:80694901-80720514 GCA_035048155.1 Cinnycerthia olivascens | reverse complement strand
ATCTGTAAGTAGTATCCACAGATCAAAAGTGGAAAAATAAGTTTACTGAAAAGGACAGTGTAGCAAAATCAGGAAGAGGCGGGACATGGACAGGTACATCAATAATTCCTCCTCCCTGTTATGAACTGAGATTGTTTGGGGATGCCTCTGTAGGTGCATTCATCGGAATTCACAGAAATGTAGGGTTTTAAATCCTCTAAGTCTCTGCCTTGTTAGGGAAGATGAGAAGGCTGCAGGTATCTGAGCAGGCAAGCACCCAAAGCAAGCATGATGGGCTGCCACAGGCATCTGCTCCCATTCCTGACTCTCCTGTGGCCTGGGGACTCCTGTGCAGAGGGAGATTTCCCCGTCTGAGGAGGATCCATTGTGACCCTCCTGCAGACTTCCCTGAATACAGCTCACACTAAAAAGGAGCAACTTTTCCCTTTGTATAAAAGAAGCCCTCCCTCTACATCTGTACAGGCATTGTTCCTAGAGGGGATGGAAAGGCAAACGGGTTCTGGTCCTGGGAGGGATGATAGCTGCATTACCCAGCCCCTTGGCTCTTCTACAAATTCATCAGTCTTGTGTATAATTGTATTTGTCCAGTGTGAGTAAAGATACAATGCTGGTCAGTTTGGTGTGAGAGCAGAGGCCGCTTTTGCCCTTGGTTGAACATTAACTGAGGCCAAACACTGTCTGGCCCCTTCACAGCCTGCCATTCACACTGGGGATGCTTTCCCTTTTCTGCTGAATTTTCAAGGGATTTGGTGAGGCATCTACCATTGAATTAGTGCAATGTGATCGGCAGAGGTGAGAGACAGTCTTTTCATAGCTACCTGTGGCATTAAGCTTGAGATACCATTTTTTTTTTAAATTGAGTTAATGTAAAACTTTATTCTTTTTTCTCTTCTTCCTTTTTGAGGCTGAGAGCAGCTCAAGAGAAATGAAACAGAGATCTGCTGCCACCTTCTGATCACTTGGAAGTCCTTCCATGTCCTCATCACCAAACAGCGCTGTGGAACGGAAGCGGCTGCATTTCACCGAATGGTGAAAACATCCTTCTGCCGTCTGCAGTTGGATAGTATATTATTAGTTTTCATAAATACATTAAAACTTTGAAGTGAATACAATATTGAATGAAATATTTAGTGAAGGGGTCCCACTCTTATGCATATACTATAGCAAACAATCAGATGCCCAGCTCTAGGGTAGGCACAATTTTCAGTCAGCTCAGTCAGTGTTAGAGGTGAAAATACTTTTCTGTGGCATGCCCAAAACTGGAAACAGACACAGCATTCACCTTACTCTGAACAATCACAAGAACTTTAAACCATTCACTACTTTAATTTCTTAAGAACCTCTTAAGTTTATAATTTTAAATTTTTGATGCAGCAGAGATGGAAAAAGACGTGCACACAACCTATTCCCATTGATGGAATCTTTAAAACACTCAGAGGAGATATCCCTTGGCTGCTCTGTAATCGCTTATTTCAAACCTGAATTACTCTGGTATGTAAATACTGATAATAGCTAAATATAATAGAAGGTGGCTACATACACATGTGTACACCATATTCATATGTCAGGATATTTTCCTGGGTCTTCAGCACCAACTCTCTGAACTTTAGCACTTGAAACAAAGGCTCTTTTGTCTGTAATCAAAGTAGCAGGCTGAACAGCAATTTGCCCAGCCACAAGAAAGGCAGTATTAAGCATTCACTTCTTAGAGGCATCAATATTGCTAATGATTTCAAACCCCTGACTCAGGCCTCCTGAAACCATTAGACAGGCCTTACAACCATCAGCGCCAAGACAACTATAAAAATGTGAGGAGCTTTTTTGAATTTTATTTTATTTATTCATCTGGTTTTTGAATCTTTACAATCCTGTGTTTTCAATTTTCGTCAATCATCCTGGCAGACAGCTTTTAGGAGAAACTCAGCTTCTCCTGCTGCAAGAATTGGGGCTTGAAAAGGAGTGAAAGCCACACACACACACAAAGAAAACTCAATGAAAATGTTAAATATTGAATGGCTATGAAATCAGAACACTCAGCAGCATGAATATAAACTTTTGTAGTCCACAAAAGTGTGCAGAATATCAGAGCCTGGTCAGGCTGACATTTTACCATGGGTACTGCCCCATGCTGGAGGTGAGGGCAGCCCTGATTCAGGCTGGCTGCTCGGGCTCATGTGAGGTTTGCCATCCTGACGTGGCCACAAGACTGCAAGGCTCCTGCTGTCCTTCTGCAAAGCAACAAACCCTGGTACCTGGGAGGAATACACCTTGCAGCACCCCTGCTTGAGCATTGCAAGTGTCCTCGCACCTCCTGGCTCCAGCCGTGCCCCTTGCCCAAAGGCAGAGGTAACTGGATTGTATTCTGTGCCTGACCCAGTCATGGGGAAAAACATGCTTGAGCACGCTACAGCCGAGTCCTTCTGTGTGCAGACATCAGCCTAAACTACAGAGACAAAACTGTATTTATTTGACAGGCAACATCAAGAAAACAGCGCATCAAAACTGAAGATCTTCAGTGAGTTAGGTTGAGGGTCTGGGGACCCTCAGTTTTTGTTGTAGGGCTTCACAGAGACTGATATTAAGAAAAT
Organism: Cinnycerthia olivascens; assembly: GCA_035048155.1. NCBI lineage: Eukaryota > Metazoa > Chordata > Aves > Passeriformes > Certhiidae > Cinnycerthia > Cinnycerthia olivascens. The sequence goes on along the minus strand of JAWWMU010000001.1, from coordinate 80,717,926 downwards.
ACTCCTTAGAAAGCAACCATCCTTAGAAAATCAAAACCAGTGATGATCCCTAAAAGCAAAGCTCTAACAGTATTAGTCTCTTCTGAAAATCTCAGCAGGAGTTTCTAATCAGGGTCAGCCTTGAAACAAAGAGACAAGTAACGATTTCCTACAGTCTGTAAAATTCTGATGATAGTAAAGTAAACATTGCTTTTACGGGGTTACAGAGTCAATTTCCTATCACTTTTCACTAGGTCTATTGTAGGGAAACATTTGGGTAACCACATGTTGTGCTAAAAAAATCCTAAACACTAGCGATATTTCCTTTTTAGGAAAATAGAGTTGTGAATGATTTAAAGCCTGATTTGGTAAATTGGGCCCATTTTTACTCTGAAAAGGAATGAGGGAGAAGGGGGAGAGTGCCAAAACTGTATTCTGCCTTACCAGATTTCCAGGATTCTGAATTTTCTTACTCATTAAACTTCACATTGAATATGCATCACTTCTCTGCACACAGTTCAAGCCCTAGGGATTGCAGAGTCCAAATGTATTTTAATTACATTATTTATTATTTAAATTAATTTAATTACAAAAAATAACAGACTCTGCACATGTTTGAAAATGCCATGGTGCACAACTAAATCTTGAGTAATTGTTAAATTTCTTGCAGGCCTCCTGCTAGGAAGTACTGTTTTTCTTTAAAAGTGAGAACACTATTATACCCGTCAGTGGAAAGTTTACACATTGTATTTCTTCTTTCATATGCCGTTAAACATGAGGCTCTCTCATTTCCCCCTTTCTTCAGAAGGCAGGAGACCCATCTGGTAATATTCTGCAGATCAGCATTTCTTAAGGAGAGTTTGATTTAAGTGGTGGTTTTGTTGAAGCAACGAAAAAGAAACTTATGAACCTGGGTTATAGTACTATGTCTTGTGTTGTTATTAAAGTTGCTCCATGCTTGATCCATGCCAAATATAGACCTGTCTTTAAGCTGTGGAGAGTAAGTAAGAAGTATTCTCTTCTCATTCCACTGTGTTTTGGAGTTGAAGCAAAGAAAGAATTGTCCAGTGTTTGCATAGCTCTTGACTTGCTAGCTAATTTTGTTTGTTGAAAATTTATGTGGATAAAATAAGAGTACCTAAGTACATAAGCTCAAGTATTTGGAAAAAAAAAAGAAAAAAGAAAAAAGAATAATTTTCAAAACTGGTAAGTGGCTGTGTGCCTTTTCAGCTCTGTTTTCTGGCTGGCGCTGGGCACATAGCTTCTGAGATGCTTCATGGCAATATTGCTATCTTTCTAACTTGGAAAAAATTTAGTGGTTCAGGCTCTTTTCCTTTCTCTCTCTGAGCCAGGAATCCAGAGCAAAATTTGTGAAAACTGGGAATAAAGTTTTCTCGGCTGAGAGAATGCAGCTAAGGGATTTTGCTGTAGAGGAATGTTCCAACAAAGATCAGGAAACTTTTGAAAAGTTTCCTCTGAAAAAATCCCAAATGTTTTGAGCAGAGGTGAAGTTCATAATATGTCTGTATTCTTCTTTTCTCAACCCCTTAATGCCTCAAATTACCCCAGACTTCTGACTCCTTTTCAGCAGGACTTTGATTCCATAAAAGAGAGCAACGTGTGCAATCCACTGGAGAGTTTTCTGTTGCTGCTGCTGGTGGGTTTTATGGATTTTAGTCAAGAATGATAAAGGCTCAGTATAGGCATCAGGCAGAGAGCATGCTGCACAGGAAATGCCAAGTCAGATCAGCGTTCTACATGATTCCTATTTCGTTTCATGAAAGAGTAGTGACAGATAATTCAGCCCTGGTCATTTAAGTAAATGCATCATCTGCAAATATTACCATCTCAGTACTCAGCATCCTAGCCAAATGACTGGCAATTATGTTAAACAGTTCTACTCAAACACACTGAGGCAGCAAAATGCTAAGGTATGCAGTGGTGAAAAATGCACTTTAAATTGTAGCCTGATTTCAGCCAATCTAGCTTTAGGAAATTAGTTGAGGTCCAAATAGATAACCATATTCTAGGCTGTCTTTGTAGCTGTTGTGGAAAGAAAAGCAGTTGTAGAACTAAGTGCCCCACTTGCAGTCTATAAATAGCTTACCTTGGAAGGGTCTACCTTTATCCTCCTTCTCTAAAAAAGGAAGAGAAGGACTATTCTACTGGCAAAAATAAAGGACAATTTATGGTTTGTTTTTTTTATTGCACACCATAAACCAGCTTATTTGATGGATTTTTTCCCTCAGAGACTTAGACAATGACTTTCTGAAAGTCCTTTCTCTCTCTTTGGTAGAGAGAGCATTGGATGTTGTTACCTTGCCTTCAGAAATGCTTTCAATACTGACTCCCACAACATTCTCATGGGGAGGCTGATGAAGCCACAGGGTGGCTGGCAGACTGGTGATGTGGACTGAAAACTGTCTGAGTGGCCAAACCCAAAGGGCAGTGTTGCTGGCCAGAAGCCAATGACCAGTGGTGTAGGCCAGGGATCAGCCCTGTTTAATGTCTTCATTGATGATCTGGCTGATGGGACAGCAAGCCCTCAGCAAGGCTGACAGTGACACAAATCCAGAATGATACCATGGAGCCATCTATGCCTCATGCTGTCCAGGCCAAAACAGAGTTTCTGTTTCTGCAAGTTTCGTCTTCACTCTAAAAAGATGTGTCCTTAGTCACCACAGAACAGCTCACAAATTATAGCCCCAGAGGTGAACACTAAGAGTTTAGTTGAAAACCTCAAAGCGAGGCTTGAAAAGATCTCCTCCCTCATGAAAAACAAGAGATTTGTGGTTCAGTGTGATTTTCCTTCCCTTAACACAAATAACAGGTAAGAAATTAATCTCTCACTGCTAGATTAAAAACTCTCTCATCTCCTCAAATCCAGCTTTAGTATCTGGGGGAATTATGAAAGCAGAGATGAAAATTTTCAAATTCTGGATATATATTTTGGGTTCTTCTGAACCCAATATAAATTCCCAACTGTGGTCCTTCATACTCCTCTTTCCTAATGTCAGGGTAAGCATGATGTGATTCCTGGTACCTTTGGCTCCTGAGAAGGGTGACACCAGGCAAAATGCAATGTAGAATAATCCCACCAGATAAAGCCATGCTGTAGGAATAGCTGTTCTTCTCAATGAGAAAGAAAAGTCTGGGGAAAAGGGAGGATGAATGAATAGAGGGGGAAAGTGATGACTCCACAGAAAATAACTGGCCTTTGCTGAAAATGAGGTGAGCCTTTGGGCAGAGTAATAATAGAATAAATTGATAAAATACCTTTCAGCGTGGTCTCAAAGCACTACACGGTTATTAAAATCTACAGCCAAATTTAACACTACAATAAAAAGACAAAACAAAAGCAGTTTCAAGATATAATGAAATGTATATAAAATAACAAAAAAAAGTGACTCTAAACCCCGAACATCTTATTTTCACCATAAGTTTGGAAATATGAAGTGATTTTAAAGGCATTGAGTACTGGGCTGTATTGTTTTACAAACAGGGCTGTAAAGTAGGCAACACATTTTTTTGGGTAAGGGGTTGAAAACAAACTTACTAATTGTGTTGTGGAAATGCTCCAGACTCTAGTAAATAGCTTTTTGACATTACATTTTGACTTCAAATTTAAGATGGTCTAAGAGTTTTATCCCATAAGAAGAAGAAGAAGGCAGATATGGGGAAAAGGACTTTTTTCATTGGGTCACAATTTATTTGGCTCAGTGAAAAGATTATCATGTAAATTACTGGTCTTGATCATTCAGGAAACTAGATTATGATCACATAATTCAGTGATCCTTTTCAATTTCAAGAACAGGCACCTTGGCCAGTAGTTAATATAATTTATCATGTATAGCAGTGTAGCTGAACATATGGGTGATTCTTCTTGTATCCTAGACTTTCCTTAAAATGAACAGAGGTATATGGGCTGCTCCAATCATCATTCACCTGACTTATTATAGAAGAATAACTTCCTAGAAATCCTTCCTTACCTGCATCAGCTTTTCAAAGGGTTCATTAGTACAGTCAAACTGCTCTTCATTTAGTCAGATGAATTTTACATTGGGCTGTGGGGTTCAGAAAAAGCGAGTGTTTTGTGCAAAACTAATAAAAGAGGCAGAAAATACTGTATTGGCTGAAAGTTTAGGTATCCAGCCTGGAAAACATGTAGTTTGTTTGAGACAGTTGCAGGTATTTCTCAGATAATATCAAACGATTTTGTAATATTTAGTATACACACCCATTTCCAGGTAATTTGTGCAAACTATTTTTTCTATTTAATATTTTTTACATTTTCTATAGCACTGCAGTTGCCAAGATACTTATTTGCATGTCTTGCAATTTATAAAACAGTCTGTGTTCTCTCTCTTGTGCTCTCCTTCTAGGCGTTCTCTCTCTGATTTGTTGCTGAGTTGTAAACAAAATCATGCGGAGTGTAATGAATAAAACAGGCTTTTTCCATAGCCTCGACTTTCTCTACAAGATGAAGAATACTGGCAGAACTATGTGAAAATGAGCATCTTTAACTTCACACAACTTGAGCAAATATATCATGACTGAAACCTGAAGAAATATGAACAACCTGAAACTCCTTAAAATGGATATCCCAGGAAAAATGCACTATCCTTACCTCTCTGGCTTAGCTTCAGTAATCTGATACCTAAATTGCCAGTGCAATCAGAATTTTATAGGTTTAAAATCAATTAGAAGGAACTGGAAATAGGATTGGTAATCTACAAATACTGAATAAAACTGCAAAATTGTATGAAACTGGAAGATGAAATCTTCTGTTCTAATCTGTTCTGGATTTAGAACCTCAAGAAATAAACTAAAAATTAGCTGTTTCCAGCAAGGCACAAGGGCTATTAGGAAGAAAATAAAGGAACAGATTGACACTACAGCCCATATTAAAATAGTAAGGGAAAAACAGAGTCCACTTTTGTTTCAATACAGTTTGCATTGTAATATATTTTACATATCAAGAGCAGTAGCATATCAAAAAGGAGAAAAAAGAAAGGAATACAGTTCTACAGAAACTGAATTTAGTTCAAAAAGATTATGAGCCAAATTTGTTAGAAAGTGAAAGGATTCATCATTTTGGAGAAGTGGATTTTTTAATCCAAAACAAAGGTTTCATGTATAGCAAAGAAAGGAAAAGTGGCAAATAAAAGGAATGAAGTTATGGCTGATTGAGGGAATTTAAGCATAACTAAGCAATAATACGTAAAACAGTAAAAGAACTGCTGTTGGTAACAGACTGTCCGGGTTCCTGCCAGGACAGGGTTAATTTTTGCAGTAACCATGAGAGGGCATGGATGGGACCCAGAGGTCATTCCATACCACCTCACATTGCCCGGTGGAAATCCCATGAAAGCAAGTGAATTGCTCACTTCTCTCTCATACACTTTTGTCATTTCTATTGTTGCTGTAATTGTTCATTTTCTTATCTCATTGCTGTTTTCAGTAAATTGTCTTATCTCAACCCCTGGTTTTCACCTTTTGTGCCCCCAGTGCTCTTCTCCAGCTCTTGCCAGAGGGGAGGGGAGGGAGAAGTGATTGAGCAGGGCATGGTTTCAGTGGGAGAATGAAATTGGAGAAAAAACTTCCTAAACCACAACACAGACCTATGAAGAAATGTGGGTGTTGTAAAGAACCATTCTAAACACAAGAAGAAAGAGCAGAGGGATAAGAATAGATTAACAGAGGAAATGAGGAGGAGGATGACCTGCAACAAGGAGAAATATTCTCCCAGTTCTGCCCAAACACCAGTGTCTTTATACAATACTGCTTCTTCCCCAGGTGAGACACTGAAACCCTCCAGGTGGGACTTCATCTGAAGATGAAGAGAGGATGGTTGTTCACCATTCCAGGGTGAGGGTGAGTTTCTATGGTTAGAGGTTAAAGAAAATAGGTTTTTGGAAAGGATTATTTAGGGATACTCATAGATGGACATTTGAAATAGGAAGTAGCAGTGGCTGAGGAATTGACTGAGAAGACATGTTTATCTGTCTGGGACCATGGTTAAAAAGTTGACTTTTAGAGATAGTTTTTATACAATTATGAAAGAAGATAAAAATAGAAATCCATATATACTGTGAGACTAAGAAATGACCAGGAAAAGTGCTACATGTTTATGGTAAAAGAGTGAAAGTCAGTTTTATACTATATGCTCAGTATTACTCTTAGTCTGACAGAGTTGGAATTACACTGTCAAGACAAAATGTTTTAGAGAATATGTGGTAATAAACTGTGGTCTTTTGAGTCAATAAAAATTACGTCTATAAAAGTTAAAGGTCGAAATAGCCCTGTCAAGAAAAAGAAGGTTTTGCAGGCAATACAGGTAGATATACTGGGCAAAAGACTGAAAACCAAACCCATTTGTAAGCTGGGGATACACAAAAATAGCTAGGAACAACATACACACACAGCACATTGTCCTCAACAAGCAGTAATTGAGAAAATGAAACTCACTTTATTAGCTAGAAGTCACTTTGGTTTTAGGACATAGTTGGAAGAACAAAGAGGCAGATTAAAAGAGGAATGAAAAGTAATATTTTTCCTATGAGCCTATAGGCAGAATCAATTATTTTCTTTTTATTGGTTTTAAGGTATCTTAATAAATTCAGAGACAAGGGACTGCTGAAATGCCATAAGCTGCCTCTGTAGGTCAAAGGAGTAAAAAACTGGACAAAGGATGTGACACAAAGAGCTAGTAAATTGTTAAAAAAATGAACAGTATTTGAAAAATTATTAATTTTGAAATTAGAACTCACACATACCATTCACTGCCACAATACAGAATATATAGATATCCTCCCTCCCAAATTCTTCTCAACAATCAGCTGTCATCATCACTTACAATTGGAGTTAATAGGCTGGTAATCAAAAAGCAAACACTATAAACAAAGTCTGAGCAGAATTATATCCTGTGACCTCATAAAAGTACAAGAATTATACAGGTGCTTCATGAAATTTCCAAAGGAAAATGCAAAAGATGAAATAGATTTTAAAATGTTGTGTGTTGCTGGCAAGCTGTAATGAGAGATATCTTTGTTACTGAAGTTTTTCATCATTAAAAAAGAGAACAAGAACTAAGAAACAATATCTGTCAGAATCCTGGAATTAGAATAAATTTAGAAAGTTCAACAACTATACCAAATTACTGAAAGTGAGAAGAAATTGGATATCCTGCAAATTAGTAAAATGGAACAAACTTTATGATACAGCAAAAACATAAAAAATGTGACAAAGGACAGGCAGATCTGTAACAAGAGGGCTTCTGAGAAAATGCCTGGTTTGGCAGTCATTTTAATTAGAGATAGTAAGACATTAGCATACAGTTCAAAAGAGACAGTGGGGTTTTTTTGAGCAACTCTGGATATCAAATTTTCAAAGCTAGAGGCTGGGGGAAGAGGTTGTATTGTTTTATACCTGCTTCAGCAACTATAAAAATAAAAATGGAGACTTTCTACAGAAGTGCATTACACTAGACATTGTTATTAGGAACCTTAAGAGAAACATGATAACAAAATTTTACAATCTAGTGAGAAAGTTGATGGTCTAAGAAAAAAATTCTTTTCTTTCCTAGCAAGATGTGTATCTGTCAGAATCCATAGCTGCAAAATAAACGAGCAACTTTGGAAATTGTACTGGAGAGACACTATATATTCATTATGTCTGTGTGGAATTCATGGATGTTTATAAGAGTCATGGGGTCATAGAATATCTGAAGTTGGAAGAGATCCACAATAATCATCAAGTTCAACTCCCTGCTCCTCACAGGTTTAACTACAACTAAACCATGTAACTTAAGAGCACAGTCTATAACCTCCCTGAACTCTGGCAAACTTGGTTCTATAACCACTTCCAGGGACCAAACATCCACTCAGATGAGAAACTTTTCCAAATGCCTCATTTTACTAAATATCTCTGAGGAAGCTCAACAGGCAACTTTTGTTCCCAAAATCTGGAAGAGAAATGTAAAAGACCAAATGATATGCAGGAGGATAAAGGGTGATTTTGGGACTAATATTAATTTTGAGAAAATAAATTTTTTCTGAATTTATGTAACTTCTGGTTTAGTTTGAGAATTATTGCCTGTAATATAATGTTCTCTTTTTTGCTCATTTTATACTTTTGAGAATAAGACTATTAATTCACTATTAACATTTTGATATTAGAATACAACCACTGAAATTTTAACTTCATTAATGCCATATCAAGGAATTATTTATTTCTTTCTTCCCTCTTCAGAAATATATAGAAGTCATTAAAACCCCCTCTACTGCATTATTTAAAGTATAAATGCAGTGCTTGATGACGATCACTATTCAGAACTGTAAAAAAATAATGAGACAGTTTTTGTAGGAAATAAAAAATTATCTCCAAGCAACCATATAATGTTCAGAGTGCCTAGAAATCAACCCTAGAACATAAAGAGTAGCTGATCAAGCTTCAGGTGGTATCAGTTGAACAGAAAATGATAACACTGAGAGACAGATCCAAAATGCCTGACCTGAACAGTTAGAGGGACTGATGGGAAATATCACATCAATCACAGGGGTGGTCCTGGTTGAGCAGTAGAACTTAAATGCCCCATTTTCCCTCTGCAGCAGGCACCACTAGACCTCTCCTGGGTGTCACACCTCACTTCCAGTGGTCCTTTCAGAATGAGTCTGACACTCCAAGCGCTGTGTCAGACAAGAGCAGGGAGCACTGAAGGGCCACCTCTGCTTCACATATGCATTGTGGGTCCCATTTTTGCATCCCTCACCGTCCCCATTCTGATTCAACATGTGCCAAGGTTGGTTCTTCATGTGTAGGAATGCCAAGCTGGTGTTTCTGAGGCAGCATAACTCCCCATGTTTGTAAGTGCAGCAGGGTCTCAAGCATCTCCTTACTCTTCCCACATCAAATTGGGGTTCTTGTTCTGGCAACTGTATCCATAAAGATTGCTTACTCAGTTCCCTCACCCCAAAGTAACAGAACCCAATTTTATCCTCCTTCCTTTCTTCCTTCACAGTAGTGATTGTTACTGAGATTAGAGACACTAATCTGAGCCTAATAAACATTAATAGCACTGGAGCCTAATTTTTCCTGAATAGACCCCTTATTTAGTTAGATTCTTTTGTCACATCATTCATCACAGCCATTGGTGTTTGCCTGTTCCTGTGAGTTGGTTACACTCAAGGCAGCAGTTCAGCTAATTATGTGGCCTTGTACACAGAGCAAAAGTTTTGTCTTATTTTTTTCTGCTGAATTAACATTGTAGGACCAAGCACCAATGACCATCACTATTCAGCCTCTTGACAAAGAAAAAAAAGTTACTTACACCATGTCACATTAGAAATGTGGATCATTCAAGGGAAATCCACTCAGCTGAGAACTGCTACATGGAATTGTTCACGGGGTGAAACCTTACATAAAGCAGAAGTCCCTATTTTATCAAATATAAAGTATTAACAGAAATAGACTTAAAAACAAAACAATATCTTCCCCTGCATACTTCTTGGCAATTTGCTTTGGTGCTGACTTGCTTCATCAGGAGGCTCAATGCAGAAATGTTCATTTTATGCTGGAAAATCAGCATGTCTACAATTCCATATTGCAACCTTTTCACATTTTAGCTAAAACTAGACTTTGCCAGGCTTATATAGTCTTGAATATATTATGATGAAGTCTAGTGCTGTCCAAATTTCTAGAGGCATTTGGCTATTATTATACTAATAAAAGCCATCTTCGGCATCTATGGCATTATCTTTATAAAGCTTGATGAGTAACCCAGAAGTTACTAGATGAAATTAAACCTTTTATATATACATATTCAAACATACATCCACATGCACATTCATTTGTAAATAAAAGTATGTTTGTTTACTCTCAAGAGAAAGTAAAACTCATGCCAAATAATTTTTCTAGAAGGAAGTATATTAGGTTAGCACAGAAACTGGTTGCATTTTCAGCACCATGAGAAATTCAGGTATGAATAATTCCAGAAGAGCATATATTCATGGAACATTTTAACAAATAGATTTCCTGTTTGCTTCAGGCACCTAAGCATGCGAGCCCTCCTCCCAAGAAGGTCTCTCAGAAGTGTTTTACCAGCTTCACTTACTTAAAGGGGGTTTACACCTTACCCTTGGTGTGCCCTACACCCAGGACGTAATTTCCTCATGTTTAGATACTTACTAAGATTAGCATATTTGTCTTCACTGCATTTGAGAGAGAGTATTATGAGGCTTGTCAGTGGGCAGTACTTCAGAAATTAAAAGGAAAAAAAATGAAAAACACTCAAACCATTTATTCACAGCATTTAGGGCTAAAAATCTACTGTGAGCCTGCTTGTGTAATGATCCTCTCGTACAGTCCCTTCTACCTAAAATTTTTATTCAGCTGAGAAATATTACAATTTGTCCTGAAACCTAATCTAACCCTTATTCAGAAGAAGGTAAGATGATCTAATCTTAGCCTTGTCCTTCCAGCTACTGAAAGCCAGCCACCACCCAATCACTGCAGCTGATGCAGGAACAGAGTATGAAGTCCTTCAGCCCCTGTGGTTGAGAAGGTCAGTGCCAATAGATACTCTCTGCAGTGAAATCAATTTCAATTTCTTTTTACTGACTAAGGTGAGCTTTGAACCAATTTGTCCAATAGCTTGAAGTCAGATGCTTAAAATCAGTTAATCTAGTAGAAAGAGGTAATCAGAAGTTAAATGGCAAAGCAATCAGCTACTGAGATGCTGACAGAATAGTCATGTTTATTGGGAAGACCTCAGATCTATTTGATGTTCATTATGATTGTCTGAAAGCTTCTGTGATGTTTTATTGCAGGTGGCTCTGGCACTAACACAATTTCGGATTTGTACAACCTTCCCCTGCAAAGGAGCTTTCAGCCACTTTGAACTTTTAACATTTTTCCTCTCTGTCTGCTGCCCAGGCTTTCACCCCCACTAGAGATTTTTGGACTCCTGTCATGTACAGGATGACCTGCGCTTTATTTCACTCACAAAGAAAACAGTAGTGCTGCAAGAAAAGGATTAATGTTCATGCAAGGTCATCCTTGCATTTTCAGTGATACCCAAAATGGCATTCTTTCTGGTTTTCCCACAGATCTACCAGGCTGTACTCGATAAAGAAATCAGGGAAATTCTAAGATTTCTTAAGCTGGGAGATATCAATTTCCCATCTATAACATTAAGCAATTTATTCAATATTCTAAATATATGTTTATCAGCCCATTATATACTTAGCAGAGAAATTTTACAAAAATACAAAGTGAGAAAGAAGAAAACTACAGTGGCCTCTGTTAATGCAGTCATTAATTGCACAGTCATGTCCACTCACAGGGGTCCTGCTTCACCCAGTGCACAAGGCAGGCTATGTTCCCAGAATGATCAGCCATGCAGAATTTCTTTTTCTTCTCATCACTTAATATATGTCCTCATGCCTAATTTTCTGCACACCATCCAAACCTTGCGTTGAATACCTAATTATTAATTTCCTAATGGGCTTTTCCCTGGTGGTTTTTTTTTTTCATAGTATCCTGCTTATTAACAGAAATTAATTAATTTATCTTCATAGTGTCTCTGTGGTATTTTTCTCTCCATTTTATAGACAGGGAATTGTGAAAAGTACCAGCTAATTTGGGGTGTTAATTTGAAATGCCTGAGGTCTGATTTCTCAGACTATGTAGCAGCATGTATGCTCAGGGTAGTGCTCCTATTTATCTTAGTGGCTGCTGCAAAAGCTCAGCAATTCTTCAAACAAAAAAATATTTCAAAATAACAAGTTGTAAGTCCAAAATGTGAGAATATAGAATTTATATTATTTTAAAGAAAATCCATCAAAGACAGGATGCAACTGGTTTTCTAGGAGCATTCAGCGGCTTTTATCACAATGTCTTTTGTTCATCTGCTTCATGCAGTGCCCATCTCCAAAGCATCAAGTGATCTTCAGTCATGACACAAAACTGATTCATGTCCAAGCACTGTTCATCCTATATTTTTAATGAAGTGGGAGTCTTATGATCTTTAATTTCAATCCTTAGGCAAAACACATATTCATATAGTGATGAATTAAACTTAACTTTATGTGAACACTTCATAATGTTGGACTGCTGGGCAATTTTACAGTTTAAAGATTCTTTCAATGTAGCCTTGTGGCTTAGAACTAATTAATTTGAACATGGAGAACGTGGTAAAAAAACTGTGGTATATTGAACATGTACACGTGTGTTCCCACACAAGCAAAATCACTGAAGCAGAGCTGGGGTTGCTGGGTGTGCAGAGCAGCCCGTTATTCTTCCAAGTATGGTGGAAAGCGGGAGAGGGAGGAAACACTCTCTGTGTGGACCTCCCACTAGAGGGGGGTGAAGGAACACATTTGACCAGTGACTTTGGAGCCTCACAACACAGCAGAAATATTGACATTCAAAAGCTGTTGATTTTACACTGGCAGACTTGTTAAGAGGTACAGATACATTGGAGAGCAGTAGGAAATCTGCGGCACCGACCTTTTGTTATACACATGTTCTATACGCTGGCTAAAGGATAGGGAGCTCAATAAGTGTTCTGTGTCCTTCAAGGATGAGAGGAAATGACCTCAAGTTGGACCAGAGAAGGTTTACATTGGATATTAAGAAAAATTTGTCTGCCATAAGGGTGGTCAGTCATGGGAATAGGCTGCCCAGAGAAGTGATGGAATCACCATCCCTGAAAGTATTCAGGAAACGTGTAGATGTGGGCATGGTTGTGAACATGGTTTAATGGAGGACTTGGTACTGCTGGGTTAGTGCTGGACTTGATGATTTTTGAGGTCTTTTCCAACTAAGTGGTTCTATGATTCTGTGATCAAGCAGCATCTCATTTAGGTGTGAGACTGGCAAGACTTTTCAAAGTGTATGTGAAGTTTCAGAGAGATAGGAAGTATATGACTTTTCACAAATTTATAATTGGCCGGATTTGGGCAAATTTACATAGTACAAGGCACAGTCCTTATTCATACTAAATTTTTTAGGAACCAGAACACATCCAAGACACAATTTTCTCTTTTCCTTTTGTTATTTTTTTGTAATGTGATCTAAATTATATTTTATGCAACATCATTCTCAGAAGTAACTACACCATTTATACTGAACAAGAAAATAAACTCTGTTACTAAAACCCTAAAACCAAAAAGCATAACTGAAGCAAAACCTTCCATCAGCAGTTCTATAGCATGGGATTTTTCAGCCCTATAGTTGAAGTTTGCCAAGCTTTAAATACCTATTGAATTCCAAACTGTATAGCAATACGAATTTTAGCTAACATCGTTTATGTTGTAAACTTCCTGCACTATAAATCCATTATGAATACTGCCAAGATCCCATTAGAAACTAAAAAAGAATTTTCAGTTGTATTTTGCAGTTACCACAAATGATGCTATAATATCAATGTGTCCTGGTTTAGGGCAAATTTGGGAGAGGGGAAAAAAAAACAAACACAGTGACAGACATTTGCTTAAGTAACTACTCAGTGAAGATCCATCCACTGATGGCATGTTCTCGATTTCTGTGTTTAAAACTGCGTTTGGCAAAATGCTCCATGTCCTCATCACAACAAACTATGTAGGTTCCTTTGTTACAGCAACATGATAGACTAAGTGAAATCATATAATCAACATATAAATATGTCATTTATAACCATGTTATGGTTCTGTGAGAGTGAATTCTGTCACATAAGTGAGATTTTATAGACTTAATGATCTTAGTTTTGGCCAGAAATGCTTTTAAGAAACTTGAATGATATTCCAATTCTGATGTCATGGACCTAGTTTTAGATGGCCATATGTCAAGATAGACTCATAAAAGAAGATGTTCAGCTTTTAAAATTTTCAGAATGGTTATAAAACCTTTGAAAGGATAAATTATTCAGATAAAAATATTTTTAATAACTCAGATCAGAAAAGTTCTGTCTCAAAAGAACACAAGTAAAAACAATATGGAATGTGTCTACCCATATTAAAAATATTAATATTTAGTATGTTTCCATTTACTATTATTTATTTTCTTTTTCCAGAGAAATTTATTAAATTATTATAGCATCTTATTTCTTGAGATAAAAAGAATCTGCATTTAATATTTCATAGGGACTATTGTCCATGTGGTCTCATATTATCTTATTGGAAAATCAAAACTTGTTTTATTTTTCTGCTAATAATCCCCGTGGCAAATCCCATATTCACATGGAAACTATTGGTTGAGATTGAGGACTGACTTTTAAGTGAGGGTAGAAGAAAAAGACTATCTCATACCTATGAATGGACCACCAGGATGTGCTTTGAGGATGGGATGGAGGCAAAACACACACTATGTGTGAATGATTACTTGGGAACTTTTTTCATGTGACCTCTGGAAAGAAGTTTTGCTTCTAATGCACAAACCTGGTGGCAGACCTGGGGCAATTTGACATCTCCATATGCTTTCTTTGCTGTTTTGCCTATGAGTGTAGGCAAATGCTCTTTAATGAGTAACTGTTGTGTACAGGAATGGCTTTTTTGAATGATTTGTGCAATGGTTATAGACATTCATTGTACATATTCCTTAGAAGTCTCTGACAACCTCTTAGTTCATAAGGGTCCATTTTCAAGAAATATTTAACCTGAGTATGTAAGGTTTCAGTTCCTCCTGTGTCAAAAGCAAACCACAATAACCAGTTAGAGCTGAACTTTTGGAGATTCAGGCAGGAGCTGGTTGCTTTAGCTATACTCTGGTCAGTGTAAAGGAAACAGGAAGCCCTAGAAGTTATTCAACCTGATGGGTATCTCAGATGATGTGGACTGCTCCCTGCAGATATCAGTTGCCTTCCTTGAGGATATCACTTGACAATCTCCTTGACTGGATATGAGACAACTGACACTAGGTCAGCTCAGCTAGATAGATGTCATGTTTTCATACCAATTTGCTTTTGGAAAGACTGCTAAAGGTGTCACACTCTTTGTCTAGAACAATGCTTCTGGACATCAAGGTGATACTGCTATCCAAAGATGCATCTTACTGCAGCTCATGGTCAGTTACTGACATTTTTCATTAGATATTAGACAGAATATTTTCTCCTTACTAAAAAACTGAGGTCTAGTGTGACATTGGAGAAGAGAAATAACATTATGAGCATCTTAGGTGATGCCAGATACCTATGTGATACAATTAAATCCAATCTCTACATTCAGAAACTTAAATTTAACTACTTGCAGCTTGATGCTCAGCCTGATCTGCACTACTCACCTGGCTTAAAGGAAGAAACTTCCTTTGTCATTTGATTGTCGATTCTGTGAGGTATGTATCCACTGAAACACCCAGCCATCACTGAAAAAGGCTACTACACTAAAAGAAACTCAGGAAGAACTCATCCCAATTCAGTTTAAATGCATGCTTACATCTGAGTTAATTGCTCTGAGCCTACATTAACATCAGCAGAGAGAGGAAGGACTTTGGGGTATAATTCTCCTGGCCTACTATTTCTATTTTCTTTAGGATGAAATTAATAATGCCCTGAAAGTGGTGGGTTTTCTGTACTGCCTATGAAGAGGAAGGAGGGTGACTGGCTCTGAGGTAGCGTCTGTGCTAGAGCTGATCTATCGTGGTACGAACCACGCTGACTGTGGCCACCACCCAGGCAGCTGCCCTCTGCACAAAGCCTGCTGTACAGGGCCCTCACTAATCCTGAAAGTGCTGCAGGGAGGCTGTGACAGCTGTCCTCTCTCTGCAGCCTGAAGTTATAACATTGGCTCAGCAAAAAAGCTGGGCTTGCTCTACTTGCCCACCCCTAAGTCTCTTCAAGGAGGAAGCAGTAGGGTCTAATTCAAGTAACAATTGTTATCTTTTGTCACTACTTGTTCTCTCTCATCCTTGATTGTGCAAGCACTCACCAGTAAGAGAATCCCCATGAATCTTTCTGTAGTTTCCCTCAATCAGATTACATTATCTTGTGTTCAGATGATGGCAATTTCAAATGAACAGGAAAGCTCATTGCTCGTGTTATGGGGTCATGTAAGACTGATGCATGTCCATAGGGGTATTTGAACCTCTCCAAACTTCATTGTTAATGGGAAACAAGAATTTAGGAATTATCATGCTGAATCAAACAAAAAAAATTACTATCCAGTTCTATCATTACCAGTATACTTTATAAAATAAGATAAAGAAAATCTTCCAAGTAGACTAATGGAGTACTGTTATGGTAGTACTCAGGCTTTAATCTGAATTTAGAATAGACAGTGGAAATTAAGTTTCTCTTTGAAAATGCTTTCAATTTTTTAAAATAATTGATGATTTTAGTGAGACTTCTTTACTGGAGACTTCAGAAAAGAAAATAAGTATTAGAGATCCAGAAATAAAAAATGTTCTCCTGAAGTGTGCTATACTCATATATTGTATATGGAATAACAATGCAAACATAGTTCTCTCCTTTTAGAAAGGTAGAAGTAAGGCTATAGAAAATGGAGAGCACATTTTCTCTTATTTGTAAACTGAAATATTATTTTGGCCTTATTTTTTCATTATTTGTCTAGAGAAAACATTGTGATGATTTTGACATCCTTTCACATGTTATATAGCCTGTATGTAGTATTTTGCCAGGCAGAAATTGGAAGATAATACTCTTGTGTACTTGTCCCACTGGACTGTAAACACAAGCAGCATGAAAGTTTTATCCCTGAAGATTTCATTGTATCGGGTGGGATTGTTCCACTGTGGAGAATCACCTGTTCTGAATGAAGGTATCTTGAGTGATTTTTCAGGATTTAGTGGAAGAAATACTGGCTGCTTCAAAATATTCCCATTATGTAACCAGAGAGAAAATGATATCCTGTTTAAGAATATTTGATGTGCATGTTGGTTATTGAATTGATTTTTAAGCAAAAACCTACAGAAATCAAATTACCCCTTTATCTACATCAAACACAGTAACTTGCTGTGTCAGTTTTTCTGACCAGCAAGGTTGTCTTCAACTCTCTAACACTTTTTATAGGCTTCCTCAGTATGATCTGCATGCTTATCTAGCTTATAAGAACTTTTAAGGCTTCTTGCACTTAAAAGTCAATATGCTGAAGGATTAAACTGAACTTCTACTCAAAATAACATAGGACACTGTGATCATGGTATTTTTCCAAAATACCTGGAGGCTGTATTGTCAGAGAACTGCAAGAATAGGAACACATCTGATTCTAGTAAGATGCATGCTATACTGGTGTGTGGTCCGATAGAGTATCTACCTCCTAGAGGACTTATTTTTATTAGATTTGCTAAATCATTTTGCCCCTCAGGCTGACTTTGTTTGCAAAATTTCTTTTGTGTCTTCAAAGACTGAGCTGCAAACACCAATGTAAATGTTGACAGAATGTGTGAATGATGTCAGAGCATTTGTATTTCATCTTCAACTCATGTTTCTTTTAAAGCCATAAGAGTAAAATCACATCAAGACATCAAAAAGATTTGCTGTCTACTGTTTGGGAACTAAGTTTACTACAATGTATGCTCTCCTTTCCTCATCTTTTTAGCTTCTTTTTTAGTTCAGTTCTTCCTCTCTGTAGATGTTGTCTATAATTCTGTGCATTCTTCGCATGGTTTCTCTGTTAATAGTTTTCTCTAAAATACTCCCTGACTAAATACGATAAACAATAGTTTATTATGCTGTTATAATGATGGGTGTTAACAACCACCACCCTCCACAATGAACTCCTTCCAACACCAGGGTTGATCAAAGAATGGATGAGCCATGCCTTTGGCATTGACATGGAAGTGTCACCTGTGCAAAGTAAAATGCATACCTTTAGACAGTAATCTTAAAAGGCTAGAGAAACAGGGTGATGAGAACTTGAAATTCAGCAAAAAGAAATGCAAAGTCCTGTACCTGGGGAGCAGCATAGGCTTGGGGATGACCACTGGAAAGCAGCTTTGCGGGGAAGGCAAAGCTAGTGCAAAACAAGCTGATCATGAGCCAGCAATGCAGCCTTGCAGGAAAAAAGGCCAGCGACATCCTTGGCTGCATTAGACAGAGCTTTGCCTGTACATAGAAGTAGATGATCCTTCCCTCTGCCCAATTCTAGGAATGACTGTCTTTTTTTGGTCATGATTTTAGCTGCAATAGAGTTAATATTCTCCCTAGTAGCTAGTGCTGTGTTTTTGATATAGCATGAGAATAGTGTTGAAAATACACCATTTTACCTGTTCTAAGTAGTGTTTACCCTTTTTACCCTAAGTCAAGGACTTTTAGGTTTCCCATGTTCTGCCAGTGAGCTGGTGCACAGGAAGCTGGGGAGAAGCATGGCCAGGACAGCTGACCAGAACTGAGCAAAGGGATATTCCATACCCTAGAATGCCATGCTCAGTATATTAACTGGGGGGAATTGGCTCATAGGGACTGATCACTGTTTTGGTCTGGGTTGGGCATTGGTCCCTACTGTGCATCACTTGGGTTTTTTTGGGTTTTATTCCTATCTCTCCTTTTGTTGTACTCATTTATTATTATTTCTATTATTATTATTATCACCATCATATTTTAAATCAACTACTAATTTTATCTCATCTCAGATTTGAGGTATAACCCTTTTTTTTTTGCATTCTCCTCCCCACTCCACCAGGGGGTGTGGGGTGTAGGTGTTAGTGAATAGCTGCATGGTACTTAGGTGCTCCCCGGGATTAAACCCCAATATTCTCAAATAACATCTGGAATAAAATTTGGATTATAACAGCTAATGGAGGAAGTCTATGCAGCACTGGTTATAAATTTTCTGACTCTGTGGTGCGGTTAATGTACTTGAAGTACAAAATCACAAAAAAATCTTATATAATCAAGACATCTAGTTATGATATGACTTTCAAAAGTGTCCTTCTAGTAGAATTGTTCTTCCTATTCTTAAAGGAGTAATTTAATTTTTCTATGAGTTTCTCTGTTTTTGTATAATCAACACTGGAACAAAAGGTTACCTAGGTTCTCTGTCTTCCAATTTGTTTGGTTCCTCAGCTTCAAAGAACCACATTAATATATCTTGTCACAGTATAAACATCAACATTTTCTTTCTGCATTCGACAGATATCAGATTCTGCCAACTGCCAAGAAGCTTATGGGGAAATGATGCCAAATTCCCTCTTGACATAGAATCATTAATAGTGAAGTAGATTTATGGATGTACTGCAAATTATTTTGCATGGTCTCTTTAAACACCTATTCACATGCACCAAAAGGTGCCATAAAGAGCTGATATATAGTATTTGAGGTAAAATTCTACTAGTGAAGCCCATAATTAAATTGTCCGAGCTTTGCCAATGCTATGGCACTTAAATGCTCCCACTTTCTCCTCATTTCCTTGAGTTCACTACTGAGGACAGTCCTCCCACTGAGTGCCATGGCAGCAGAAGGAGCACCTCAGCCAGGGTGCTAACATTGGAAACAATTCTGACTTAATTCATTTCAACCCGAGATGTAGAATAACCTCACAGTTCTTGTGTAATCAAAACTGAGAGGAAATACAGACTCTTTTCTGACTCTTTTACCTCTTGTTTTTAATCTGTAGCACGCTATTTGTGCTACCTGTTTTGGTTTGGGGGGTGGTAACCCCTCAGTCTTTTTTGATGTGGAGATTTTCCCCAGTACCTGTGTGTTTAAATCCTCCATGCTGTTGATTGTGATCTAACACCTGCTATTTCTGCAAAATAACATGCAAGAGACAGGAGACATTTGCACGCACTGAGATACTGTGAGCGATAACTCCAGTATCAACCATCTGCTAGACCCTTTGTTTACTGCCTTTCTTTGTACTGAAGTTCAAATATTTTGGAATGAATGGGGGGAAAATTGCACAAGTAGCTCCCCAACTCAGCTTTAGTTTCTTTATGAACAACATCTGCAGAATATGATAGGAAACAAAAACATCTGTTTCCAGTGGCTTTGTGGTATTCTGCTTTTCTATTGATTCATGCACAAACATGAAGCTGAGCTGTTTGGGGCATTCTCTCCTTGTTTATTATGTAAAAACCCCAGGCAAACTCAATACACAAAGGTAACATACTCAAAATCAGTGCAGGTATTAGTAGGCCCACAGTAAGCCTGAATCAACTTCATAACTTCTGGATGAAGAGTCTTTCATATGGAAATGAAAGCTGAGCTACCTAAAGAGAGAGAAATCCCAAAACATATCCATTTTCTAACAGTAACACCATTGCTCACAGCAAGATTAACTGTAAAGTAGAGGTGAGCCTTTGTCTGTATTGATTAGTTTCATCTGGTCTGTGATAATTTAATGCATTAGAAATGTGGTTGTTTGCCTAGCAGACCAGTATGTCTGGTTCTGCTGTGCTGGTCTGTATTTCTGTCAGATATCAGAGAGATTCTGGGCAATGCCTGTGTAGCCTGGTAAGTGGTTGTGGTTTCCCACTGCCTCTGTGAATGCATTTAAATTGGGGTAGAATACTTGAAGATCCATCCTTTAAGCATTTTTGGTGGAAAGCACTATTTGTTGTTATTCTTGACCAAGCACAGCTTTAAATAGGCCTCCTTGTGCATGTGGAATTGAAATTTTCCCTTCACCTTACCAGGGCTTCCCCTCTCCCTCTCCCTGCTTAATGTTATAGCTCAACATTTAAAGAATTCACAGGCTGTGTAGAAGTCAGGCTCTCACTGCTCCTTTTAGTAAGGAGAATCTCCTATAGCCCTTAAAATGTATGGTACATTTGTCTATGCTGTTCCCACCTTACTTTGGAAGCTCAGCTCATTCACAGAAAAAAAAAAAAATCCCTTTTCCAAACTGGCTGGCTCAGAGGGGTGAGAAAATATATGACTCTACAGCCCAGGGATGCAGGTGCCCACCAAAAAGGGGATTGATGCTTTTTGCATAAACCTCATCACACTAAAAGAGTCACTGGACAAAGCAGAGCTGCTTGTGCCACATACAGCAGCAAGGTAATACATACCCCTCTCCATCTTACTATTGCGACTTTAACCTCCTCCTTATTTAAGAGATATACCAATGGCACTTCCTAACTGTTTTAGAGATGTCTTATCCTCTAAGAGGGTTGAGCTGAAATGTTTCCTCTTATTTATAAAATGTCCTGGAAGTGCAAAGAGTTAATACAAGCAGTTCATTCTCTCTGTAGACCCTGCAAGACATACTGCCTACAATTTATCAACCCATCTAGCTTTCTTATCAGAAATCTGCAACTTTAACAACTTTCCAGGAACACAATGATAAACTCTACTTTTTAATAGAAGACTTTTGTAGACCAGTGGAGAACAGGAAAACATTTATCAAAAAAGGGTGATACTGAGGCATACTGATTGAAACAGAGAGAAAGAATAAGTAATAAAAAAGTAATGAGAAAATGTTTTTTCTCTTTTATTCAATACAATTATAATATCAAGTACTTCAAAAATGTGAAGATATTATTTGGCCCATCTTCTGACAACATTTTTAGCCTGCCTAGATAATATATAGGGAGAATTTTTTAATATGATGCATATTGTTTCTTTTTCACATTTATCTTCTGAGGCTAGGAGATCAGAAGACCAAGATAAAGAGCAGGTAAACACAAAACCTATCACTAAACCAGGGGATTTTGATTTGAAAAAAAAAAGTGTAATTTCTCTAGGGAAGGGACACAGGGCTCCTTTGTCTGCAACCCATGATTGATAGAGCATTCCTTTCAGAGCTGCAGGGTGTGAAGGGAAAAGAGGTTCTGCCTCTGCCCCTGGCCCTAATGCACCCCAGTAAGGAGGAGAGAGGAGCCCCAGGCAGATGTAACTTCTCAAGTTACAAATTTAGGGCTCCTCTCCAGCTTGCAATATGGCAAGTCTGGATGCATGCAGGGACCTATTGTTGCTCAGGGTGAGTGTACAGCTGCTGTTTCCTGCTCACAAAACCTTGTGCCAGCAGTTTCCAGCAAGAAACCAGGCAGGAGCAGGCCATACAGCAGACACTAACACAGTTCTCAAATCATAAAGGTTACAAGAAATTTCCAGGAGAGGAGGAGTTATTATTGCATTTCATCTCTTGTTGCACAATACTGCTGTTTCAGCCACTAGATTAGTCAGTGATAGATCTGTACTTAGACATTCAGTGACAAAAGGTCAATTAGGGTCACGTCTTTTTTTACCCCCAGAAAATGCTGACTTCTTGCCCTTAGTATTTTGACAAGTTTAGGCCCATGTGACTTTTCGAAAAAACCAACCAAACAAACAAAACAAAAAGGTTTTATATAGTCCAGTCTTTTAAGCATTTATTGAGCATGACCCTCCAGTTTCATCTTTGCAGTTTGCATTGTTTTCAGAAAAAGGGAAAAGAAAATAAATTATGTTTTGCATGGCTGAGTTTAGCAACCCTAGAAATATAAGCTATCAAATTTAAAAAAAAAAACCAAGAATGGTTTTGAAAGCTTTGTTAAATACACACTAAGATTCTAGGTTTATTGCAAAAGAAGCAACCATTTTCTGGTCAAAATTATGTATTTGATAGTTGGGCAAAGCATATTTCCAAATAAATTTAAAAGTACTATTGTGAAAAATTTAGAAAGGCAAACAAAAAAGAAAAGGAATGTAGAAAAGGAATGGCTTCCATAAGTTCTGTTACTTGATTTGGCAAAAATATTATTTCCTCCTCTTGTTTCTCTCACTGAAAATCGGACATGAAAAACAAAGCAGCAATAGAGATATTCAATCTATCAATATAAATTGGCCTGGTATCGCTATAGCTAGCACATAAATTGTGTAAGGAAGAAATATACATCATGTTTGTTCCACTGCTGAGAAAATACAGTTCAATTAGTCTGGACTACCACATAAACCCTTTCCCTTTCCTTGGGATGTAATGAGGGAACAAAATACAGGATTTGAGGCACTCTTGCCTTGGAAGAACATGACAAGTTTTGAATAAATAAGAATGAAGATGTGAACATTACTGTGTAACCTTCTTTAAACTGTGGGGAACTGAACAGTCCTTTTTGAGGAGAGAAGATTCGAGAGGAGAGGAGAGGAGAGGAGAGGAGAGGAGAGGAGAGGAGAGGAGAGGAGAGGAGAGGAGAGGA
>JAWWMU010000001.1:80678149-80694801 GCA_035048155.1 Cinnycerthia olivascens | reverse complement strand
GAGAGGAGAGGAGAGGAGAGGAGAGGAGAGGAGAGGAGAAAAAATGATGGCAAAATGGTGGAAAATGGCAGATGGAAAGGGGTGATTAAGGAAGCCTCCAATACTCTCTAACAGTGAGCATGGTTCATCTGGCATGTGTCTTCTACTGTGTTGATAGAATCATCATCAGTACCTGGGAGATGACCTTTTCTGTTCCTTAAACTGTGTGTTTAATCACCCTGTAGATATTCTTGTAAAGTTTCTAAGGAATGGAAGGCTTTATTTTTTTTTAAGGAAGGTGAAGACAGGAGCTTTGTTTCAAATGCAAATAATTCCCTTTGTTTCATTTTCTTCTGGTGAAAAATTGAGATATGTGAGTGTTTTATTTGTTTTATTTCTAATATGCTATATACAATATAAGTGTGGTTCCATACATGCACAAAAAACCCTATTTATAAAACACAATGCAAGATACAGTTTGTACTAAAAACTTACATGATTATAACATTTCAGAATAGCTGCTTAAATGGAACAATTCAACATGATTTTCTCCTCTTTTTTTTTTTTTTTTTATTACTGTAAAATTTCAGGAAAAGGTACTAAAACATTTTGAATTCAGACACAAAAGTATTTACCCAACAGAAAGTGGTTTAATTGAAGTAGCTATCTTTGTAGACAAGCATATGATGTGGGTTGAAGAGGAAACAACTAAGCAATATATTCTGTGCTTTATTTCACTCTTTATTCACAGGATCATTACTGGAGCAAGTTCTTGTCTGTAGTAATTCATAATAACTTCTTTGGTTCTTGTGCAATAATGACAATTTATATCATGTACAAAGAGCTGAGATAGTTTCTGCTCATCAAATTTTACAGAGCTTGAATTAGCTTAAAATTCAATTCAGTCTTACAGTGTTATTGAAATTTTGCATGGTTAGCTTTCACAAAAATTTCCAGAAGTGTGCAATGTACAAAAAGCTCCCCCAAAATTTGCACACAAAGCAAAATTGTTTTCAGGGTTATGGGAAGTCCTTTGTTAGCATGTTAATCTTGTTAGTGAACAGTCAAATCTATGGCAATGTCAAAAAAAAAAGCTTGGGGAATGTGGCTGAACTGTCCTTCCCATTAAGTTTCCCACTTAGTGGCCAGAAAATGTCTGTATTTTTCCTTATAAAATACAATGAAACACCTAGACAAAGATTTTGACACATAATGATCCATATTATTATTTACTATTCTTGGAAAGATCTGGAATTGAAGTTTTTAAAGCACTGAATTAAAATATTTTACTTATCTCTGTAATTTTCTGATACATACGGTTTCCAATTTGCACAGTAAGTTAGTGTTTGCATCATGAAAGCATATGATTGGCAAGGGTTAGTCAACTGATAAAGACATTTAATGACTGACTGATATGCAAGTGAGTAACTGCAGCTAATTCAGCATATAGTCACACTATATCTGCTTAATCATATCACTCTAATTTTTACAAAATTTGCTTTCAAATAGCATGTAACATAAGTCATATGGAGAAAGAATAGTCAAGATTTTGTTTCTGATTGTTTAGTATATTGCATTTTAAATTGGAAATAAAATGTACTTTAAAAGATGATATGTTTAGAAAACTTTAGACTATTGTCCTAAACTTATTTTTAAACTTGTTAAAAAAAAACCAAAACCCCGATTTTCTAAAGAAAAATGAGAGACTAGTGTATGTAATATGAATAAGAAGTCCTCATTTTTTGTCTACAGTTACTGATTGCACTAAACCCCAGTTTGAAATAAATGAAACTTAGTTAAACATAAACACTGTTCAAAATGAACTTCAACATTCTAAAATAAGGACTGAAAGATGCTAACAATTCAAAAACTGTAAGGTACAGAGGACATGACCTTCAGAGGAAACACTTGAAGTCCTGCTGTTCTGGAGGAAGCTGCCTACACAGAAGTATCTGCAGGCTAAAATGTGATTCAATTCTGTATATATTCAATCTTCTCAGACGTGGGCCTTATTCCTTCTCTGTAAAACCTTTAAGGCATGCTATGAAATGCAAAGTTACCCAACAAAAATCTCTTTACGTGAGACAGCAAAATCTCTTCTTGAGAGGAACAATGGTGCAGCTCGCCCTGCTCTACACTCTCCATAATCAGAAGGACTAAATCTCAACTCTGCTGACATATATTATGGAGGAGCTCCTGTGTTCTCCTGTCCATAGCAGGAAAATGGGGTTTAGGGATAAACCCCAACTAGAAGAACAAATCGTAACTCTATAAATTATCAGGAGTTTGTTTCAAACACTTGAGTCTGCTCAAGAGATCCTAGCTGTTGGGAAAGAACCGATCTAAAAACACAGCCCAGTGTCTTTCTTGATGTGAATCTTATCAGAATGACCTTTTTGATTCAGTCACTTTCCCAAACTGATCAGGATTTTAATGGAATTTCCTAACACCTTCTGTGTTATGCAGCTTTTATAACATCACATACATGTCATCATTCATTAAAATATTCAAGCCAGCAAAAGGAGCCATAGTGTTGGATGCTGGTATCAGGCAGGCAATCTCAGCTGCATTGCCATCATTATTTTCAGCTGCTCCTGAAAAAGTGAAGATTTCTTCCAAAGACCCCTTTTTGTCACTGTTCTTCCTGTCATTGTTCTTCCCGTCATTGTTCTTCCCATCTTCTTGCTGGATTTCTGCTTCGGTGATGGACTCTGGTTTTTCATATTCTTGCTTGGTTTGCAACACTACATGGTCATTTTTGTCTAGCCATTCCTAGAAAAATTAGAATGTTAATGTTGGCAGAGATGAGTTATCAGTCAAAAGAAACCTGATTGTACAAATATCATTTTCCAATTTTCCTGCATCTTTCCAGAATAAGCCACAATGGAGAAGATGAAAAGGAAGTAATGTAGAAAAACAAGTAATAAAATAACCGGACAGAAGAAAGACTAAATGGCCGGAAAGCTGACAGGATTCCAGAACTGCCTTCAAAGTCCTACCTATTCTTGAGATCATATAAAATATATTTTTGTATTTAATTAGAGCCCTTAGAAAACCTTGGATGCATAAAATATCTGATGTTCCCTCTTTGATAGAGTCATACATTCTCTGACCCAAGCCCTAACTAAATCTAAATTAAGACTAAGTTGAGATGGAGATTTAGGCAACATAGCATATCTGTATTAATGCTTCAGTACTAATTTGAATTTATATCTTTTTTCTTCACTTTCCATTTAAAGCTATCTTTTATATAAAAGTTTTCAGCTTGTCACTGAAAAATTATTATTAATTTTTGCTATTCCATTGGGTTGGAAAATGTAAGTATTTAACCTGTTTCCCATTTAGAGGAAACTTGTTAGCAATTGAGGTAAACACTAGCACAGCTAATACAGGAAACCACACCACATATGTGAAGTCAAGGATTCATAAGAAGCATTAAGAAAACAAAAGCAAAAACCAGTCTATTCATTTGATAGGTGTTCCATGTCTGAAGGTTTTGTGAACAAGTACCTCTATGGCTAAGAAAGGATGTTTCCTACTGTGACTGATACTGGTACTCATACACTTAGTACTTCACAAACATAAAGGACAAAATCAGGTTGAAGCAGGCTCTCCGACCTATCACGCACAGGAAAGGATGCAAATGTCACTACAATGTCATTTCAGTGGATATTGTGCCTCTTGACACCCTTAAATTCTTCTCAAGCAGTTTCTCTGTCTCTATAACAAGTGTCTTTTCAGAGTTCCAAATCAGCACTGCACTGATTTTATGAGATCTGGCATTTGCTCTGTGCCTTTTATCTTGGATCAGAGACTCCTTGTGGTAATGTCTGTACAGAGCAAGAATCAGTAGCTACTTCCAAATTATTCTCAATGTTGTGGAATTTACAGCCCTGCTAAGGTGATTTTTACCTGTAAGTTTCCATTATGTTCATTGAAGAGATCAGCAAATGTGTATTTTGGGTCTGGTATAGGAGGCAGGACTGACATCTGAATCCTGCAAAAAGGAAAAAGAAAAATCAACATTTTGTTATAGCACAGTTATTCATATAAAAATCTCCTTTAGCACAGTTCTGTACCCACAAATATATTTTACATGACAGTACTCTGTTCTTGATTTCTTTCAAATGTGTTCTAAAGCCAAAAAGCAGTTATAGCAGTCTGATAACACCATCAGGCTAAGAGAATTTTTTGTTGAATTTTCAACTCAAGCGCAGTCTAGAAAAATCCAGACTTTACACAAACTTCCAGCTCGTCAGCATGTGCCATTCTGCTCGATGCAGTAGTCAGAGCTTGCATTCTCTGGTTACCTTCCCCTAGGCAGGGAAGATGGTGTAGCAACGAGCTGTATTGGCTGACTTAGTGAACACAAACACAAATGTAAATGTGAACCGTAGAAGTGCAGGAGAAAAAATTCAATTTATTAACTAAAAGGGTAATTAGAGTCACAAATACTTTCATCCCTGAAGATCCATCATTTTTGGCTTTTTTTTCCACCAAAAAAACCAAAATCTAGGGTCTTTGTAGGTTTGCTTGTTGTTTGGTAGTTTGGGTTTTTTTTTAATTTTAAATCCTAAACATAATCCAACTGCCAATCTAAATATTGATATAGTCTTATTATAGTCTTATAAGATATAGTCTCTTACAGTCTATCCACTATATACATATAGTCTTATTAAATACACTCAAGTTTACTTTATCCTACTGCAAACAGACATTTTGATTGATGAAGGTTGCACAAAAGAATGTCCTTTCAGAAGAAGTAGCTAGAAAAATTGGTTTTTCAGGATTTAACTAGATTTGTAAAAGAGAGAAGAAATCAAGTGGAAGAGACAGAATTTTATCCTGAAACATTGTCTTTTTACCAGAATCATTCCAGTTTTGTAAATTAAAGGCCTGGGTGTTTGGAAGGCCAGGATGTATTATTCCTCAAACAATGATTAAGTTACTGACTTCTACCTCTTCAATATGACTTCATTTATCTGATAAGAATTTTTATCACTAAGAGGCTTCATCCAGAATGATAGCTCTATTTTCATTACATGACTGTTTTGTAGTAACCAGTAAAACTATATTTACCTCTGCCATTTACACAGAAGGATCAGGAGGACAAACATCAAGAGTACTGCCAGCAAACAGCATAAAACAATTACTGTTTTTGACTGAGGAGTTATATCATCATCACATGAATCTAAGAATAATCACAAAAAGAATGTTTCAAAACATTTTTTTTTGCTTTAATTGTAAATGTTCCTAATCAGGGTAAAATATTGACTTTTCTTAAAAAAAAACAAAAAACAAAACAAAAAATTTTGAGGACAAGTAAGACAAATTTAATTGTTCTGTTGAGACTGCAAATAAAATCTCTGCTTCCCCAAACCTTGCAACAAAATAAAATTGAGCTTTTATTTCTCTAAATTGACCTGGTGCAGGACAACAGAGGGGGCTTATAGGCAGTGTAGATGCATTATGAATCAAGTATTCCTACTCATTTTCATCATATTGCATTGACAGTGATAAAGCAACTTTGTGCTAAGATCTGTATTACATGCACCTACTTACAGTCACTAAAGCTGCAAATGCTAGTTTACATGTAGCTCAAACATCTTCTCTCCCAACAAAAACCAAATAATCCCAGCAAACAAAGAGCCAGCAAATCACAAGAGTTGATACACAGAAAGTAACATGCAAGTATATAAAACTAATGAATTTGTGCATTTTTCTGCAGTCTTAGTGTGTTCTTCCTGCAGCTTTTGTAATGCAACTTCAAACCTCTACCTCCTACTTCTGGCCATCTGGTCTCCACAAAAATGCCAAAACCTTGGATGATTATTCATACAGGAACAGCTGCCCAGCCTGTTCCACCTCCCTGCTCCACTTAGTTTTCAGGAAGTCAAGTAAAATTGTGACAATCCTGCTAAGTCTTCAGAGTTTATGAAATTTCTTGAAGCTCCATGGCTTCATCTGATTATAGATTTGCAGTCAATAACTCATTAAAGTCCTGAAGAAAACTGCTTGCTCCAGTGAAGGGGCTGTGCCAAAGTCACTTCTGATCCAGGGGCACACAGAATGTCTTAACTTCTTAGACTGTCTCCTCTGTGATGTCCTTCCTTGCAGGTACCTGCTGACAGCCTCTGGTGAATTGGTTCAGGTAAAGCTGATAAGTTGTCTGCTCTCAGAGGTGCAGAGGAAGTCATTGTCCTTATTTCATTTTGCAGGCTCACAATTTGCATAGTGGAAGAGTCTTCTCTGTAAGTCAGTGCTGTGTACATGAGTGCACAGGCTACCTATAGTCCAGGATTTCTTCCCAGCTTTGTGTACATAGATTGTCTTCAAGTGAGCTAATAGCCCATTACATTTTAGAGAATTCAGATCTTGTTACTCTGGACAACTGAGGGCTTCTGATAAAGCCTAGTGAGTAATATTTTGTGCTTAGGTAATATAAATATGTTGGTATGGTGTACAGTCTTTTTTTTTCTACAGAAAATCTGAGGTTTGGCTTTGATAAGCAGTAAGAATACTGTTTACATTGACAATCTAATTAACGTCAGTCACCCTCAGTCATCCTAACTGTCTGGTAGGAAAGCAGTGCTGATACTGTCTATGCTTCCCTTCAATCTCTTTTTCCACCTCTTCTTTGTTTTGATCAATCCAGCACCCTTGAGCGTCAGACTTCTGTGACCTGTGGTCAAGGTCAAGCATTCTGCGACCTGTGGTCCTGTAGTTCAACCGGATGTACTTGCAAAACAAACTGCCTTCAAAAACTGGACATCAGGAATTTTCTTAGAGTTCATATTGGATGTCCAAATATCATATATGGGCACCCCCTTTCAACACTCACACCCACAGAGCCCACATGCATCCATCACTGTCACTGGGAGATCCTTGATACTACTGTAACACAAATAATAGCACTCTTAGCATTTCTGATTATGACATAAATGGATAGCTTCAGGGGCCACCAGAAGGAAAGTGGATAAGTTAAATTAAACAGGCACAATTACACATTCATGTGAACTTTCTTTGATAACACAAGATGGACGACGATGGTGCAACATTCATTTGCTGCATGTCCTCAGCTTCTTTTGCAGTTACCCCTTCTTCTTTTGCACTTAGACAATATTTACATATATATACACACATATGTATTTAAGCTATTACCTAATAATGTGCCATTCATCCAAAATGTTTCAGCTTCCCAGTCACTGCTGTAGGGAACTACGTTGCAGTGTGGCACTAGCCTCCCCAGTCTGACTCGGAAAGAGTAGCACTTCCTTGGATCAAAGCCGTGCTCTCCAACGCTGCAGCACTTAGAAGTTCTCGACTGAGAAAGAAGGTTTATCATTGTTAATTCTGGCTTTCAAGACAGTGCTTCAAAATGTGGCACTCTGTTGTGATCAGAACTAGGACCAGGGATAGACCAATGCAAAACCTCAGAACTCAATGTTAACCTCTCTGGTTTTGAGGAATCCTTTTTCTTGGCTGACTTCTGACTATTCATATCCATTCCTTGTTGCATGGTACTCAGTTGAAGGTCCGTCCTAACAATCATTGCATAGCAGACTTGTTACAATTGCATATCTACAGTACACAAAGACTCTCCAATCCACAAAATATTTGCAAGTTATATTTGAGAATGGAAAGGTTTAAGTTAGTGAAATAATATTGGGAAATACTTAACAGCTAATTTTAGAATAAATAAAAATCCCATGTAATTCCTTTTTTTTAATGCTATTTCATTAGTTTTTCTTTTTTTTTTTTTTTTCTCTACTTTTCCCTAATCTGTTTTCTGCTTCTATCTTTCTAAACACCTCTATTCTGAATGTATGCCTTTACCTTAGATTGTCCTCAGGTCTTAGGTTCGGAAATGCCTCTAACTTGTAAATTATTTCATGGCAGAAATCCAGGGCTCTAAAAATCTGGATGTCTTCTGCTAGCAGCTATATTTGAAAATACAGGATGGGAGAAAATTTGGAAACAGCTGCATTTTATATTCTATGGATATACTACTTTCAACTCCTTCCTACTCCTTCTGCTTCCTTGATCAAAAATATGATTTCCAACTGCTTTCAATGTTGATTAAAAATGTGACATACAACTCACTTGCCACTCTTTGTCAAACTTGCTTTTGTACTGAAGCTCAAGTCTCAAGCACCATGCATTTCTCTGTGGTTTGTTACAGCTTACAGTAACAGTGTCCTCTTCCCAGAAGAAGGTCACATTTTCTGGTGGACTGGGCTTTACTGAGAAGAAGAGAAACAAATTTTGCTATAGTGTCCTAAAAAACACTTTACAGTTGAAATAATTCGTTTTCCTTCCTTGGCTCAATATTTCACTGAGTACCAAGAGAAGGCGGCAGACTTTCTTCCTGGGGGTTTTGCTCTTGCAGCTGACCTCCCTATTAAACATCAAAATGCACTCCCTGCAATCCAGACAAACAAGCTTCCTCATGGGAAATGAAGTGACAAATTCAGTACCATAAAACCTCCAAGGCAGACTTTTGAAGCTGCTGGAGGCTATGAGGGTTGTGGTGAGGCATCTGCAAAAGCCCTGGGCTCCTATGCAAGCATACTGAATCTGCCCCTCACTGTTTTCAGAGGGCCTGAAGACAAATCCATGGTTTGACCTATGCAGCTGGTAAGTCTTCAGCAGTGGG
Source organism: Cinnycerthia olivascens (assembly GCA_035048155.1). Taxonomy (NCBI): domain Eukaryota; kingdom Metazoa; phylum Chordata; class Aves; order Passeriformes; family Certhiidae; genus Cinnycerthia; species Cinnycerthia olivascens. Next base: position 80,686,166 of record JAWWMU010000001.1, on the reverse strand, counting down.
AAATAAAGGGGTGAAAAGAGTGCTACCTCTTTCTCAAAACTTCTAGTTGCCTTTTTGTATTACCTATGATGTAGGTCTATGAAATTCCAGAAGTTTTTAATAAACTAATCTCGCACTAGATGTTAAATATGTATTTGGAGACAGGAAAGATTTAATAGAAACAGGAATATCATCTCTCTAGTAGTAGGATGTCCCTTTTACTCTGCCAGACTGTACCATAGCCACTCAGATAATTTCTATTGACATCCTATGATGGTTTTGTGACAGCATCTTTGACAAGAAGCAGTTTGCTACCTCAGATTTCATGAAAGATGACAGAAGAATGAAGGCTGAAAATATAAGAAAGATGACACAGTTAGCAATAAGATGAAAAACTATTATTCATTTTCTAAATCAGCAGGCCTGCACTAGAAAAAGACACTCATATATATATATATATAGTATTTTCACTTGGATTTTTAAAGTGTATTTTTGAACAAGTTTGGCTGTGCTATGTTATCTCACTTAACTGCAGCTGCACACAAGCCTATGTAGCTACTGATTACAGCAAAGAGCAAAAATCAGCATGAAATAACTTTAGTTTTGTTTTGATGTGCACACTAATATTTTATAAGCCCTATAACAGATTTCTTCTCAAACTTAGAGAACTGGAAAATTGCCAAAGTATTCATGATTTTTCATATTTACTGTAAAAATCAGCTTTTAATCTTTTAGAAAAAAGCTCTTCACTTCCGTTGCTGTTCCTGATAGAAATGGCAAGGGTAGGTCCTTCTGTCTTAAAAAGACACCCAGAATTATAATCTTGATCCAATAAATAGGTGGCGCATGGCTTCCAAACTTTGTGCTTGCCTTCATCAAATCTGTAAATGAAATAATATTGGTAAATGAAAAACTTAACAATTACCACAAGTTAATTAATTTTTTTTAATGCTTTTTTTCTTTTTTTTTTTTAATGTTACATCGAGGAAAGTTTAAGGGTGGTTTTTCTTGAAGTGATAAATTTCTCAGTGGTGTGAGGGAATTCATGGCCTGAACTTCACCAGATTTCCAGCCCTGGGTTTCAATGCAGTCTGAAATAATCTAGTTTTGCTCTTGCTGTTGTTTTCTAATAAGAGAATGACTTAATGACTTGCTCAAACAGATGCACTCTATATCCTGTTTTCAAGACTGTACTGTGAAAACTTTTTCCATATATACAACACCGAATGAAAAGATAAGCACTATGACTGTGTTGAACTAAAATATTACACTTCTGTTAGTCATGAATTATGTCAGTTTATAAGGAATGTATATACACATATGTGGAAAAAACACTTCCAATTATGTAATTAGTATTAGCATTTAGCACAATGACAGAAGAGGGACAAATCTTTCAAATCATGTCTGCTGTGACTGATTACTCACCAGGTTTATTGATTTGTACGCTTCTGTAAGTCATGAATATAAACAAGTTTCACACTGTATATTAACAAATGTTAAAAGCATTTCTAGTTCACAGAAGATTCAAATGGACTTGGCTATTTCATTCTCCCTAAGTAAATCCTTTAACAAGAGAGGAATAGGCACTGACAATACTCACGTGTAAAAAAATGACACGTTCTCATTGGGAAAAAACTCTCTTGTTGCCCATGTGATCTGCATCTTCTCATTATTGAAGTTGATTATTGTGGTGTTGATATAATCTTTTCCACCTGCTCAGGACATTACGGAGAACATGATTTCAGAAATGAGTGTGAAAAGCATCTCTTGGCATTAGTAGGCAGTCTGTAGTTCTAAGGTGTGTATGCAATAGGCTCAGTTAATCATAAAATAAGAAGACATAAAAGCATCCAAAATAAAAGGAAGTAGAGTAAAATAACTTGGAGAGCTTGAAATTAGAATTTCAAACTAAAGAAATTAAGTCATGCACAACGACATGGGAGAGAGATTTGCCCACATGGTCTCAGGGCTAAAGCATGTGGACTGGGCCAGGTTCATGCACTGCATAAGGCCTATCTATACCTTGAGGACATCTTTCCCCATAATACCTGCTGGGGAAAACTCTTTGGGAGCTAGCACTTTAGGGAATGTCTGTGTAAACTGTCAGATGTTTGCTGTAAGAAATAAGGAACTGACACCAGAAATGCAGACCAGTCAAGACCCACAGGAACACAGAGCAGATTAGCACAAGTAGATGTATTACATATTTGATCTGTGACCCATTCCATCTTAAATACAAGCATGATCATTTAATGTGCCCTGACTGCATGCAGATATTATTTCCTCTCTGATCATCTCCTTGTTACTGTTCTTGCTAGGGGCATAGGATTCCACCATCAGACACTGAATATAAACTTGACATTGAAGAAATGGAGAAATTAGGAAGGCAGAAGGATTAGAAATACATTCTAAATCAAAAATTATTTATTTTGCACTCTAGAAAATGTGAAATTGTGTTTACTTGAGTGAATAAAGAGGAAGAAAATGTATCATTAAGAAACCACTTGAAGGTAAAATTTTCAGACTTCTCTGTCCAGCTGTGAAGTGTCTACCACTGAAAAATCTTAGCTGAAACATTCTTGTCAAGAAGGAAAATAGAGGATTTTAGCTTTGATTGCTGTGTATATTTTATGCTCTTCTGGACTTTTGAAGGGATTTAAAATTTTAAAACATTTCTTATGAGCCATTCTGATTACTTCATGGGAATCAAGGATAACTATTCTCATGGTTGCTATCTTCTGCTCTGTAATCAACATGAAGAATGTGAGACGGGTTCAAGTAAGCATTTTGCCTATATCTGTGTCTATAGCTGCTTTATGACTACTCTAATTAGAGTTAGAACATTTTTGTGGAGGTGTATTTGTGTTGTAACACATAGTCTTGTCAAGATCATTCAAGGCAGTTATGACGAAAATCCAGGACATATTGGGTAGCTGTACCTTCAGGTTTCTGCTGCGTGACTCATGGCACTATGGAAAAAAGATTCTGCTCTCATTCAAGAAAAGGTCCTGAAACTACCTCCTCCATCTCTTACCTAATGCCTGCAAGCTTGTTTTGTGTTGTTTTCTCATACAGAAAATCTTGCTTACGTGCTGAGGCAAAACCAGAAGGGAAAAACCTTAAAAGGTGTCATAAAGTGGAGTTTATCCAGCCAGTTCTACCTCTCTTTCAACAAAGTACCTACGTAGCTCATTTTTCATAATACTTCAAGATCTTTGTAATTCTTTTCTGCAGTTCTAAGAGATAATCTTGTTTTTTACTAAAGCCACTAAGAAATAGGATGGCAAAGTGCCTAACAGTGGACCCTTGGTCTGTGATTGCACTAACACATTTTAATTTTTATGGACTACTTTAGCATGGTTGTGCTGTGCAGTGTACAGTGTAACTGAAATCCTTTACTTCTTGGATTTAGATTTTCTATAAAAGTAGTTTAATGTATATTTAATATGTAAAATATTTAATTACATGGTCTCCATCCTTAAATAGAGTTGACATCATTAAAAAAATTATAAATGTTAGAATGGAGAATATTGTACTATCCTGAGATAATTTTTATGACTATATCATGAATCTTTTCCATTCCCTTTGGAATCTACAAAATATGTGCTTTCTACTTTTGGATAATTAGTCTGTATTTTCACTTTGAGAAAGAACTGGTAATGATCATGCTTCACTAATGAAAATAAAAACAGGAAGAGTACTTGCTTTCTTAATTACATATTTTCAACGGTATTTAATTTCAAAATTAATTTCTGATGCTGTTTCTATGTGTGCAATAGTTGGGCACTATGATAGAAAACAAAATGCTCTTTGTAGGGCATTTTTTTTGAATCTTCCACTAGACCAGGCTGCTCAGAGCTCCATCCAGCCTGGCCTTGAACAATTCCAGGGATGGGGCATGCACAGCTTCTCTGTGCAACCTGTGCTAGTGCCTCATAAACCTCACAGTAAAGAATGTTTTCCTAAAATCTATTCTAAATCTAGGGTCTTTCATTTTAAAGCCATTGCCCCTTGTCCTGTCACTCCACACCCCTTATCATCACAATTGATCTGAGGTGTTCAGTCAATTTGGTCACAAGGGCTGTGCAAGTACAGAAAAAAATAAGAAAGAGGGAAAAATGAGTTTATTACATAAAATACAGAACAGAGTAACAGAGGCAAGGAGAGAAAAAGCTTGTTTTAAATGTCTCAAAAAGGAAAAAACTGCAATGCTATGAGTTTTATCCCTCCAAGTTCAGAATGCTATAACAATAATATAATCCTTATTCTTTCTGAAGTGATTTTATCTTACTGAGCAATATAAATAACTTTTTTTCTTTCTTTTTTTGCACATTATATTTCTGAGGAAATTATTAGAATTGAGAGGGATTGCACTTGTTCATTAATTGTGAGAGAGAGCATACAGAAATTGCTTATCCAAAATTTTTTCGCATCTGACGATAAATGTGGTGACAAAATTTAGATTGATTTTGCCTCCCAAATAGGTTATCTATGCTTGAGATTCTCCTTGGACCTATGACTATATAGCCTATAACCTGCCAGCAGAGAAGTAAAGATTTGGTAAAGTTGTAAGCCACCTTTCTGTCTCTGTGTAGGTCAATTCTTGAAATCCTTTTTCAGGGTGCCACATTTTAATACCAATGTGTGAAGGACACCAGTACTGAAGCCCTGAATCCCATAGCATTCTTTCCATAGGGAATTTGTTCTCTTCAAACTCTCAGTGGCCTAGCTGAGGTGTGACTGACTCTAGACATGGATACTGGTAAGGAAACCAGAGGAATCACATGGCATTTCCACACTACACAAAGTGGACACTAACTAAAAATGAAGTATCTATTCTGACTAGCTGGTTGGAAGGCAAAAAAAGACACTAATTAATTCTGAACCTTAAACAAACTCATTATTCTCTGTTTTTTCAGATGCATTATAATTCTGCACTACTTATTACAAGATGAAATTCAGAGGTGAACACTAAATCCTGGGTTTGCTGATGAATGTTTTTTTGTATGGCAAAGAATATCAGTTTGACTCCAGTCCTACAATGATTTATTCATGGACTTAACTCTGAGTAGTTGACTTCAGCAGGATTGGTCAGATTGTATCAACTTAACAACGTAAATAAATATATTTAAATCAGAACCTTTTTCTGCAAAAGATCCCCACATATTATGAATTAAAATGCTGGAATTTTAGCATAAAAGTATAAACTCCAACAACTGCTGTTATTTGTGCACTAAAGTAGAAGGCAATACATTAGTAAATTCTTTAACAATAAATGGATTCATTGAAATGGAATAGAAATTATAATAAACTATCTGGTGATATATACATATTCTTTCCTGTGCTCCAATTCTAAACAATTTCATAAGAAATCAGTTTCAACATAATTAAGTAGGTATGTAGGACAGAATCTTACCAATCTTTTATCATTAAAGACTTTGTTTCCAGAGCTCTAGTCAAAGAAATTTTCTTCTGTGCTTCTTAATTTCATGAACTGTGAAGCCTTTCAAAATGTAGAATGATTTGTACTTTTTGTAAATGCACAGTAGGTATTTGCATGTGTCTTTTCAAATTATAACATGCATATTTTACATAATTTAAATTTCAACATGAAGGCATGCATAACCTAAGTGAGTTTCTTTAAAGTTTAGATTAAATTGACATCAAATCCTCTAATGATATACACAGTTTATCCAAAATATGTTTTTTTCTTTTTGATGATATTTCCTTTGCCATTAACTGAGAAGTTGTTTGGTTCTAAGCAAGTGTACATTTATACTTCTACAGGCAGAATCATTTGTATCTTCTCTTTGTGGAAAGAGAAAGAGAATAGAGGAGACCATTTCTATCCCTTTATTTATGATGGATTATTTTTGAATTCTGCTCTGATATCGTAAACCATTCTCAGCTGATATGTCAGCTCTCCCACAGTAATTGCAAATATTTAAAGCCTCCTAATTATGATCCTGGAGGCATACAACACAGCAAAGCAACACATTCATAATTATTCTTTCTATTATAATAATGGATAGATGAAAAGGTCAAAAAATGTTATGAATAGACAGTCCCTGGGCTAAAAGAGGTGACACAACTTTCTATCTGAGGATGACCTGCTGGTGTACCTAGGCATGCAGCATGCTGCAGTGCTGTAGGACACATACCAGTGCCCTGGAGCAAGAGCTTCCAAGAGAATTATCCAAGCCTACACCTTCCATAAAACCAGACAGTGGCTGGTAAGGTTCTGCACAAGACTTGAACCTCACAGGCCCTGCTGGGCACCTAATTCTTCTCAGGACACAGAAGCATGGAAAATACCACTATGATGTGTGGAGAAAGTAGTTCTACAGGGGAAAAAAAAGAAATTTCTTTGAGCAAAGTATTATGCAGATACAACCATGAGCAAGAATATGAGAAAGTACATTCCACCTCCTTTCTATATTTCAGAGTTTGTTACTGAGAAAAAATGCTGCTGAAAGGGAACATGTAAAAAGGCTAAATGTCATGGAACAAACTAAAAAAAAAGAAAGGGAGAGGCAGAATATCAATCTTCAAAGATAACAGAATGAAACATGCATGTACTGGAACAGTTGCAGCCTCATTGATGCATAACAAAGAAAAACCGCTTTTGATTTCCTTACGCTGATGAAACCTGATAACTAACCACAGGTTGAACTTCCACATATTGCAGTACACTGTTCAGAAACTGCTGGAGAACAAGACCCAGGTCTGAACCTATAGTCTTTAGTTACCCTTAATACTACTGCTTGATGGAGGACAGTTTCATTTTTTTAATAGGAACAAATGTAGGCAAAAGTGGCATTTGTGCACGAGACTGCTGAATCGAAAGCATAGGGCAGAGAATGAATAGCAAACATCTTTTCAAGAAGAGGAAAAAACCAGCAAGTGAAAGTTTTTTATAGACATTTTGAGACAAGGTAGAATTCTTATAGCTTAGTTCTTAAAATCCACCAAATGGAGTGATTTGGGGTTTTTCTTAGAAGATCGCTGACCATTGCCAGGCATCACAACACTGCATAAAATAAGCACCACAACTCTAATTTTCAAATTTCGTTCCAGAAAGGCATGCCATCAGCACTGCATGGCTATAGGTGATTGCCATCTCAGGGTAAGGAGGTCACCTTCCCTCACAGGACAGCCAGTGACACACAGGGACAATTAACCCTGAGGAATCAGGTGGTGTAGCATTGTCAAAAATGGTATTTACCATAGGTATGGCAGAACAGAGAACTGACTTACAGGTTGATAGAATGAAATCATAACGTTAAAGAATTTCTTTTTCCTTATAAAATGAATGACAGGGAACTTGTGGGAAATTAGCAAGAGCGAATATTAGATTTTTGATGTAGTTGTTGAGCTTTATGTTTTATTTCTGTAATAATGCATTTATCTTGAACAATCTATAGCAGGCAAATACCTAAAATAGAGATGTTCTTAGGCAACCAATCAACTGGTCTTTAGTAATTTTTCTGTGTAATAGTATTTTTATCTTGATGTTTTCTCAGGAGCAAAGTATTGCACCATAGCATTCATTCTTTCAGAGTGCAGAAGTCTTATCTTGTATGTGTTTTATCTTTCTTTGTCCAATTAAGGCTAGTTTTTTTGGCTGTAATCTACTCTGTTAGAAAACTTTTATAGAAATCTGTTATCTTTTGGTTATTGGGAGACCAATTTAATTCCTTCTGGATATTATTTTTTGTTTGGTTCTATCTTCTAATCAAAAAAACCACTGAATATTGTAACACACAAGATAAAATATACACAGAAATATTGCTAGCTGATATATCAATTTCTAAATAAATATATGTGGATTTGAACTTACCAAAATATTGTGACTGAGAAGCCACAAGGTTGCTCAGTATGAAGATCATTGAATATGCTTGAAAGATGAATCTCATGGTTGGAACGACACATAATACTGTGAAGAGATGAGTAATCACAATCTCTGGATTTACTATTTGATCACTTTTTACTAGATGCTGGAGGGAAGTGGAGGAAATTACTTCAGGAAATAAAAAAA
>JAWWMU010000001.1:80628401-80677927 GCA_035048155.1 Cinnycerthia olivascens | reverse complement strand
TCTTCAAGCTGTCGAGGTCCTTCTGAAGGACTGCACAGCCCTCTGGGGTATCAGACACTCCTCCTGGCTTTGTGTCATCAGCTAACTTGTTGAGGAGATGTTCTGCCCCTTCATCCAAGCCATTAATAAATCAGTTAAACAATATTTGGACTAGTATTGAACCTTGGGGGAAACCATTAGTGACAGGCCTTTAACTAAGCCCTGCACCATTGTTTATGACCCTCTGGGATCTGTCAGGCAGACAGTCCTCAATTAGATCATTTTTTCCTAGTTGATCTTGAGCTTTTTCTCTGCTTACATCAGAAAATGTACAGTAACCTTCTCACTCAGAGGCTATCTTGGGTAGATGGTGAAGTCGGTCATGGTGCATGTGAAGTGCCCTGGGCACACACTATGCTGCCTGAGACCCCTGAACCACATTTTGCTGAAAATATCTCAAGAGTAGAAGCTTCTTTGCCATGCCTGGTACTAGGTATGGATGGCTGGGAGTACACCCAGAGTGCTACCATGATTTTTTTTAGGCTTGTTTTCATTCCTCTTAGATCCCTACCTACAATGTTCACTGTCCTTTTTAACCCAACAGCACAGTTTGTCCAATAAGACCTTTTTCGGCTTAGTCACATCATCAAAGCCTGCATGTCCCATGAAGACCCATTCAAATCTCAGTAATTCTTGGAAACCCCAGCACGACTGCCTGACATACATGCAGTATTTTGTTAACTGTCTGGTCCTTGCTTTGATCAAGTTCCTCTAGGGAGTCATTAATTCCTGGAACTAAAGTAACAAGCAACAAAAAGTCAATAACTAAACTAGGTTGTAGGTGATAGTTAATGGAAATCTAATATCACTCATGGTTTCCACAGTCAGCATTGCAAAAGCCAGTGAGATAAACAAAGGCAAAGGTTCAAAATTTTCTGGTTCCTCACGACATGACAACTCCCACATGTCCCCATTTGGGTTAGAAACACATTTTTCTTCCAAAAAATGAGTTTTATCTATCCTTAGAGAACCTGTGAGTGTGATGGAGCCAAATTTGACCCTTCCTGCTTTTCACACAGGTGAAATACACTGGACTGTAGAAGTTCTAAAGTAGTTCCTTGTTAGGAAGAAAGGGATAGAGGAAGACAATAAACAAAGAAAGATATCTAAAATATCTTCTGGATTATAATCCTTTTGATTTTGAGACACTACATCTAAAACGAGGTCTAATTCTCAAGAAACAACACCACATTTTCACTCACCTTTTCCTTATATCATGTAAGTTGGTAGCACAAGTAATTATCCCTCCCAGCAGTCTCGTCTTTTTTTCTTAAACTGAGGTCAAACAAAAATGAATCAAATAAAATCTCTCTTTTTTAGTACTTTGGAATCCAAACCTGGGGCTGAGGTCCTAAGGAATAAAATGACATCTAGATCAAACAAACTGCTTGTATTAAGCTGATGCACTCTTGAGCCATTTTTGCTACTGCTGAGAGAAATATCAGATTTGATACTAGACGGATGTAGGGCTTTGGCACCTCCCACTTCCCCTTCCATGCAGACAGATACTGGCCTAACCACCTGCCTTAAATTCTGTTTGCTGGAAGCCAGGTCTGATTACCTGATTTAATTTTTTTCATGATCATACTCTATGAACTGAAAAGCTGAGAGTGATACCATAGGATCTGTTCTCCTGGAGGAATTTTTCTGCCTGCCTGCAGGAGTGTGCTTGATCAACTTTCCCATGTCCTTTGGGTCATCGCTCTCAAGGACAAGAGGACAAGGACATTGTCACAATGTGGCTCTTCAGAGCTCACACACAGTGCAGGGTTGGATTATTTGGCCTGAGAAAACAATATTCACCCTGCAACTTCATGCAGGAATAGGGAAAACAAATGGTGAAAGTGAACTGAAAAGTGGCAGCCAGGCCTTCTGATATCGACTGCCAGAAGAGAAAATTCTTAACAAGACACACAGAGGATGAAAACAATGCAAGCAATGCAAGCAATTTAAAAGAAGCCCTTTTGACTTAATTTTTCATTTTGGATCAAACCGCAGACACAGATCTCGGCTCTCTGCCAGCTCCTTTACCCACAGCAGCAGCTCTTGGGTGGTTGCAATTGCTAGCTGCAGCTTCCAGCATCCTTGCTAACTTTCATCAGTTTCCTTCCTCTCTTTTTATTCTCCTTTCTATAATTTCATTGGTGGCATTAAATGGGTCTTGGATCACCACATAGTTCAGCAAAGAAAATTGTCGCGGTTTAGTTTTTCTTCACTTAGAGCCAAAATAATCAATAGTCTGTGAGTAATTTTCATTTATTCTTACTTACTTATGGCCTTGCTCACAGCTTCCACATAAAGTCCTGAAAAATAGCAAGATTATGTCTTGTTGCAGAAATGACCCTTTTAATTTTTAGCATTAACAGGATGTGATTTCAGTGTGCTTTGAGTGGGATAAAGGGAACAGTAAGCCATTTATATAAAATAATGAGTCCCATCAATCCATCACAAATCAGTTTAGTCAACTTGAGACAATGTAGCCCATTGTTGTGACAAGAGAACCTGATTCCCTGGTTTAATACGCCGCAAAATGCATGTGTAAAGATCTCTGCTGTACACTTTGGATGCATCTTCTACCCATGGGAAAAGCCCAGGGGGGTAATCCTCAAGTGTTCTTGGAATTTTTAAAATTCACGCTCTTACACAATCATTTCAAAAAGGGTCACTTGGTGGTCTGTCCTTGTATCATCATGGCTTGACCTTTCCTAGTCTTTTTTATGAATGGCAGGAAAGAAATGAAGGGGGGAAAGCCAAGCAAAGATGGCAGGTAGACTGCATGGATGAGCAAAGAGTTCCTATCTAAAATCAGACATGAAATGGTTTCCACACACCAGAGGTGGAATCTGGGTGATCTTTCAGGGACAGGGTTAGAGAAGTCAAGGCCAGCACGGAGTTGAATCTGTTAGGGGATGTGAAAGGCAGCAAGGAAGGATACACAAGTGTATAAACAGTAAAAGGAGGATTAAGGAAGACACAGATCTGCTGCTGAATGAATCCCATGTTGTGCAGAGTCTTTGCTTACTCAATGGAAGTTCTTCTCTTTCTTAATGTCTGGTACTGGCATTAACTGCCCCCATATAAATTTCAAATCTGTACCTAAAAGAATAAGCATGCTTGGTCATTAAAAAAAAAAAAAAAGTAACAACATAAATGTTTTATCAGCAACTAAAAAAGTAGTCTTTAAAAAATAGATTATAGTAGAATACAGCAGAATAGAATATAATGTTTCAGTTGGAAAGGATCTACCTAGTTAGAATGACAATCTAATTTAACTGCCTGACCACTTCAGGGCCCAGCAGAAATTAAAGCCTGGTATTATGGTCATTGTCCAAACGCCTCTTAAACACTGGGAGGCTTGAGGCACTGACAACCTCTTTGTAGGAAGAGTCTGTTAAGAGTTTGGCTTCCCTCTCAGTAAAGAAACATTTCTCAATGGCAACCTTGAACTTAAAAAAAAAAATAAATCTTTTGGCTGAATTAATACATCTATTTAAAAATCAGAAACAAGCAATGGCCTCTACAAAAGTAATAATTGAATAGTTGAAGTTATATAGCACTGGAATATAATTGAAAAAAATAGGTAGTATACAACAATTTTTTTATTGGATAGGATTAATTTCATTTAGAAAAAGTTTTCATTATTCCAGTTAATGGTGCATGTTCCATCTTTACTACATTGCTTTGTTGAATTTTATCTTTGCTTTGCATATTCTTTAAAACATTTGTAACAGGTAATATGTTTTTGTTCTTCAACTTGTGCTTTTGTTTTCTGAGGAAGAAAATAATAAAATTATATATTCAGGGATGCATCCTCAATTTTTTGAGTATTTTTCATCAAATGGAAACCTGACAGTCATTTACACTTCTATTATCTTCCTCTTTTCCCGTCTATTTATGTCAATGTCACATGTTAGATCCTTCAACTAAAAGTACAAATAGCCAAAGTAAATTTTACCATACAGTCTATAAAACAATCTGTAGAAGACAGAGTTTTGTGCAAGTAAATTTATGAATATCTTTTGATTGCATAAGCTTTAAGACTATGTAATATTAGGATTCTCATGATTTAATAAATCTTAATATACATTAATAATAAATAAGACTATGTAATTGCATAATTGCAGTATTACAGTCCTGTCATGCAAGGAAAGATTAGAGGTTAAATATAATTTCTGTGAGTTTCAGTTACTCACCTTTGAAGAAGTCTGTTGTTTTCACCTGCTGTGATGAAGTTTTTTGACCTATTTTTGAGACTTCCAATCCTCTGGCACATTCCTTTTCAAAATAACCAACACATCTTCCCTTGGTCTTTCCTGGTAAAAGGTAAGGCTCCTGTCATCCTGGAACAATTGCATTGTAGGGGAAGGGATTTATTCACATTGCCTGAAATAGTAAAGAGCTGTGAGGGATGTAACAGGAGCTGAGAGTGGAAATACATGGGAAAAAAATTTGACTTAATAAAGAATATATAAGCTGTAATAGGTAGGAAACTATGCTGGGTTACATGGGAGAAGACAAAACCCAAATATAAATATTTTGGAATACATTTCTGGAAGAAAACATATTTTATTAAAGTGCATTCTTCTATCTAGGTACCTTTCCCACACTTAAATAAAAACAGGAGACAACAAGAAACTTCAAACTAGTCACTCGTGTTTCCATTGCTAAGAAGAAAGAACAAGTAATAGAGCCAGTATAAAACCAGTAATCTTTCCTTCTCCCACCATAAAGCTACTTCACCCTGTGTATCTCATTTCTCCATGAGTCCTCACTTGCTGAGTGCAGTGGGTAGGAGGCCACATCAGGAATATGTCTGGGCATGATTTAATCTTTCTGAGTTTGAACTCCTTTGGAATACATCCAACAAAACATGCAGGGTAAAGTGGTGAAACACCTCTTAGAAATCATGGCATTAACAGAGGAGATCTGATGGTTAAATAACAATTTCAAAACTGGATCATAGCCTCTCCCATAAGTTATTTACCAAATGCGGCTGCACTATGGAAATCCTGGCCTGTCTTTCAATTCAGGAGAGAAATAGCATTGTTTCTGAAAATCAACTTTTATGTCCCTAACACCATGCACTGACCTATCTACTGCAGAGATTCATGACTATCACTGTCACCTTTTCAGCTCCTGGAGTCCATGGTGGCATTCTGTTCTCATGTAGCAAGTTTACATGAAACTTGACTCCAGTGTAAGCTAAGATGCTAGAAAGGGTATGGGAGGAAAAGAATAAGATTTGGTCTTGATTTGCTTCTATGTTTGCAGAGAAGAGATACTGTCCCCAAGGGCAACATGTGAGGGATAAGACTGCAAGGAAATCAGGTGACAGCCAAAAGGATTTTGCCTGCAACATGTACGCCATTTCTAGGGCACAAAGAAGATGGGGCACCAGGCAGGCACTGACTTCATGCTTATGTTCTCTGAAGGTGTTGAAGTTTCCTGCACATATTGCTGAGTCCCAAATGGTCAGGAAACTCCTGAAATGCACCCTGGGATTTCCAGCCAGCTTCTCTCTCCCTCTTCCCCCAACTGCTGCAGACAGTGATGGGGAGGAGATAAAGATTCAGTTTAAGAGCTCTTCTGGAGAAGCATCTGCACATGCAGTTACATAGGAGAAACCAAAGGAAAGATAAGGACATTGAGAATTATTTTTTCCACACTACATTTAGTTTCTTATGAATGCACTTACTTTCATATATTATGACTAAATGCAGATATAGTCTTCTGCTGTTGAGTGCTGAATTTAACATTGTGAGTCAGATTATTGAAGTAGATCTATTTAGTTGTTTACAACTGTTTGGGATATTCATTGGAAAAGGCTGTTCCTGCAGCCTCTTGTATCACTACAGTCAATGCAAGCTACAACATCAGCAAACCAATGCTCATAGCCTTTCAGCAAGATGTTAATTTCAACATGCACTGACATTGCCTTGAAAATGCCAAACACCACCAGATTTTACCCATTGCTGATATGTTGGTATTTCAGAAGCGTGCCAGGTGGAGGGTGTGTTGAAACAGGCTAAATGCTTTCCACACTTAATGTTTGTGCTCAACAGCAAAAGATGTAGCTTCTGGAAAATTTATCTTCTTTTTAAAGAACATAACAATGTGAAAAGATGCTAAACTGAGTAGTCAATACTCTCAGGATGTGTTGAGATGACTATAGATTCTTATCTATGGAAAGCATTTTAGTCCTTGTCTCAAGTTTGTTTTGAAAGACACAGGTACCACACTCATTCCTCAGACAGTTTATTGCATTGTATTGCATTGATTTATATATTTTTTTTTTAGGTAAAAAAAGCTGCCCAAAAATTACAGCATACTAAAAGTTCCATTCTTTTGAAATTACTGAGCAAGGAATTTTGGGAACATAGGATTTTAATTTTTGGACTGGAACTGGTTTCTGCTGGTATTTTCTTGTTGAGAATTTGTATTTGCTTTCTCTTATCATTACAATTCTTATTCCACACAGGCTTTGACTGAGAAATACCAGTTTTCACCTCTAACATGCTTAAATTCCATCACAGAAAGATCTGCATAGCTGGTACTTGGAACAGAGCCCTTTGTACCTATGATACACTGGACAGTTCATTCTTATTTCCATATCAGATTAAATCTCTCATGAACTTTCTACTCCTAGAAACTCCCACATTCTACCACTGTTGTTGTCACTGTCCTAAAAATATTTCAGGCTGCAACCACTGTTTAAAAGTATTTTAGTACTTTTGAATATAGTTCTTGAATAAAACATGATAAAGTCAAAGATATTTTGAACAGTATTCCCGTGACCTTGAAATCAGGTATTGAATTAATTTAATTAAGATTAAAATCAGCAAATGTTTTAGACCAATCACAGGTCAGTGCAGGAATTAAAATATAAGAGCAAGGAACCATGAAGGAGAAATATGCAGGGAACAGAATCTCCTTATGCTGATGTTGCGCTCAGGAAAAAAATACACTTCAGTCACATTTGTACCCCCAGTTGAATCAAGGAAATACAAACAGATCATTTCATGCAAACAGTGCAATGCTCTGCACAAGAAGCATTTGCTACAGATGGCAACAATCCTTAATTTTCTAGGGTTTTGCCAGAGTATAAGGCATGGGAAGGGTTTTTTAATGGTACTAAAACTTTGGAGGGCCCTAAGAGCTACAGATTAGCTGTTAAAGTTTATCTAGAACGAGTTTGCTTGGAAGATTGTTATCTGCACTGAGCAGCAAGCAGGGACCAGAGATCCCTGACCTCGTAGACCAAGGAGATGCCTACAGCATGTCATCTGAAAAGAGGAACATGGCTTCAAGTTTTGTTCTTGCTCTAGGAAGATTGCATTGTTTATTTTCTTCACTTCTTCACCCAATTATTTTAGCATCAATTGTTTTGAATGTGCCCTCCAGAACAGGCATATTTCCACTTTAACCTAACCTGTGTTTTACGCAGGGTGGTCTCAATCTGGCTAACAGCAAGCACTTTTCATGAAAGCCTGCTGTGATTCTTAAAATAAGCAGTCAAGGCACCCTAGCAAGTGCCCCGCTCTCTGAAGCATTGCTTGAGGCTGTCCAGGAAGGAGCAGAGCTTCTTCTACAGCAGCAGGCCGGTGTGAGAGCTGTCATTGCTGGGGGGATCGAGGGAAATCGCATCTTCCAATGACGAGCAATATCTGGGAAAGCCTCCAGCATCTGGCAAGCTCAATTGCAAGCAGGTTTGGACTCTGATGGATCTCAATGGGGCTTTAATGAATGAGAACTACTGAAAATTTGGCAGGTTTGATACACACTAACTAAAATATCAAAAGTGAGGTTTACTAATATTCACAAAAGAAACATGAAATCACCACTTTTTATAACGAAACCCAGAAATTGTCCCCTATATGTTAAAAATAAGATCTTTTAAGGCATCTTGAACTGCACACCTGTCTTTCCACATTGTATCAAGGTCAAGCCAATTTTTCAATTGCAAACATACATAATAAAGTTATTTGTGTCTTGCAGACAACAGAAGAGGGAACACAACCCAACTGTGTCTTCTAGCTTTGGGCTGTATTCCTACTGACCATTTCCTGCTGGATTATGGGGGCTTCATTCTGCACCCTGTTTCTGTCTTTCAGCTCAGGGGCTGGTTACCCCTAGATCTTATTGAGTTCTTTCCTGAGCTTCTTTCCTGAGAATGAGTTCTTTCCTAGTGTTTTTATGTTCTTGCTAATGTGTATCTGTGTGTCTGTATGTGCACTCACAAACATATCTGTATGTATAGCGTCTATATAAATAGATGAATAAATACACATGCAACCATTTTCCATGACAGATTATTGCTATGTAGACATATTAACATACTCATATATTTTATTATTTTACCCTGAGATTAATTAGACACTTATAGTTCATATTTCTGGATCCAATGAAATCAGATTTCAAAAGTGATTTCAGGGTAGCCCTCAGAATATCGCATAATTAATATCCTCTACTGTCCTGAAAGTCTAATATGGAGATTAATTTGCCTTCCTGGCTATCTCCCACCTGTGACGAGCCCAACCAAACGTGCTGATTTACATTTGTGAATTCTACACACACAGCGAGTGAAAGAACTCTCATAGCAGGTGGAGTCACCATCAATGCTCAAGCGCCTTCAGGTGAGGGATTTTATACGGTAAGCATCACGGATTGTACCCAGGACTGGTATCTTTTTCTCGGGCTTGACCAGATGTGAAACACTAGGTGATGAGAGTCCTGACTTACTGACAGTGCCAGAGGAGGTCTCAGGGATGCAGTGCTGTCCAGTGACATGGCCTCTGTCCAGGGATCCTTGAGACCACAGCAAGTGTGGGGTCAGGAGCAGCTCTGCGAGGGTGGCAGCTCCAGCTCTCCACCCAGGCTCCAAACTCAGCCTCTTCCACAGGAGGACACATTTGAGAATGTGAGAATGGGGATGAACTGTGTGGGGATAAAGTCCTCCAAAAACTCCTCAAGAGAACATAGAATCTACTTAATACTCTGCTGTCACCACTTAAGATGTTGGACTAATGAGTAGCAACTTCATAGATCTCAAGTGTGGATGCTCTGGGGAATACAGGGAAATAAGATGGCTTTGAATGCCTAAGTAGTGAAAAGTTGAAAACCAAATAAATTTTAAAAATTAACATTTGATTTCATGCAGAGCTGAGCTGAAAAGTGTGATACAGGCAGGCGCAAGCATTGAAAAAGCAGAATCAGCTCCAGCTCTCCCATTTTAGCAACACCAGCAAAGCTGCAGTTATCTGTATTTCACCTTGTTAAATTACTCTAGTGCTCTGTTTTTGTCCTATATTTTATTTCAGAATGAAATGAAGCACAGTTTCCTTTAACTCATTCCATCAATAAGGGGTTCAATCTTTTTTTTTTTTATTTTATTGTATATATTCAATTAACAAACAAAATTCATACATAAAACCTTATTTAAACTTACATAGATTAAATTTTAAAGCATTTAAATCACCATCTGTAAAGCTTTCAAAATTTAAAATGTTAATTTCTTCTAATTTCTGATTTCATTAAATGAAAAAATTAAATTATAATGGCAATAACAGATTTAAATGGTTTTTATTAAAAGAGATGGAAATAAGAATGTCAGTAGTTGGGAGGGCCAAATACATAGTCCTCAAAAATATCAACTGTGTTTAGAGAAAACTTTTCTCTGCAGAATGTAGCCATGCCTGGATGAAAACACTGCAGCCTTTGCTTATTGAAAACGCTAGGCTTCTTTGAACACACATGGAAGCACACAAGCATCATTTAGCTGACACAGGAGGACTGCAGGAAATATTCATGGGAATAATTAACAATCATTTACAGACCTGATTACAGGACAGTGAGCTAATGAAAGCAAAAATAAATAGACAAACAGAAGTAAATGCACAAGAATGCAGAATAGCACAATGGAAGGAAAACATTTTTAAAGGTCAAAGAAAAGGATTATTAATTTAGAAACTTATGTTATGCCTCTGTTTTGAATTTGAGTTTCAAATGTCTTCCAAAATATAGTCATGATTTCATGCATAATCAGTGTGACATGAAATTACAGTGACTGTTGATGCAAATGAGGTAATTGTGCCCGCCAATTATGTGTAATATGCCTGTTGCCTTGTTTAAATAAGCAATTACAGAATTTATAGAGACAAGCATGTTAACTAGGAATGCATATTAGGCACAAAATTACCACCACTTAATTCAGAAAATCAGGCAAAGTAGAATTTAGATGGGGGAATGGTTATGAATCTTGGCATTTTTCCTAGGCATAAAATTTTAGTTCCATTATATGAATTTCTTGCATTTATACCAGCCTATGCCCCAAAGTGATTTAGAAAATAAATAAGCTCAGTAAAATTAGACATGATGCCTAGCTAAGAGTATGAATGGTCAAACCGTTTACCTTGGCACTCCTAAAATTTTCATGCAAATCTTGTGGAAGCAGAGTTTTCCATGGAGAGCTTTTAATTTTCTGCTGAACTGTGGTTGCACCACTGTCAGATTAAACACTCCCACTTACTGCCCAGCAGAGGAGGGCGTGAAGAGCCAATACACTACAACCAAACTTTTAGCCAGAGCAATGCCTGATGTTTTTTACCTTTGGATGCTTGACATCCTGAAATTGCCATTTTTTTGCCCAGTCTGAGATGTGCTGTCAGTCAGTCGTAGAGTGGTGATAACTCCTGGATCATCCAGAGTCTTTCTGAATGCTTTGTCCATTGGCTGACCCAGAGGGATTCTTTAGTGATTTCTAAGCCTCAAAATGTCACGCATATCTAAAAACTCAATTCTCTTATAGCATTTGTTGCAAATGAAGCCATAATATGCATTTATCAACTTGAAGAGCGAAGGCTTGTATTTAATTGTTCCTGGTGGTGAGTTTTTTGTATAGTCTTAATTCTAATTAAGTGTTGATTATTATAATACAAAGACATCAATATAAAGAGAAAATTCAGAAAAACTTATTTTATACTTTATAACCTATTTCTAGATAATTTTTAATGGGTGTTTCACATTCTTTTCAAATTACAATCGAGATATTTTTAAAAACATTTATATCTATTCCAAGTGATAAAATCAATAATTTAATACTCTTTAAAGAACTCTCAAATGAAGGCTGCAGAACTGGAAAATATCTCTTCCAGACCCAATATCACAAATTTGTTTTTCCCCCACTGAGGATATATCATTCCTTTCAATTGAGCTGTCTGCATGTGTAAGACTCTGTGTGCCAGTCATGGGGATAAACCAGGTATTTCAGAAATTGTTTGGAGGTCCATATTATAGCTGAATTATTTCAGCTATTAGACGCTTATATTTTTTGTGTTTGTGAAACCAAGAGAATATGTTGGCAAAAACCAAGTCCCTGGAATATCTAACAAAGTGTATGGATTTGGGATCAACCCTTTAACCCCCATGGAAAGCACAGCAGAAACCTGAAGTAAATGACCTAGGCTGTCCTTCTTTTGGCCCCTGATGTTGACACCATAAACTCCAGCATTTCAGCACTGGAGATTCATGTTGCATAATTATATTTTTAATACTGGTGGGCTCGCAAGGAATGTGGAAACAACCTAGTTCTCTCATTTAAACAAAACAAAGCAAACCAAAACAAAATCCTAAAACTCCCTATCATCCCCTCCTCTTTCCCCTCGTGTCCCTTCCCCTGTACTCTAAGGAAAACATGGTGGGTCTAATCAACGTAAATTCCAATTTCTTTTGTCTGCAAAGAAGTCACCCTGTCTTACAATTGGTTCAGAGTATGCTGATCATCGGGTTTGAGTTTCTCCAAGAGTCAGTCTATTTTATTCATTCAAGTTCATATTTAACATCAGTTCCCTTTGTGTGGCAAGATTTAAAACCTTATCACTTCCTCCTGTCTGTTCACTGCAACATTCTGATGAACATACATTAAACCCACAGCAATTGCTTGCAGCCTCTATGAAGCCTCAGTATTCCTGTGTCCACTTCAAGTTTGTACAAGGTTTCAGTGTGTAAAAGCTCCTCTGTTATTTTTTCCAGGTCTGTGAGTTTGCCTTTCCTGACAAACTTTTTGTCACTGCATACTCCTACACAGACTTAAGAAAATGTTTTAGTATAAAAATGGGAATATGACAGAAATCTTTTTATGGATAACTACCATTTTCTTACTTTTCTTGTAGAAAAATTATGATTTTTTTCTTTTTTTTTTTTTTTAAATGCTTTGCATTGTTGTGGTTTTCACAAAGACAGAAATATTTCAAATCAGAAAGATCAGACTTCAGGTAAACTTTCTGAACACTTGTAAAGTGCCACTCTGGTAGGCATGTATATATAGTATATAGTGTTTGGGTTTGTCTTTTGGCAGCTTTTCCAGACTGGGTTTTGGCTGGAGAAGTTCAGGCATCTACGTTTACCCAGTAGTGCTGCCTTCATAAAAATATGCAAGACTAACACATAAACATCTGTGTCTCACTTGTTGAAGAACTATGATTAATGTTGTTTTTATCAATGTCATATATTTTAATTAGTTCTATATTTCTGGAAAGTACAATTTAATGTAATAGACCAGCAATAATTGAATTTTTTAGTGAAACATGTCTCAGTGTTATGAGGTTGCAAAAACCCCAGACTTCTATTTTACATACCATTGTCTGATGCAGAATTATATTGATTCATGTCAGTCTTGTGGAGTTTTACAACTTCTTTCATCTTTTCTTGAGTGAAGAAAATATATATTACGTATATACCCATATACGTAAAAGTTTACGAACATAAGATTGGAAAGGAAAGTTAACTTCGTGCATCCTATCTTACCTCTGATTTGTATTTTGGACTAAAAAATCCCAACCAACTACTGTAACCTGAACTGAATCCCTTTGTTTCAGCCCATGGTATCATAGGCAACTTTTTCAGAAGATTACAACTGTGATGAAAATTCAACACCAGAACTTTTTTTTATACGTATTTTTTCTTTAATTGTCATAAAGAGTGGATTATATAGTAATTCTATGTATTTTTAAAATGTCTATATTGGAGTTCAACATTTGTATTTTATGACTATGGGTTTAATTATGATTTTTTTAATGTATGTGTGTCATTTAATAAGATTTTGTTTCTTTATTTTCTTTCTCATGTTGATTAGAGGTGAATTTCTAACATAGAGGAAAGTCCTCACATCAACCAGCCAAGACTTTTTTAAGTCCCATGTCATATTCATCCAAAGTTTGGGATGCCCCAAAAAAATGATTCTGTCTCAATACTCAACAGACGGTGCTGGACACTTCGTGAGAGCTTTCTATCCTGCCTACCATTATCTTAGTCCAATGTAGCAGAATGGGATATGATGGTCTGGGGAGAGTTTGGATTCTTAGCCATGTGGAAGACTTTGTAGTGGAAAAGAAAGCAGGGTGATACGTGGACATTTAATTATACTCCCTTGCACTGAACAAATGGCTGCCCATCATCAACTAGCTAAATATGTTTCTACTCACTCAGGCCTCAATTTGCCTGTAGTTCTGAAAATTTGTATTAAGAGCCTTGAATTTCAGAAGGTACTTGTTCAGTTACTCTTAGGCTATTTGTGCTCCAAGTAGTTTTGAAGATTTAAAGCAGGTCTGGAGAGAAAAGCTGCTCAGGTGTCAAGGCATGATTCAAGTGAGCTATTTATATACTCCATAGGTGATCCTACAGAAAAGAGGGTGGAGATGTCATCCATCTCTCTGGAGATCTGGCAATCCTCTGCTCTCAGGGAAGATAATTTTTCATCCAGGAATGAGATCCGTGGTGTTAATCTTTTGTTATCTGGACTAACAATAGCAACAAAATTTTCTCGTGCCTTTTAATGACTGACAACACTGAAGATTGCCTGAATCTAGAAGAGCAAGGATAGAAAAATACTCAGAGCAAGGTGATATCTTAGGCCACTGTGTCTAGGTAGAGCCTTTGTCCATTTTTTGCCATTTTTTGGGGGGCTGGAGGGGGACTCTTCAGCCTGGAAATTATCTTGCTTTGTTATCCTCTGATCCAGCTTCAGTGTCTAGCAACTGCTGAGAAGAACTGTCAGTACAAAACTAACTGGAAATAAGCACAAAATAATATTGTTATATAGGTAAATCTGCTTGAAGAAAGAAGGAGAAAGACAGTCTCTACAGTCTTTTGCACAAGTAGCAGCTTGGGTTTTTTTCTCAACAGCTCCCATTTTATTTTCTTTGTGAGTTGTTGTAAAAAGGAAGTGGAGGCCCTTCTCAGGATTGTAGCAAATATAATTGAATTTCAAATGTTGTTTTCAAACAAACAAACCACAGAAAAGTTGAGGATGGGGAAATATAAGCAAAGTTTTCTAAAATGCTCTTGTACAGGAAAACACATGTTTTGAGTTAAGTTGAGCTCATTTCTGGTAACAATATTAACTTTCTTATGGCCATGACCAGCAGGCATATGGAGAATGGAGGGTGGCGATCTTTATCAGATTAGATCTAAAGAGGAAGAACATGTACTTAAGGTGTTTTTATTTTCCTTAGTATTTTTTTAGAATGGAATCTGGAAAGGGCAAGTAGAGGCTGGGAGGGCTCATGGAAAGATCATATTTTTTGGAGCTGGAAAGAAGGATTCTGCTTTTCTTAAAGAACATGTTTTGAAGATTATATTTTCCATTTTCTTCTGTTTAAAATATGGCACTGGTATGGAAGATCAGGCTGAAAACTTGTATCTGCTCTTCCTGAAAAATTTCTCTTTTGACTTGGTGTTTGGGTCTGACAGAGTTCCCTGTGCACATGAAAGGAAGCGAAGTACTTTCTCTGCATCATTAATATTTCATAATTAGATACTTATATTCCATGATTTTCTTTTCTGAAATCCACTCAGCTCCAGAGAATTTAATGAATCCACGGATAACTGCAAGGAAATATTGTTTGACCAACCCTTTTTCCAATCCCAGTCTCTTACTGTAGAAGGTACTTCAGTAATGTGGAGTAGTCATAAAAACTAGTTCTGGAGATTCTAACCAAAAAGGGATCACACAAAAAAAGTTGGAACGTCACACGTCTATTAGTTTACATTTCCAATTAAAATCTAAGCTGAGGTACTTCTAAATTCTATCTTTAAGAGATTTAGAAGCAATAAATACAGACTTCCCACCTCTGCTACTCCTCTGTCCCTCTCCTAGCAAAACCCATTTATGTTGCTTTAACTGAGTGGCTTTCAGAGCAGAGGCCTTCTTGGTTCACTTATGTGATAAGAGGAGCAAAGCTCCCAGATAAGGAAGGGTCAGGCTGATTGCTCAGTGCGTTTCAGCACAGGCATTGATTCCTTGCTCTTCTGCATGAATGGAAAACAATACTATAACAGAATTGCTTCGGTTTTGTTTTACTTTACCCTGATGTAAATTGTGGCCTTTAGTGCGAGCCTGTGAAGTGGAATTTTTCTGGTTTTCTCACCATCCTTCGTTTATCAACCATGAAATCATGAAAGACAATATTTTCATCACTCTTTTTCTGATTAAAGAAGCCTATCTTATGCTGCAAGGAGAGGTGTGGGTGGCTGCAACCCATCTCTGCTACCCCTCTTACCATGGATAGCAAACGTATTTCCAGTCAGATTCATGATCTATCTTAGTTCTGTGTTGAAATACAACCAAAAATTAGAGATGAATACATTCATATTAGTAGGGATGATAAACGAGACATAAGAAATGGAACTAATAAATTCTGCTGAAGTCAATGTCACATCAAGAAAGAGTAGCAAAGTTTAGTGACATGTAACACAAACTACTTACAGGGAAAAAAACAAACAGATCAAGATAAAACATTTTTCTTTTTTCTCTTATCTCCAATTTCATTATCTCCTTTATCAATCAGCAAAACAGAGAAAGCAGAACACATTGAGCAAATTTAAAGTTTTGTTTTGAACAAAATGGATTCTGTCTGTTCCATATTCATGCTCAGGCAGCACTTTTCTTTAAAAGGGGAAAAGAAGAAGATAGAGGAGGGAATGAAAAGATGAAATGTGCCCACTAATTCTGGGTGACACACCTCTGAATCCACATGCAGAGACGGAAGCTGCTGCAGCCAATGATGTGCCTGCACCCACAACCCAGCAGTAATAGCCCTGCCTGTGTGGCCATTGAAAAGGGCCACAGAAGATCATGTGTCTCTGCCCAAAATCATGGATAGCTGTTCTGTATGACATTGTTACTGTGCCAGGTTATATTTTAATGATCATCATCTCCGGGAACTTTCTACAGTGTTTCAGTGAACAGATTCCCAGAAGAAGATATGCCACGCCTACTCATACTCCTATCAAAGGTGATAAACTTATCTACACTTCAAAGATTGTATATTTTCTTCCCCTTGCCAAGAGATGTGCAAGCAAAAAGAGGAAAAGAGGTAGGATCTCTGCTCCAAATCTCTTCTCTATTCCCTCCCAGGGAGATCATGGCTTGGTCTCCAAAAACCACTCTTCCCCATGCAGACAAGGCAGATCCTTAGCCCCTCCATATCCAGTCTGGAAAACTCCATGCCAAATCTGAAGTGAGGAGGACACCTGGCACTGCTGAACCAACTGTTCCTCCAGCTGGCATACCTGGAAAGGCCAAAGGAAAGATGTAAGAAATGCAGCATGCAACCTCCTCCTCTCTGGTTGGCTAAGAAGAACAGTCTGTCCTAGCAAAAAACAGAACAGTAGCTCAGTGGCTTGCTGGGTTCCAGAAGTGTGTTTGACAGTTCTTGGTGAATTAAAGCTTACTGCATGTGATTTTTGAATTGCCTTTTGAATCCATGCCTGTCAACATTTATAACACCCCTTGGAAAAGGTTTTTAATGATTAACAAGTATGTTGTTGGAAGAGAAGTATCTGATTTGCTTAGTTTATAGCAAGTTGTTTAGTTTACAACCAGTATAACCATCTTTCCACTTATTCTGTTCCAGGCCAAAGGATCCTAGGCCACATAGTTCTTTCTCAGGTATGTGCTGCTTCACACCTTTTACCTCTGTTGCCTTTCACTTTCTAGATGTATTTTATGCTTCTAGATTGGACAAACAAACCTGCAGGCAGTTTTTGAGGCACTGCTACACCCTGAAGTTTTACAATGTTCTTATAATATATTCTGGTTTGCTCTTTTTTACCTCATTAAATCCAAGGATTTTTCAAAACTAGAAAATAAAGCATACCCATACAACTACGTCAGAAAAAATGAAATAGATCATCTGTTTGTCTTGACAGGATGTTTGTGTTATGATTCAACAAATCAAATCGCTGCTTTATATCACTTAAATCTGGCTTTTGAAAAAAAAGGAAAAAAAAGCAACAAAACAAAAACTAAACCCCAGACAACCAACCCCAACCAGATAACCTAAACCAATATACTTTAATACTTTCTACTATGTGATTCTGCAGTATTTAAATATCATAAATTTGTTTCAAGAGCTTCAGATTAGTTTTGAAATAGTTCCTGCTTGCACAATTATACTGGCTTTTTAAACCAAGAAAAATTTATCTTCATTCTGATGTCATGCTCAGGTGTCACCTACATCTCCCTCCTTCTGTGGATGAGACTGGACTCTGATATCAGCTCCTACCTTGCTATGCTGAACAGCTAGACTTTCTGCAAGAACTATATGCACTTCCCAGTGTTCCAATGGAATAAAGAAATTCCATGTACTAAGTGAGAACTTTGCTATCAATTTCTTTGAAAGCAAGGTTGGTGTGCCCTAATAAAGATTTCATAATTGTTTTGATTTACATTCAACATAAGTATAAAAATTATATTTTAATGACAGAGCTGAACACATCTTTAGGATGTGTGCAACCACAGTAATGGGTTACATGTTTTTTGAAGCAGATATTTAACAAACCCATGTTATTTCCAAGCAGCTCAGTGTTTATCTCATTTGGTTTCCTTGACAATTTCCTGATTTTAGCTGCCTTGTAAAACAATTGTTTTTGTTTTTCAGAGAGCCCTTTCATTCAGTATCACTTAAGGAAAGACCTTATGTGGAGAAAAAAAAATCAGTGAATTATTTTATTCTTTACTGATTACAAAAATAAAATTTAGTCTTCAAAGCTATGAAGTATGAAACATACCAATCTGCTCATTAGGTAAAGGTTGCTTAGTATGCGTGAGACTGATTTAATTGAGTCAAATAAATATAACCAACCTATTTACAGGTCAAATCATATGCTTGTGTTTAGTATTTCAATAATTTAATTTTTCAGAATAGCAGAGTGTCTTCAAGAACTTTGAGCCTTTATTAGATAAAGCTGGATTGATCCTGCTGTGTGTGTGTACAGACCTATGTCTCTTAGACACCTTTTTTTTCTTAATTCTCCTTACCAGATTCAGCTACAGTTTGACTGAAAGTAAAAGACTGATAAATATTCAGTGTTGGCAAACATTAAGTAGTCATCAAGGGATAGGGCAGATTCTGTGACAGGCCAATTTGTTCAACCTTCATAGCCATGAAAGGGTCCCCATAGGCAAAGAATGCAGAGTTCTTTTGTTGCAGTAGAGTTATTTTACTCTACTTTAGCAGTAGAACACCAAATAGAGCTTTGCATGGCCATTTGGAATAAAATATTCACATGATAATTTGGAAGGATATGATTTTTGCTTATGACTGCATCTCATAGATCAAATCAGCTGAGTAGCACATACTCTCATTCCAAGTGGGGCAAAGACAACACTTGTGACACCAGGTCAGTTTTAGGCTTCAAGCAGAAAATGAGTTCAAAATTCATCTGCTTTTCTGGACTGACTTCAGACAGAGTCATAAATGACCATTTCAAGCATTCAGGAGGACATTTCTGGTGATGGTTATCAGCCTTGGAAGTTCAAAAAATATTTATAAAAATAACAGATCTTAAAAACTAGTGGTAAGAACTTGAAAACTATATATTAAGAAGACAGCTCTAAAGACAGAGGGTAACCTGAGAGCCATTTTCTTCTTCATCACTATAATGTTTCCTCAATCTTTGTATTTTCTACACTTTAATTGTGTTTTCTATTTATGCTGTTGGACATAATAACTAGTACTTTTCCCTTATTTATTTTCAACTAAGCTTATGTGTTGAACTAGAGCTCTTGCAGTAAGAGAGGGAGCAAGAGGGAGGTCTTGCAAATTCAGGGAGAAAAGTAGAAGAAGACAGCCATTCTCAGGTGGCATGAGCCATCCTTTGGTGGTGTCTGTCTTTCTCCATGGGATATGGGGGTGTTCTGGTTTTCTAAAAGATGCACCTTACTTAAGTGGAATGAATCTGGGTATGGGTGTGTCCTGGTTTAGGGCAAATTTGGGAGAAGGTGTTTGCTTGTTACTCCACACAGGGCAGCTGTTATCTTGGTAGAAAGTTGTCATACAAACATGTGTCATTTTCTTTGATTTGGGGAGCTTCCATTGCTGTCATGATGACACGCAGCTGCAAAATAACCCTGAAAAAGGGAAAAGTAAGTGATCACAGTAGGAAGAGAGGCACATAGATGAGGAACTCATTCATTGCTGTTTCTTTCTTTGACTAGGAAAAAAGAAATTACTAAAGCCCTGATGTGAGATCAAACAAACTAAATAAAATAAAAGAGACCCAAGCATAGTGATGATCTAGACATCAAAGAGGTGAGTTCTCCAGTTCTGCAGTGACCTATGCTCTATCAAGATGAGTCAAGAGTGTGTTGAAAGGCAACTGCTCTCGTGGGGGAGCCCTGTACATGGATGTATTCTCTCACAAAATACAGAGCACTGAAAAATCCATCTCTATTCTTTTAGCCTGGAAATTGTTGTTTACCTTCTCTAATGTAATGTCCTCAGTGGTCCTTGAATCTGTGGACTTACACATGGAGAGAGCTACACTAATCCAACCTTTAGTACTCCAGGATCAGACAGTCAAGAGCAATATAAGACTAGCGGGGATATCACAGATTGGGTGAAAAAATTGTATATTCTGGAGTTAGCATGCCACAAAAGACATTTCTCCTCAGAGCCTCACATCAGAGATCCAGTAATTTTGAATATATGTGTAAAAAAATAAAGATCATAACTGTAAAATATATTTCTTACTCTAGAGTAAGTTTCCATTCAAGCTACACAGTGGCATTGTCTTAATAGTTCAGTATTTGAAATCATACACATATATGATTTCAGGAAAGAAAGACAGTCTGAATGCCTTTCAAAAATAGATAATAGATTTTTTGAGAACTATTGAGATTACTGAATCAAATTGTAGCTGAAGAGATTAATAAAAAACCTCAATGCCTACAAAATGAAATTTCAGAAACTGTTTAAATGACCCAGAGATACATGTGTCCTGACATCTAGTGGAGCTGTGAGTATTTGGGATAGATCCTTGATGCAATCCAAAGGGAAAGTCATGTGCCCAAGCCACACAGCAGAGATATCCTAGATATCCATGCTGGGAACAGAGTGAGGACACGAGTTTGGGTCCTAAGGAAGAATGTCTGTAGTCGTGCAGCAGTGCTTAAGCAAACAGCTCCTCTTTTATGTCATTATTCTATGGAGACAGCTCTATTATCAGCATCTCTTGAGGTACCAGATCACTAAAATCCAGATCCACAAAACTGGACATCCTCAGTGTGGAGGTGCCCGTGATGCCTGATCTATTAAGTCCAGTGGCTCTTGCTGCAACTTGACACTGTGAAAATGTCATGTTTGAAGAAGTGCCAAAAGGAGCAATACTCAAACTATTGTCAACATAAGCATTTTTCTTAAAGAGCCCTTGTCTGTCACAACAGTTTGGTTGCAGGCCTAAGTTTGTATATGCCAATAATGCCCTGTGGGGAGCAAACTCCACAGGTCAGGATGAATGTGCTTTCTTTTGAAACATAAGTTTTATTAGTAATAGTACAAAGCTGAAGTAGAATGGGTGAAAGAAAGGGGAATTTATTGGTCACCTGTAGCATTAGATCATAAATTAACAAATAATTTATCATGACAGTGAGAATACTCACCACAGAGTGTGCAAGGCTCCTTCTACAAAAGGGTTCTCTTGACATTTCCAGGCTCTGGGATCTGTCTGGCTGCTAAAAAGTCCTATGGAATAATTGCCTCACCTGACTTTGGCACGATTTTAATTATAATTTAATGTATATCATTGTTCATTATCTCTTTAAAAGACATTACTGCCAAATACAAATGTGCTAGTGCTTGAGAACGTGCTTTTGAGAGGTGACTGACTGACACCTAGTGTTTAAAATTCAGTCACACTTAAAAAAGGAAAGAAAGGTACACACATACACAAAAAAAGCAATCAGAAAGGGTTATTTCTAGCAAGAGCTCCCATTTGTTTCGAAGTACCACCTCATCAGCATTGCTCCAAGTCAAGGGCTGAGATGTTCCAGTAAAGCAGCATTTAAAGAGACCACATGATATACTCTCTTACTAAGTCAATAATGACCATGGTCTGATAATCATCTTGTTTCTAGTAATTTAATCATCTGAAGTGTGCTGCTTCTATCCCAAATCTCCCTGTGCTGGTACATCCAAGCCATTGCCAGCTAGAGGTGGGAAGGAAGAAACCTGTCACTCACTAGTGGTGTGGCCCTGGCAACTCTGTGCTCCCACAAAGCCCAGCAATACCCTACTTTCCACTGCAGGAAAGTGGTTTCATCAGTACTTTTATTACAAGTCCCTGAGATAGAAATAGAGCAAGACATGAACAAGAAAAAATCCCCAAAGGAGTTATCTTGAAGCCTCTTAGTTTCAAATTACCAGCACTAGCCTTCTCACCAAGCACAGCCCTTTCCTATAACAGACACTATCTTCAATTTCAAGGAACCCAAAATATGTGTTGCATTTGAGACAGGTATTCATGTTATTTTATTTTTTATTGGTTTTCACAAAAAAATAAATTTAAAGATGTAAGGATGCAAATAATATACAATTTCCATATAACCCTGAAGACCTCATACTTTCCAGATTCTTCAGTCAAGTAGGGCAGGTTTACAACGAATCAAAGCTGACTATATTAACAATATAATGGCTATATGTGACTGTAAATTCTCCTCAGCCTTCAGAAAGTGGGCATAATTTTGCTTGTGTCCATCTCATTGTTGCCAGATGTTGAAACAGGTCATGATATATACATCAATATTTCTTTTTATGAAATGTCCAAAAGAGATCAGGGATAAAGCTTTTCCATCCTGTGTGTTTTAAATAAAACATTTTTTTTCTATAAAAAACACCTTGTGAATCAAGATGCTACTGAAATTATGCAAGTGGATAAAGACCATTGCTAAGCTATCACTGAAAGTCTGCGTAAAAAAGGTTTGCCTGGAAGATGAAGTCCATCAGTGAAGATGAACTGGGAGACTTTATGAAGCGACACAGTTCTGCTGTTTTTTGGGTTTTGAGTCGCAAGTTTTGCTATTCTCCTGAAGACAGAGGTTGCACACTTGGCTTCAACATTAGCAGTGAGCCCATTAATCCCTCAGTCTGGAAACACATACAGTGCCTCAGCCACTCCTCCAAGAGCTCCAAGAATACGTCTGACCTTGACCAGTGGTCCATTTTCTCTCAAGCAGCGCCTGTAGCAGGAGCCCAGGGAGAAAGCAACAAGAGGAGAGCAGTATTCTCCCTGTGTCTTGCAATTTTTGAACAAATCACCACATAAATCAGAGGAGTTGACATTGTATCTAACAAGATTTTGATTGATATTTTTTCATGGTTTTGTCAGCTTTCCTTTTGAGTTCATGTACATTTTCAACATCCTGTAGCAAGTAGTTTAAAAATTGGAGAAAGGTTTCCCTGCATAATAGCCTTTTGCACAAAATAAAGGATGAAATGAATATTTGTTAGTTATTGTGGCCTAGAATATTTACATAATCACCCTATTTCTCATATTTGTCATTGGTTAAAAAAAAACAAATGACAGCCAGAAGCCAAAACAAGCTTTAAAATGCAACTATTTTTCATCTGTATGAATACAAAGTGACAGCTTGCTGGATCCAAACTAATTTTGTGAGTTAATGAAAACATAATAATAGTGCTACATGGTCTGGAATTATTTTCATTCTTCCTTCCCACTTTCATCTCTTCTTTTCTTCTTTGTTAATATCTTCCTTTCCCTATCTATTACACTTTGTATTTTTTAATCCTTTTGTGCTTTGATTTCACTGGAGCTAGATACCTATGATTGTGGTCTCTCTAGAAACTTTTACAAAATTAGAGAATATTAAGACAAAAATTGAGTAAAGCTATGGTAATTTTTTCTCGAAGGTGTCAATTGCTTCACTGGTTCTGTATCGCTCCAAGTGTCTTTCTGAACTAAATACCAAAATCTTATTCTCTAACCATTTATCCAATGGGTAAGGGTTTGATCACCTGCCAAGTTTCGCGAGAACCAGAGCATGGTGATAGGCTTTATGTGCAACTGGCATTCGAAGTTGTGCCCTGGAATTTTTTTCTGAGATAACCAAAAATAGGTTCATGTAATATTCTCATGAGATGCAGTAATGTAACTCTAAATACAACTCTGCTCTGCATCAGTCACCAAAGCATTTTTTATCTGCCAATGTCACCTTTATCTTTAAAGCTACATTGTAGGAGCTATCTGGTTCCTTTAAATATAAGTAGACCAAGTTGTATCAATCAGCTGTCACTGGCTAATCAAACACCAGCAGATAACTTGCACATCTGCAATGGAGAAATACAGGGCAGTATGCTAAGAACACCACAAGCACCATGCACTTAGCCCCAAGGAATATTGGTGCCATTTTCCACACAAACAGTATTTCCTTGGCCATACAAGTGTATCCATACACATAAACTTGCACATTCCTATGCTCTTCATGTGTTTGATACATGTAAGTACTGCATTCTCCAGCTTCTCTACTTGATAGTAATAATTATAAATTTGTGTACCCAGGCTTCAGCCTGAATACTGTGGCCCAAGTTTCTCTGCCCTTGCTCTTGAACAAGGGTGTTTCTGATCAAAACTGCTATTGCTGATTTAATAATGTTGGTCTGAAACATTATGAGATATAAACTATGACATCTTTAACTGTGCTGGGAAGACTCCCAGATGCAAAGGCTGTAATTTCCAATCTCTTCTTTGGCCAAAATATCTCCTTTCACTAGGGCAGAGGCAGGCAGAATAACTAGGTTAAGTAAATATGGGCATGTACTCTGTGTCAGATCATCTAGTGTCTAGTAAGAGGTGGTCATCCTGTCTTGGACACCTGTTCTAGACTGAGATTGCTGGAGATCTTCTCTCAATATCCCAGGGCCATGGGCAGTTCTGTTTCATTAAATACCCAAACTTCAGGAAGGAATAACTAGAATCTTGTATCTTGTAGTCTATCTTGTCCCTAACAAAGGCCAGGTCCTCAAGTTAGAGCAGGAGGTGTATTTCTTTAATTCTCTCAGTACAGTTACAGCAACAGACTTGCTCCAAATTGGACCAATTTGAAAACATGAGGAATTTTTCTAACTGGAAGTAGGTTGTTTATACAGCAGGTAGCAGCGTTGGACAGCCAGACCAGCCTTTGTGCTGGGTCCCAAGGCTGAATGTTGCTTTGCTGACTCCCATCATCCTCTTGAAACTATTCTCCTTAAAAAGCAAAGAGATGGGACTATATTTCCTTCAGTAGATTCAGTAAGGTATGTCGGATATCTACACAGTTGCTGATGTTCAGGAAGAAACACAAGCACTAAATACTGCTCCTGGTGGAGACTCGGAGTTGAAAGCATAAAACCAGACAGCCATGACATATCATTGGTTTTTATGACCTCAGCAAAAGGATTTTGACTCTGTGCATGCATAAGCAGAGATGAAGAGCAATCTGTGTGCAATGCACTGCCCAGTGTCCCATCAGGTGCTACTTCAGCACCAGAAGGTGAAATCTTATACACAAGAGTGTCATTTACCAGTAGGGTAAAGACAAAAGTTTCATTGACATGAGAAACCAAGCCAAGCTGAGAAGTATTTTCAGAGAATCCTAGAATCATTTGGATTGGAAGGGATCCTTAAAGACCATCTACTTCTAACCCCCTCACCATGGGTGAGGACACATTCCACTAGACCAGGTTGCTCAAAGCCCCATTGTACCTGGACTTAAAAACCACTGGGGATGAGGCATCCACAGCCTCTCTGGGCAAACTTTTGCATTGCCCCACCATGCTCACAGTAAAGAATTTCTTCCTAAGAGCTAATCTAAATCTATCTCCATGCCCCCTTGTCCTACCACTACGTGCTCTTGTAAAAAGTCCCTCCTCAGCTCTCTGGTCAGCTCCCTTTAGGTATTGAAAAGTGCTATAAGGTATCCCTGAATTCATCTCTTCTCCACACTGAACAACTCAAACACTCTCAGCTTGTCTTCTTAGGAGAGGTTCTTCAGCTCCCTGATAATTTTGGTGGCTCTCCTCTGGGCCTGCTCCAACACATCCATGTCTTTCCTGTGCTGAGGGCTCCAGAAGTGGACACAGAACTTCAGGTAGGGTCTCACAGGAATGGAGTAGAGGGGGAAAATTATATCCCTGGCCCTGCAGTTCACACTGGTTTGGATGCAGCTCAGGACAAGTTTGGCTTTCCTGGCTGTATGTGCAGGCTGATGAATCATGTCCAGCCTCACATCCACCAGCACCCCCAAGCCTTTCTCAGCAGGGCAGCTCTCTCTTTGTTCATTCCCCAGCCTGTGTGGATACAGGGGTTGCCCTTCTTAAGTCTCATGACATTCCCATGGGCCAGGTGCTGGAGCTTGACCAAGTCCTTCTGGATGACATCCTGTCCCTCAGACATGTCAACCATATCACTTCTCTTACGGTCCTCAGCAAACTTGCTGAATATTTTGTCTAGATATTTAGGTTAATTTTGTCTAGGTGTTTAATGCCATACTGAGCGTGGTATAATTTTGCTCTCAGATCATTCCCCTTCATTACATATGTATTGCAGACTAATCCAATTGGAGAAGCGGTGTTGTATAGTTGGATAGGTTTTATAAATAATATTTTATTTTAAGGAGAAGTTATACCGTTTTGTGAATACATTCATCAAATATTCCTTGGAAGGTACCAGATACTGGATTTTGTTTTATTAAATTTGAACTTTAGGATTAATTTTCAGTACAACTGATATTATCATAATGTTTTATGTGATGTGTCTCTGGAGACTGTCACATTCATGTGGACAAGCTCTGTGTATTGACCAAGGCCTCTTGTAAGAAAAGCAATTTTAATGTGAAAGAATTATATTTAATATTTCTATTTTCAGATAAAATAATAGAATTCCTTTAATCTGTCTTATTTTAAATCCTGGCACTGTTTTAGGGCTTCAAGCACTGCAAGCCAAAACTATATAAAAGATATGTATAAAAATATATATTTTAAGGAACAATATAATGTTCACTGTGGCCTGATTTCACTCTGTGAAGTCTGTGTTCCAGATGTGAGTGGCCAGTGTTCCCCTCTACCCCTCTTATCTCATTTATATTGTGATTTTTTCATTTTATCCATTCTATAACCTCACCAAGAAAGGAATCTGTAAGTTCATTATGCTTTCTAGTTGCCTTCTCTAGTGATTTTTATTAGATAGTAGGGATTCTTTCCTCTCTTCTTGAGAGAACAAATCTGAACACAGGATGAAGGGATAAATTGCATTGTCTACCTGCAGAGATGGTGTCTGATCATCCAAAAGAAAAGTTATTACATTGGCTGAGGGTTTTCCCCCAGGACTCAAGACAGAAGAGATGTTGTAGGAGTTGTCCCACTGAAACTTGACTCAGTACCTGATATCTACAATTTACCTTCTGCCTGATGGTTTGTGTGGGCAGACTGACAGGTATAGAGGGGAGAGCACTGATGTTCAAGAGTAAGGCCACCCTTACCTTCTGTGAAAAGTACAATGCAAGAGGAAATGTAATATTACCTACCAAACCTGATTGTTCTTTTGAGGTCATTAACCTGATCTTACAGCAAACAAACTCAATTATGGTCCCTTTGTTGTTCAGACATTTCTAGATTCAGCTTTCCACTTGTCACCAGTCATTCTTAATAATAAAGGGGAAATAGTGCAATCTTCTCCATTGTGGACATTTTACCAAAACAAAAAACACATTTAGGTGATCCAAGACTCAGCACCAAAGTGTATTTTAGAAAATTTATGTTTCAAAAGCACAAACAAAATTTTTTATCATTTCTTCTAATCAATATTTTTCTGACATGGAAAAATATTACCAGTAATGAAAGCAAGTAATTTTCAGGTATCTTCCAAACCTTCCAGAAAATTATGTCCATAGTTGATTTGTATTTCCCACCTTCAAAAAAGAAATGTCTTCCTAGCAAAATCAACTCATTCTCTTCTAGTCAAATAGACACTGTCCCAACTTAGAGTTAGAATAATCTTCCCTGACTGTGCACTTAAAAATGGACTAGCATAGCTCATCATCTCATGGAATCAGTAGGAAAGATTCTTTAAAAGGACAGGGAAAAATAACTAGCACAAATTGGTCAGTTTTGAACTTTAACTTCTCTTGAGTTAAATTTAAACAATCACAATACAGTGGAAAACTTTGTTTTCTTTACCTTGTCTAAAGTTTTCTTGTTTTACTTCTTTTACCAACTGCAAAGTTCACAACATTAAAAGGTCTTGTCTTCATACAGATCTTTCTGGTTGATGTGTGCTTACACAATGCAGTGACTCAGAAAGGGATTTTTTTTTTAGTTTTAGAAAAACTTGTGAGATTCTCTTGTTGTTTCCAGAAACATTTACTGCTTCCACCATTTCTCATGACCACTTCAATCAGATGTTGAAATTTGTATGGACAGCCAATCTTCAAAAGGTCTTGATCTATCAGACAGTACTTAGAAGATATTGTAACATTATGAAACACTAATTTAATTTTAACCCAAGGGGACCTCATATTTTCTGAGATGCTCTAATTTTACTGAGCTGAAGATCAGTTTTTTTAGAGATAAACTGCAAGGTCCTGTTTTGTGTTTGTGATCCAAAGCTAATTTTAAGAGTTGCTTGCTTTCAGAGCACAAAGTACTTCAAGTTATTGGGCTCAGACAAACTCTCATATCAGTTCTTTGATCTGTTAGAATATTGTCTACCTCATGGAAAGGTACACTTGCATGCAGATAAAAAAGATATATCATCTCTATAGGTCTTCTAACACAAATTCCTTCATACATTTTTGTAGTTGAATGTTCTTGTCTCTGTTCTCTTTTGGTGTTCCCAGAGTAATCTCTGAGTGCATCTCCATTTGCATTGACATGTGTTTCTGTGGGATAAAAATTACATTATGCACAAAATCTGCATTCATTGATATTAAAAATGCTGTATGTTTTTACAAGTACTCAATTTATTTGGCATATATTTGGGATTAATGCAGATTACTTTGTTGCAACTGGAACACAAAGATTATGTGAATTACTCTCTCAATCTACAAGTTGCTCAGAGGTAAATTTGCTTAGTGGTTCTGAGCCTTAATTTTATTTCTTGGCACTGTCCAGGATGATATGACCATTGTGCCATCAAAAATTACTTGAATCAAAAGGTCACAATGTCATCTCAGTAAATTATTGCTATCATGTAGACAGTAACTATCCAGCTATGCTGAAGTCTTCTGTCAAAGGTTTATTCAGTGCTTGTAATAGTTTGGGGACAGAAATTGCTGCTTTCTCTGTCAGTAACATTAAATATGGTTTTTGTGGTGATTATGCATTGATTGCAAAGACCCCTACATGGCATCTTACACAGTTCTTACATGAAGGGAGATGCAGAATATAAACCTGATGGTGATTCTGTATTCTGCCAGCCCATATTCATAGCCACAATGGGTATTATCAGTTAATTCTCTCACAATTACTGGTAAAAATGGGTGAGGAGGATTTTTGCACAGAAGAGGTGATAAATATACTCTTTAACCAGCTGAGCTGAGGGTCAATATGGCACCTTTAGCATCAGGTTTGGTGAAATTATATTTACCAGAAGTGTCATAGAAATTTTTCTGAATCTTGGGAATAAAAGGCTTGGTCTCATGCCAGTTCTGGAGCTCTTGAGCTTTTCTGAGAAGATAAGTGTAGTGAGGAAGAGGAGCACAGTCTATTCTGGGAGCCAACCCAAAGCTTGTGAAATGAACTCCAGGAGTAAGTTCAAAACATTTCAATCTTTTCATTCATCATTTGATTATATAGAATATGCACATAATTTTTCCCATAGATTGTTTTGAGAAGATAAAATTAAACAAAACAACCCATTCCTCTTGCCTTAAAACTCAAATTATGATTCCTGGACTGAGGTGACCTGTGGTTTCTGTCAGAGTTTGCAACCACGTAGATATATTGTTGAAAAAAGCCCCAAAACACAATATTAGAAGGCATACATCTTTCTCTTGGGAAAGAAAACAGCAGAAGGGAACAAACTTGGAGCTGCTGGTTAAATTGCTGAATGCACAACTAGAAGATATTTTGATCTTGCGGCATAAGTACAATAATGTGGCAGGATAGAGTAAAATTAACAGAAATCCTGCAGAGGCTCTGAACAAATATTTTGAACACACAGAGTAGAGAAAATCCTCATTACAGTTTTCTATTTCAATGGTGTTTTCCACCAAAAAACCCATAATTTGGGCTGTACCTTCTCCTCAAGTGTTGCAGAACAAGGTAAGAAGCAACCTTACTGTGCCTTCTAGCACAGAGTTCACTGTGTAGCTTCTCTGGAGTTACCCAGATCTAAACTACTGTCTGACTAGCACATTTTTTCCTGCAGCTGACACAATGACAGCAATAAGAAACACTGAATTTGCAAATCAAGGAGCTCCATTAATAACAGGAACAAAAATATTGTAAATACTTAGTTGTTGTTTAGCCAAGTTGACTAAACACTTATAATCTGGCATGAGATAAGCAAGCATCTGAACTTCTAGCATATCAGCTCTTCTAAACACCTCTGCATGTGGCTTTGTCCTGAGGCAGAGGCACAGCTGGGGTAGGTTATATTGCATGCATTGTGCAGCCTCCTCCTTCCTGCTATAAGAATGTGAACATTTGCTACTGCACAGCCAATTATTTGCAGATCGCCACAAAAATTCCCCTTGATAATTGGCCTACATGCTTACATGTATAACATCCCATAACTGA
This sequence comes from Cinnycerthia olivascens, assembly GCA_035048155.1. NCBI lineage: Eukaryota > Metazoa > Chordata > Aves > Passeriformes > Certhiidae > Cinnycerthia > Cinnycerthia olivascens. The sequence continues at coordinate 80,647,820 of JAWWMU010000001.1, read as the reverse complement.
GTATTCTTCAGGAACTCAGGGTGATGTCTCCTTAAAATGCTGGCCCACTGAGTGTGGATATGCTGAAACACCTTGGGGCACACTAGACATTTTAGTACCCTGAGGATTTTCTCCATCCTGTCTACTGACATTATTGTCCTGTAACCTCCACAAGTTTTCTGCTTTTTTTCTGGCTTCATTACAAATACTGTACATACCTTTTTCCCTTCTTCCCTTTTTTATTTTTTTTTTTTAAATTACATGCTGCTCCAAATGCAAGGTTGTACCATTCCAATTGCAAGCAATATCATGCGTGTCAACGTGGTGAGAGAAAAAAGACAGTCACACTACCTGGTGGTGAGTCTCATCTGCTAACCACGTTTTGATATTATCTGAAGGATGTGGAACAGGCGTGGTTATAACTTCCAGGCATCTATACCTGCAAGACAGTGATACAGGCACGAGACTATTCTTGTCTGTAGGAGCAGATCAGACATTAATGCTTTGTAATGTATATTCCAGTTCTAAGACAGGCATATACTATTTCTAAAGCCATTTGAACTTTTTCTTTCTTTCTTTTCACTGTAGACAATTTTCTCAACATTTTCCCTAGCTCCTCTTTAGCCTGACTGGTTTCTAACCTGCAAGAGTTTTAAAAGGACTGGATAGATATAAAAAACCTATGATTCCTACACAAATATTATTTCCAAGCAAAGTGAGAACTTGTTGCATACTACTGTGTCTGTAGCTTAAAAAATTATTCCTATGTGTTCTTTCAAGAATAAAAAATTTATAACTTCTTTTATACAAATCAGGAATAATGATTAGTCATTAATTAAATAATAAGTTTACTTTTGATAGAGGGTCCACTTACATACTGCACCTTCCAAATATTAAGGTATCTTTTCATCCTATCCTGGACAAGTTTATTCCTCAGTTCAAGATAGCCTTTGCTGCCATAGACAGCTGTCAATAGGAAAGCTATGTTGCCAGGCACAAAAGTAATGGCATGAAGAGAATTAGCAGCATTAACTCTTGGCGGGTGAAGGGCCACTACTATTACTTTGCTCTAATGATGGTATTAATAATAAAGCAAAGGAAATCCATTCCGTCAGCCTGACTTCCCTTTCTTGTAAACTTTCCAGCTTAGAGTGAAAGACTGCTTTCATAACACCCATGTATTATGAAATGAAATGAAATTGGACAGCATGACATGCAGTTCATCTCTGGCCTGATTAATATAGGAGGCCTTGAATGCAGAACTCGTGAAAGCATGGGGTAAAGTCACTATAGAGAGGCGGCTGTTTTAAAGTAAGACCAAAAAATGTCATTTATAGTTGACAGAAAGACATCAGAGAGTAAAGTGTGAGACTGGATCTGTGGGGGACTGTGGCAGGAGCTGCAAGAGAATCATGTTTCAGTGTCTTACATTAGGTCATAACATCAAGCACTACTTTGTTAGAACAATAGTCGGAAATGCACATTTAACTTCTTCTTGTAAACATAATTTATCTGAGAAAATCTGTGTTTGACTTTTATCCATTGTATGGTTTGCTCTTATCCTGACCCCTCTTTCACCAGAAATTTATAGAACCATCTAGAAAAGTTCATTACCTTCTACATGCATATATCAGCAAACCTCCAAGGAAAACCAGAGGACAAAACAACATGAGGCTTAGCAGCAGGCTATCCAATGTATTTTCTTAAAAAAGCAAAAAAAATATAGAAGAGGAAAAAGTAATATTAATTATAGGGGAGAAGCTAGGGTAGTCAATAAATGGATGAATTACATATGTATTCATAAATATTGCTCTATTCCTGAACTGTCACAGATTTAATGAAACATTTCCTTGAGATTTTTCAGAGGAAAAGGGCTGGACTTCTGCACTGTTCCTTCCTCCTTTTAAACCTCAGCCTTGTTGCTGTCTTTGTCTGGCACTTCCTCTTGCTTCATTCCATTCCCTCCTTCTCCTGGAATTCTGCTCCCATATCCTGGACATGGACTGTCTTGCCACTGGATATTTCCACACAACGTTGATTCCTCTAGATATCAAACCCTCTGTCCATTTGCTATTGGTACTTCTGCTGCTGCTCCAGCTCCTGAGTTCCTACTGCTGCTACTTCCCACCTCCACACACCATGAGTCCCCTGCTCCTGCCTCCTCACCACTGCACACCAGTAACTGATTTAAGACAAAATGAAAATAAAAGCATTTTGTCAAAGAAATTATTCTCTTTGATTCAAGAAGCAGCATTTGGTTTGTATTGTACTTACCTTTTTAACTCTGCTTGGCATAGTCCTAAAGAAATGGCATCAATACAAATTTCTACTGTTCAACAAATACTACTGCTCTGTACCTTGCATTTCTCCCTCCAAAATACCCAAAATATCAATATATTTGGTTGATTCAGAAATGTTTTTCTGGGAAATGCTACTTTTTGTTTAATATCTAGTTTCAGAACCACAACTAGTTTGGATTGGTTTTAACTAAGTACTTTGAAGAAAAACAGGCAAGGACAGCTCTTAAAATGTTTATAGTCTGAGACCAGTTAAACAGGGGTTTTAGGATCAATCTAGATTAAAAATCAAAGTATAAAAGAATGGAACAAATGTTCTGAGTTCGGACCAATTTATTTCCACAAATTTCATATGAAACCAAGGAAAAACTCAGAAACTGGTGGGCAGAACTTATAAGAATATGCCTTATCTTCTCTACAGTACAAAACTACTCTTTATTCACTTTAGGATAAAATGGAAGCTATTTTCTTCTTGCTTTCTGAGATGAGGGCTCAGAAAACTTATTCTGAACAACCCCTGGACTGTAGTAGAATTTCTTTTTCAGTTTGTGGTAATTGCTCTGCATCATTCTCCTAACCCTATATCATGCACACACCCAGGAGAAGAGGAAGCCCTGCTCTTATCATCAGCTGAACCACAAAGAGGTTTGCTTCTCCCACTTTCTTACTTCTTGCATTTTGGAAAGCAGCAAGAAAAAGAAGCACACATATTCTTTTGGGTAGACCATTTCATGGTGGGTTTTTTTTCAGATGCAAATGCTTTAAGTTTGACAGAAATAACAGAACTTTGAAACGAAAACAAGTGGCTTGGTTTGCAAAAATGCAGAACACTTCTGAATTACTACAAACTTCAAAGTGATCTATGAATGCTCATCAACTCTAAAAATTAGACCAATTATTTCAAGTTTCTACATATGAATAAAGCTGATCAAACATTTCTTTTTTTAGTCAAAAGTTTCTGTAGTAAACAGCTCAGTTTAGGTTAAATTAAGAGGGTTTTTTCAAGGGCATATGCTAATTCCAAAGGAGAATTAATGTTTTCCTCATGAGAAAATTAGCAAATTCTTTTCATGTCAAAGGCAAATTTCAGAACAAATATTTTAGTTATGTTTTGAATTATGTTATTTCATTTTGATGTATCAGCTTTTTTTAAATGAAGGCTAAAATGCCTTTGTAAAATGCATTCTTAAAAGAATGTTGCACATTTCCTAGATGAAACAGTAGAATGTCATGGAGAAGTAAACAGAAAGCAGGTCATGCCAAGTCTTCAAGACTTTCAGTAGAAAGAGGTCCTGTAACACCAGAAAAATCAACACATTTCAAACCAAAATACTGAATGGATGGTTTTCTTTTCAGGTTACTTGCATAATGTCCACTTATACATGTTTCCAATTAGAAGCAGACAGAATAATTTCCACAGAATAAAGAGTAAAATGGACAGAAAAAATTGTCTCAGCATCAAAGGAGGTATGTAAAGAGATTTGGCTGAGCACCTGACATTCCAATGGAATATATCCATAGGTTCATTTTATAAAAACCACAGATCCTTCCTGAGTAGGAAGGAGGGGAATTGCTGCACCACATGTGCAGTATGCTCCAGGGTAAATCATCATGCTGCACTGAACATATGCAGATATTGCAGCTTATGTGTCATGGTGGTCTTGTCCATCATAAACTTTTCAGAAGTGGAGGAAACATGCCGTGTTTATTGAACCTCAGCAACAGCTGTAGAGGAAGCTGGGAAAGCAGCAGTGTGGAAAACAACTAAAGGAGACTGGTAGATGCTGAGAGCAAGGTTTGGTAGGCTGGAACCAGAATGGGTGACTGCTTAACTCCTTTTCCTTCTTCTGGTGGAAGGTTGGCAGGGAGCAAATAAATCTACATGCCTTCACCCAGAGGAGCCCTTCTGATTTCCCCTATCTACACATCAGATGCCAGGCAGACCCTCCTAGGCCGTGCAGTGGTCCTAGACTCTGTGTCTTTAGTGAGAAGAAAGGGGAATCTCTAAAGAGGAATTCAAGACTCTTATGGCCTGAAAAGTTATGTCCTTCATCACAATGAACATGAAGGGAAATTAGGTTTCTCTCTCCACGTATTTCACAAGTGGAATGCTTTTGAAAGCAAATGAATTAATTTAGGCCAAAAAAGGTTTCAGCAAACCAGTGGGACACAATGAGGCTTCTGATAGAGTAGACAGCCAGTATTCAGTAAACTCTATAACTGAATTTACATTCAATCAATTTCAAAAATAATAATAATGTCTCACATGGCATTTCCTGTCCTCAGATAAATATGTATTTGAAGCTCAAAGATCAAAAAGACTTATTGCAAAATATAGTTTGTTGTATTAAATAATGATACTTATTTTGTTTTACTACCCATGGTGCTGTACTTTTTTTTTCCATGTCAACACACAGACACAAGTTTCTTTCTCTAAATACAGCATCACGCCGTTGTACTACTTCCCCTCTGCCTAACATGATGTCAGGAACTTCTGTGTGTGAAGGCATTTTTCTCGTCATGGAAAGCACAAGTTTCCCTTGTAAACATACCAAAGTCAGGTGTTTTCTTCATAGAGGTTGAAGGAAAAGTATTGCAAGGCTCTTGTTTACTTTGTGCTCAAGTGAGCTGTTGGAGCCAGAGCAGATATTTAAATGAGAACTAAACCATTTCCTATCTCTGTCAGATAAGAAATTATTCCACAAGCATAATAAGGGACATTTTGGACTTAGTCCTTAAAGACTATGTTATTTGATTAATGTTATGACTTTTGTGGATTTCTTGGCTTACTAACTCCAGTTGAAAGCTGTCTTTTGCAGGGCAGGGCAGCAGGGTGGAGGGATGGTGGTGTTAGGATCTTGTCAGCTGCTGGCCATTATTGTTTCCTAAAAGCTGTAAAGAGTCAAGTGTAATTTAACTCAGGACAACAGCTCTGTAAAGTCCCGGGAAGCAGAACTCAGACTAAGGACTCCCCTTCCCTACAGCAGAGCCATGTCAGCCTGGTGTGTGCCATGGATCCCTAGGTACAGTTATGGCCCAATAGCAGCCTGGAGAAGAGAGGCAATAATGAAGTAAATATATTATGTAGTAATAACATAACCCATGATAACAGTTATGAGTAGTAAGTAAATAACTTACCATCGTGAATAAATACTGGCTCACTCCATTCACTCCAGATCTTGTTTGCTATGCAAATCTCTTTCTTTACCCTCACTTGTGCTGTGCATTTTTTTGCCGGCTTATGAAATGGGTATTTATAGCTCTCTGCAGTGACATTTACAATCTACCAAAAAAATGTTTAGGGGATTATTTTAAAATATGTTGCATTGCAATTCAAACAGATATGTACTAGGGATGTCAAATATTATTATTTGCATCTTTAACTAATAGGAAGAGATTTTCAGAAGAAGTTCTTATGTCCAGATACAATTTGACTCTCATCTGATTTGTGTTAAAACTCCGAACTGAACATAAAGAGAGACTGGAACTGATAAGATAGAAGGAGGTATCATTTATGGAAGGACATTAGGAATTTGAAAACACCAATTTCCCTTTCATTTTTTATCATACCACACATAGGATGAACACAGTAACTATGGAACTGCAAGTTTCAAAATTTTGGTGTGGGTAGTGTGCTACACTTGCTTCTCTGCTAAAATAAAAGCTTGCATTTTTCAGCTGAAGGATGTCCACCATTTTTGTGGTTATCCTGAAATGTCTTTAATTGTGCCTATGAAAAAAAGCAAATCACTTCAAAAGATCAAGCCCAAACGTGGAGTGATGGAGTTTAAAGTAGAGGGTTCTCTAAATCATCAATCATTTTTAAATACTGAAGCAAACTTTTGTAAATAAATGTTAAAAATTTAAGAAGGGATAAAAAACCAGATAAAACTCTTGCTTGTATGAATTAAAAGTGATGTTAGAAGGCTGCAAAGAAGTAGAGAGTATGAATCTCAAACATGGAGAAGAATGGAATCTTTGCTTCCTTGGTGTTAGGAAAGCGTGATTTGTTCTCTTCATACTGCCTGACGTGATGTGGATTTGACTCTGTGCACCACGTTGCTTCTTTCTCTTCCCTTTAAGACTTTTCCAGTTCTGGTGTTTATTAATATTTTGTGGTGCCCGAAGCACAATATGAAACTTCAGGGGAAATTCAGCATCTAGATGGGCAAATTAGTCACAACCTGCATCATATATACTTGAATAACATTTGACCTTTGCCTAAATACACAGAATGATTGACTCAGTTTGTGGTTCAATGTAATCCACAGACCTTTTTTCTTCTTAGTTGACTCCCATATTTTAATTCCTTTTTTTTGTTGACATATCTGACCGTTATTTCTTAATCATAGGATTTTTCTTATTACTGAGTTTTGCTTTGTTGATTTCAGACTTAAACAACATTTCAAATTCGAATCTTGTTTCCTATGGCACTTGACAACCTTTCCTAGATTTCAGACAATACTTCTTTTTCTGTAACAAAATAGTCAATACTGTCTATGTGATACTAATGTACAATTCAAATTTAATAGAGAAGACAAAAACTTCCAATTCACTTCAGTGCAAGCCTGACTCTGATAGATTTAATAAAATGTATTGATTTTTCATTTTTACCAGAAAGACAAACTGGATTCTTCATTAAAGACAATGGGATTTCTTTAAAGATTTTTTGAGATTAAATTCTGTTAATTTCGAGGTATGGCTTGTGCATCTGAAAGTTTTGTTATACAGCCTAAGTGTACTACCAGGGAAACTGATTACCTTATGATCTGTTATTTTCACTTGGTACAAAAAACACTTTTTCTTTGCCGAACCAATAGTAGGTGGAGGTTTCCAGTGAATTTTAATACTTCTTTTTTCAAGGGAAACGGAGACGTTGTTTGGTGGGTTCAGCTTTTCTGAAAAATAAAGAGCACAGAAAGACTTTCTCTACCTCATGGTCTTTCTCATATTTAAACTGATGTAAAACAAATGAAAGTACATTAGTCCTTAAAATACACAGCTGAGTGTTTTGGAGTTTGCCACACCCGAAGGAGACATCCTAGTGAGTGACATATTTTCTTTGAAGTTGCTGTTCAGTAAGTGTCTCAAAATAAAGGGGCAGAGTTGGGGGTTTTCCCATATCTTTCTAGGAAAGGCAGAAAGAGTGGGCAGGAGGTGAAGTCCCTCTCTGGAGTCTGTGTTGGTGTTGAGGAGACCTTGAGTCTGCTACTGGCTCCATGTCATGTAGGATACATGTGTCCTGTCTACCCATAGGCCTGGTATTATTGTTTTAAAAAAATGGAATTGCATCTCTCACAGAGGGGTTACCTACAGCACCTAGAAAGTCTGCATAGAATCTTAGAAGGGTTTGGGTTAGAAGGGATCTTAAGGACCATCTAGTTCTAAATCCCTTGCCATGGGCAGGGCCACCTCCCACTAGACCAGGTTGCTCAAATCTCCATCGAAACTGTCCTTGAATGCTTCCAGAGATGGGGCATACACAATTTCTCAGAACAACCTGTTGCCCAAAGAATTTGTCTGATTCAATACCTGAAGATTTCTGCAGATGCTTCAGAAAGATCTCCCTTTCTCTCTCCTGTAAAGCAGCCAGCAAGCACTTGCTATGGTGGAAGCACAGGATTGGAAGCAAGGGACATTTGGGTCTCCAGGATTTCAGCCTTGGATTCACATGAGCAAGTCTACAGTTGTTTTTTATCATGGCAAGTGTTAGGACACCGACCCTGAGTGTGTGCTCAGTACTCAGGCACCCTCAGTCCATCTCAGCTGCTGCTGCATTTCCATGAAAGGAAGAACTCTGGCTGGAGTTTTCTGAAGAAGCCCTCCCAGCAGAGGCAGAAGTGCATGACAAGTTTCTGCAGGCAGGGCCAGCCAGGTCTGGGCATGACACGGCTGCAGTGTGGCACCGGTGAGAAAAGGCAGAGAGGCAGAGAGGGTGAGTGGCAGCACGACTGGTCCATGCAGCTGCTGTGCTTGCTCTAGCAGCCTCTGAGGTGGGGGCACACCTTGAGCCCTGAGGAGTCATGAGCCATGAGAAGAGAAAGAAGCAGGGGTTTTTTGTTTAGTCTCTGAAATACTGCTGCCAAACCGTTCTCCCTTCTGTGAGGATGTCAAGATTAGGCTGCAATTTCTTTTCATCCTTTTGTAATATGTCAGATTACAGCTGGCTCTGATTGCAGTGTAAAGCTTTAGGTAAAACAAACAGTTCTAATGTCTTAGAAAAGGTTAGATGAGATCTATTCAGAATAAATTTTTAGAGTTTTGAATTATATTTTTGCTATCCCTTGAGCTATGACTGATTCCCAGGCTACAGTTCTGGAAGACAATCAACATGTAATGACTTAAAAGGCATTTGAATCTGCAGTCTTTGCTAAAATTCAGGGGAATATTTTACCCATGAGATTAATTCAAACTTCCCAGAGAAGTTTGGAAAAGTAATTTTATATGATCATTCAAAACTGTTGATGATTAAGAATAACTGCTAAGATATTTTTAACTTTAAAAAAAAATAAAAATGTTACTAATGTTTGAGAACATTCAAATTCTTAAATTCAGGTTATAAATGAGACTTGTGACTATTTATGCTTTTTTCCTTAATCACCCTTGCTCAGCACTATAAAAAATGATAGAAAAGAAAAAAAAATTGAGAGACAGAGGTATAATGCTTATAAATATTGTTTTCTCACATTAGCCTATATTTTCCTTTAATTAAAATTATAGATAAACAATGTTATTAAATCAGACAAAAAAATTAAAAAACCTTCAGCCCTAATCCATTTTGTTTAATCTTTGTGTAACAGTGACACTGACATGAATGCTTAAATAGTTAGAACAAATATTATGACTTTATCACACCTATATCCTTTTTTGCTTTCCATGAAGTAACCACTAAATAAACTTTTAATAATATACAAAAATAGACAATACTTACCTATTGTCTGAGGTGTAAAAGCTTTGTAATAAGACAGTCCTCTTGAATTATTTCTCAAATTTCTCACAGTTATATTTAAATTTATTTTCCTCGACGGTTGGAAATGTATTTCTTTCATATAGCACCCAATATTTTTCTTCTTTTCATTTTTTATATATTGCTGGCATGCAAAAACTTTTCCTACATGTCTGTAAGAAGGAAATATAAGTTTTTTAAACCAAAGACTTAGGTCCAAAATCATGGATTCATACTTATTTTACTAAACATCCTTACCTGTATGAGGTAAAGATTTGGATGTCTTCAGGAGCTTCTGCTTTGATGTGCCAGGTGCAGTTGAAAAAAGAAATGTTATATATGATGCATGAAAGATTCTGAATGTAGACTGCAACAAAGAAATGGTAAAAAGAAAGAGTTGTGTTTATTTTACACTGATTTCCTATTAACAAGATGGTTGCCTTTACAAACCCATTATATTGGCTTATTTCTAGAAGCAAGAAAACGTGAGAAAGAATAGGTGTTTGCTTTTTAGACAGTGAAAACTGGGAAGCATATCTGTTGCTAACACCAAAGGCATACTAACGCACTTAAAAATAAATTAAAATCTCTGATCTTTTGCAAGTTGCTGAAATCATGTGATATAGAAGAAAATCTTCATGAGACTTGAGTTGCTATGGAGAATGAAAAGAGTGTTTGGGTCATACTGACATCTTGCTCAGCAGAGCTGGAGTTTTCTGAACCTGAACACATCTAATAAAGGAAAAAAGTCTGAAATATCTCAAGATATTATAAACCATATACTAAACCTATCTGTAAAAAAAAAAAAAAAAAAAAAAAAGAAGCAGAAGACAATAATGAGATTTCAGAAATTATCCAAGTAAGACAGGACATTACCATAAATGCTTGGATGTCCTAACAACAAGTAGGAAATAGCTGACCTGGAGGTGCCTTGTAAGTAAGTTCTGCCCAGTCACTCTCCTTAATTAAGTCTTCTGTTTCTTTTGCAAAAAGTTGTGTCTTAACTTTAGCATTAAAACCAGAGTGTAATTTAAGATGTATTATCTTTTCCTTCTCCTGCAGTCTTTCCTAAGGGGAGGAAGAAGAAATGCCATGAAGGCAAACAGTTCTAAGTATTGAAAGGGAAGTTATGCAAAATCATCCACTGAATGATACAATATAGTATTTCACTTTAACCTATGTGCAACCTCTGAAGGACTTACTTTCCTTTCCTTAGTGGTATTGAAGAACTTATAAATCAAAATATACTTCACAGTGTATTTCTTTGTTTCCTCTCTTGTCAGGTTGTTGTTCCAGGACAAAATAACTCTTGAATCATTCTTGGTGGTCCACAGAACATTATGTAGCTGAAGTGCATCTGCAATTACAATGATATTACATAGAGAGAGGATCCTCCACTGTGTACAGAAAGAAATTGTCTCTCAGCAAGGCTTGCATGCCCAGTAGCTCTACCAGGACCTCTGTTCTTGCATGCAGCAGGAATTTCTGAGCTTTGCTGAATATGGTTTCAGCAATGGGGATCATGCTGCTTTTTGCAGCTCTCACAATTAATTGATTCATGTTGGCCTGTCTTGGACACCTCTCCTACTGCAGGCCTTGCTTTTGCTCCACAGACCAATAGAAAGTGCCATGACAAATTCAGATTAGACACCTGGGGTGGATAGCATAAGATGGACTGTTAGTACTTACCTTTTCTGTCTTCTTGTCCACTTGCCAGGATTGTGAAAAACAGCGTCTTACACTGGAAAAAGCTTAATATCAGCAGGACAGGAGTGACTGTAACACGTGCCATAGCAAATGTTTTGGGCCACAGATCTGAGGATACTGAGACCTTTCAGTTCCAAGTTTGGTTGAAAAAGTAGTTAGAACATGACGTTTTCATTTTGCATCTGCGAAATATTAGGAAAGGGTCACCTGGATGCTTAAAAGTTGTTTAAAGTACAAAAAGTAAATATGAAGTGACATACGTTTGACAGGTCTTGTTGACTGGTGCCTGCTGTTCCCAGGATGCTTATATTCAAACCCACTCTTTAGCTGGCAGCCAGGGCCAGAGAGTATGTGTGCTATAGAGCACTGGTTTGGAATGACAGCACAGCTTTGATTGCAGGAATGATACGTCACAGATATGACACTACTGACACTGAAAGTGGTTTGGGTGTGGGTAGGGCCCAGCTGACATAACCATGACTAGATCTAAACCCAGTAGCTCTACCTGTATCTGGCCTCTTGTGACCGTAGAGAGCTGTCATTTCTAGACAGTGACTTGTGTTACCTGGTTTAGGAGGATATGAACCATAAGAGATTTTTCCTGCTATTTAAAAAAGTATCAGCAAGAGAATTTCAGGTGTTTGCTAAATTTGGAATACAGTGAGCAAACAGATTCAGACTGATGAAAGTTGGTTTTAGCAAGACAACATAATTTCTCTGAAGGGTCTTGTTCAGAGGTTGTTTTAATGTAAAACGACAGTTGATACCTTCTGTGTTCATATGCCTCTGTGTTCAGAGGCTTTCACTCACTAACTGATTTATCTTGGCCCTGATTGTTTTCACTTTTAAATTCTCAGACATATTGTATCCAGGGATCAGCACCTGGAGTCATGTCAAAAGGTTCACAATACATTGGCTAATAAGTGGAACTGGTCATGTAGACAAAAATGTGTGAACGTTTATCACATCAAAAAAATCTGCAATGAGGTTTCCTGGAAAAAAAAATACACATACACTTAAAGTTACATGCATATACAGATTAATTTACAATGCTATTTTATCACAACGCAGTGAGAAAGAGACCACTTAAAGAATGCTGCCCTTGTTTATGAAGTGCTCCAAAAAAAATCATAACAAGAATCTATAAGGCAGAGGTTTCCCCATCTGGATCATTCTGGAGTGATCTCAGCTGTAGCACCAGCAGCAGTGATAGTATGAAAGTCACACTATGCACATGGCCAGCCAAAAAAAGAGTAAATTCTCCTGCTTTGTGTGCCCAGGCAAGAAGCCAATTCTAATTGTCTGGAGAGGGAAGGGGTGAGCTGTGCCATTAATTGTGCTCCTAGAACAGTATTGTGTGTGGCAAGAGGAAAAAGTCAGGGATATACAAATACAAAATACAAAAATTAAAACAAGGAAATTTTGATGGTTTATTATTCAACACGTAGTGGCTAATCCCTCTCCACAGAATGGAGTAATCAAAAACAGTCTAGGAACATGGAAGCACTTTATTTAAATTAGTAGAAAGGGGAAAATGAGGCTGGAAAACACTAAGCCAGTTAAAATATTTGTGGCTAATATTAATATGATTTTTTTTCGAAAACACAAGTTAAAAGGGGATGTGGAACAGGAAAAGGAACAAAATAAATCATACAGTAGCAACAACTTTTGTTGCTAGAAACAAAAATAGACATAATTTATGTGGCAATGTAAATGCATTTAGTTGGAGTCAGGACACATGGGGCAGATGAGGAAGATTTTTAAAGTAAGTCTGAACAAGCTTAGAAAAAAGCCAACCAACCTGTGTCAAAGAAAGATATTTCAGGTGAGACCTGTGCTGTTTCCCCAAGGTGAGTTGCTCCTGCCTTTTGAACAGGACTGAGAGACACTTCTCCACTCAGTGTGCAATGGACACGGGCACCTCTTCCCACCGATGCTGTGCGGGAGGACAGCGTGGGCAGGCTGCAAACAGGACCAGGAAAATGCATGGAAAGCAGGCACATGGAAAGCAGGCACATGGAAAGCAGGCACATGGAAAGCTACCAAAAAGTGTTAGAGATGGATGCACAAGCTCACATCCCTAATCCAGCAGCTGTAGGTGCTGGGGGGATACTCAGGGAATCGGCTGCAGGAGACGGCCAGAGTTGTGCATTATTTCTGAGTAACGTCTCCTGTTCTCACTGCTGCAGGCAGAAAAGCAGAAGGACAGCTGGGCTGACCCCACAGGGTATTACTTGTGTTTATATACAACTAATTAGTCCACAAAAACCAGTAAAGTGAAAGCACTGCAGCATAATTACACCCAAAGTGACCAGGAGGGAACAAAACCTGTCCATACATAAAAAGCTTCTGATTCAGAACTTGTCAAAGAACATGTATTTTCATTTATGCCAGCATAGATGAGCTAAAAGACAGAACATTTCTTCTCAGACATATGCAGACAGGACTTTGCATTCCTTATCCTGTGCTACAAAGAAATTTGAGTTAGCATATGGTGCTGAAATTCAGTCAATGATGTGAAAAATAAAATTTGTTGCCTGACAATTTTTTTCTAATAAGACCCTCTGGCTCTTTTGTCTCTGAAAAAAATGCATACTAGCCAAATATACTTGCAGACAGTCCAGTTAATCTAGTGGGATAGAAATTATCTCAACAATTTAAATAATTTAAAAAATAACCATAATGCAATAAAAACCCCAAACCAAAAATAACCTAAACTCTTTCCAAACAATGTCCTGTCAAAAATGGGGGGTTAATTTAAAAATACTATACACATTGTACAACTTCTTTTTATTTTATTTTTCCCCTTTCTCTCATTTCTGAGTTTCAACCTACAGCTAATACCTGTAGGCTGGTGCCCAGCAATGTCTGGTTTACAGTAGTGGGTTGTTGGAGTAAGGGAAAGGGAAGAGAATTGACAGGAGCTGCCAGCCCATCCACCACTGCAGCTGCAGAGGTTGTTTGTACAAAGCCCACCTGGTGAATTTGGGAAGTAGACAGAAAAAGAAAAATGAAAATAGCTAAAACAAGTTTCGTAAAACTTAAGAGCTGTTACTTCAAGTGGCAGGAAAATAAACTATTCAATTTTAAATCCATGCTATACATGCGTTTGAATAAAGCTAATTTTTATCAGTTTCTGGGGCTGATTATTACATCCTCTTAAAGGCAAAAGTTAAATTTTTTAAGAAATAGTTTTTATATACACATATTTTCTTTAAAAAATATATGATAAAATTATCAAAAAAGACAATTTCAGGTGGTCTTGAAAATTATATTATGTCAAATCTGGAAAGTAAGTTCAGCCATTAAACAATGAAATCTTTTATTCACTGTTCCAATGCACAGTCTTAGATGAAGAGAATCATTGAGACTGTTTGTCTATCTAAAGACAAATAGTCTATGTAAGACTATCTAAAATTTAGACTTCTTTTAAGGTTGTCGGGTCCTACTTTTCTACACTCCCCACCCCTTATCCCACATTTAATAGTAGAAAGTGTAGAAATTGATCAATGAATGATGAAATAAGCAGAATAAGTCAAATAAAGTTTAAACCTCTTGGTAGCTGAAGAGTCAAAAGATGAGTACCATTTACATTCTTTTTTTTCAAAACTTACCTTAATTTGAATGCTTGTTAAACCCTGGGTACCTATGCAGCATTCGGGCTGAGAAGAGGGACAGATCAGCACTGGAGGATGCCTTGATTTAGGGCTACAATGAGAAATTGATTCAAGAGACTTCCCTTTTCACAAGGCACTCCCTCAGGAAAGCCAATTGCAAGGGCCACTTCCCACTTTCCACTGAAGCACACCTCTGAATAAGCAAACACTGCCTGGACCCTTACCCAAGGTCTTTGGACCTCTAAGGAGACACATCCCTGCACAACTAACTCAGAAATCAGGGTTGTTACTATTTTCTCCTTGTTGTATATGTAAGAGAAACGTTTCAAAACTTTTAACATATTTTAATAAGCTTTTCTCTCTTAAGAAGAAGTCAGATTAAAGAAGAAATTAAATCACTAGGTTCAAGTGTGACCTATGAAATTTAAACCCCAGAAAGATCCTACTCTACTTGCGATTGTTCTCCTGGTTTTTGGTAGCTAATATGCATCTTTCAGTGCGCACCAAATTTAAAAAAAAAAAAAAGTCATAGAACTAATAAGGAAAAAGAACAAATAAATCTTGAATTTTGAACAGTTAGGACTGTATGTTTAACTCTTCATATCTAAGGTTTGCCCTTCCTAGTCTCTGAAATTGTCCTTTAAACTGATTTGCTTTATAAAGTAGGTCAATTTGCAGTTATCACAAATGTAATTGCAAGACACACTGATAACTTATAAATGCCATTCTGCGGGGAGTTGACTAACTTGATAACAGGTGGGTTTGAATTCAACCACTTTATTCATATACACAGATATTTTGCATTCCAGCTTTCCATGTTAAGTTGAATTTGGAGGAGCAATAATGGATAAAATTGTTTTGGGTTTTTTTTTGTTTTGTTTTGGCTTTTTTTTTGGTATTTTATCTTGGAACAGATATGCCTCATTGTTCACATTAAAAAGTTTATTCACTAAGGATCTGACCCCAGGTTTTGGTGCAATAATTAACTTAAGGTGTCAAGCCTGCATTATTTACTCCCTTTTCAAAAATTGCCAAATTTGGACAAAATATTTCACAATCCCTTCTATAAAGGGCTGAAGAGATCAAGTAAAGTAGTTTTTATCATTTGCCAGCTGGTGTGATCCTTTCCAGAGCATAGAAACTGGCTTTTTGTTTTTCCCCTATCTTTAGATACACAGCAGAGAAATGCTGAAAAAAGGAAGAATCCCATAAAACACCTTCAATGCTTATTCAGTGAAGTGCTAGAAACCTGAAGATTTTCACTCTCATTCCAGGCAGAGGCTGTTACAATTATGTATAGAAATAGTTTTATTCTTTCGGTATGTGTGTTTAAATACATGTTTCAAAGAAAACACAAACAAATGAACAAACAAACAAAAATATTCAACTGCAGAAAGGTCATAGAGACCAATGGAATGTTTCAGCTTGTTGATAGTAAAGTCTTAAAAGCTGCTGCTTTGTCTCTTGGGTGCCTCTTTCTTTCAATAAAATATTTTTGACAGTGATTACTCTGAATTATATCTAGACTTTGCTGATATATAGATTCAATTAGCTAATCTTGAATCTTAGATTAGAAAAGGATATCTTTATGTCAATTTTTTTTTTTTTTTTTTTTTGGTTGAAGCTAGATAATACAATTATTCAAGGTAAGGTTAAACCAACAAGCCTGTGCCTCAAGTGCTTGAATCCAATTGTTTCCTGGTTTTGGTGTAATCAAACATGATCTTATGGTGGGGATCTACAAAAACCACATTCTTCTAGTGATGAACTAAGATAAAGGGAGGTAAATGCTTCTGGAGAACTTTGACTATATTTAGAAGCATGTTTTATTTAAGTGACAAGAGTGCGACTTGGAATTTCAAATCCAATGGTGATAGTGGCAAACCTGACCACAAGTCCAGTACTCAGTTTTTAAAATGTAGAAAACTTAATTTCCTGTGTCTTCCTGTGTCTGTTTATTAGAAAAGTGAGTAAAGTTTGTCTGCTTAAGGTGTGGTTTGTACTTTGAATTTATGGTAGCACCTCAACAAATGCATTATGTTTCTTCCTCTTCTCTTACAACATAACTCACTGCCATTACTGGCTTCAGAGAAAAGAAGTTAATTACTTTACACACATTTTCTGGAGTTCTCTCAAAATTTTAAATAATTCAAGATTTTTATTTTTTAAAATTTTCATATGTTGTTAATTTATTCAGGAAAGCAGGAATGGTAGGAATTCCACACATTTTTTGCATCCTTAAGAAGTTCTCACAGTGAGCTGTGTAACAGCTCCAGTCCATCAAAGCAATGCGTTGGAACCACGTGTGGATTTGGGCTGATCAAAACAGCGAGTCATGTAATAAAAAATATCCATAAAGCCAGTGCACTCTGCAGTTACTTCACCAGGGTTAAGGTGCCTGTGGAAAGGAAGGACTGCTCACACTCTCTAAAGTCTGTGCTCTAAGCAGTGTTGAGTACTTGACAGCCATTTCTGTCTCAGTCCTCTGCGCCCTGTGTGGAGCCAGGGAAACCCCACGCGAGTGATAAAGGACAGGGTCCTTTCCTTCTCACAGTCCCTGCAGTCTAGTTTGTTGTGCCAACACAGCTAGTGTTTGCAATCACGTGCTGGGGATATTTGGGGTGCTCTTGAGTTCCACCTCTGTTTACACCAAGACAGGGAGAGGGGGAAATCTCATCTTTTGCTTTGTGCTGAAGTGAAAATGAAGTTTCAGAAATGTGGGCTGTTAGTGATATGTTTCACTGCAAAGGGGTAGTGAGGCAGACCTGACAGACAGCAGTAAGGTGAAGGGAGTGCCCTGAAAGTGATACACACTTGTTAACAGAAGGGAATTTTGAAATCACAGCTTTCTGCTGCAGAGACTAAGTTTCCACCATCTGGGTCTCAGTTCTGTTTTAGATCTGATCTCATGTTTCGGTTTCATATAATAGGGATGGCAGTTGTCCATGCAGCCTTCTACTCTGCATCCATACTCTCAAAATGTAAAATTTATTTTGTCATGGATTATTTCATGATACTTTTCAAACTATGTGTATGAACATACATCAATACAAGGCTTGAGAAGAGGTCTCCTGGAGGAGATCTCTTTGCTTTCTGAAAATTATCAGCTGCAACAAATGGCCAGCTGTTGACAGTGAAAGGCAACCTTAGATAAAATGCCTCTGTTTGAGTTTCTTTCAAATCCTACAGGCAGAGATTTGTGAGATAGCAATGTGCAGGTTTGGGGTACACTGTAGGATATGGTGACTTTGCATCCGGGGCAAGAAAGATTCCTGTAAAGGAGTAGAATACTATATGGCCATGTTTGGCCTTAGCTAATCAAGAGGAATTAGAGAAAGATTTCAATTTGTAAGCATAGTGCTGTTAGTGTTGTGATTACAAAACCATTAGACTAAATCTGACCCGTTTAACACCGGCCTTAGGATCTGCACTGCATTTAATAGGAGAGATGAGGGAGGACATGAATTCATAAAAACAGATCCCTAATCTTTCCTGAGTGAGGAACTGAGGCACAGATAGATTATACAAGTTTTCCAAATCACATCAGATATATCTGAAACAGCTAATTGCTACCATTCTGTCATTTCCATTTTAAATTTAATGAACTACATTAAAAAAACCTCCTAACACTGGTCAGAAGCTGATGTTTCATTATGCACATAAATTTCCTCTAAGGTGATGGTCAGACTACTGATGCATCACAATAGTTGTGACTACAAGCAGCCTAAGAGAATAAGGCTTGAGAGAATGATTTATCTTTTATCATTAAAACAATAGCTATGCATCCTGAATATTTCTAGGAAGAGACCTTTCCGTATTATTTCAAGGGAAGTGGCAAAACATAGCCTAATACAGAGAAAATTCCTAGGCACTTCAGAGCGTACATATCATCACCTGATTATTAATTTGTGCAACTATTCCTGATCAGATATTCAAGTGCTGAGAGCAGAATAGTAAATGTCTGCTCACCCTGTTAGGATAAAAGCTTTAAAATCAAGCAGATTTTAAAAAACAAGAGACTCTAAACAAGAAAAATGTTCTTCATTCTACTCCTTTCATGGAGCATTGTTAAATTATCTCCATGTTGCTTCTATACAATTAATATAAGAATGTTCTTCAGAATGATTCCTTCTATTTTCCTTCCCTGTTGGTATGCAGATAACATTTCAGGTACTCAAAAACATTCCTTACAACAGTTTTAAACTTCAGGTCCAAATTTTCATAATGCCACCATCAAGAACAAGGATTGGCACTGGCAAAGCATCTATTGATTTACAAGTAGTTATTAAAAATCTGCTTCCTGTCTAGATTCCTGATATTAAATAGTCTTCTAGTGCTCATATAGGGTGTTTGTGACCTAATTAAATATGACAACGTATATGTGCAGATGACATTCTCAGTGAAGACAAGTATGCCAGTGTTCATTATGGAACCAAATATGGAGAAGAAAAAAGTCTATCCACCTGCTGTAGCCATCATTCTAGGAAAAATTTTCTTGCTCTTGTAACACTCCTCCCTACAAAACTCTATTTGCCCAGGAGCACAATAGTGAAGACCAGGATTTAACACTGGGTTGAAAGAAAACTGACTCTCAGCCAAACAGTCTGGTGATATAAAATTCATCAGAGAGTGGCAGAAGGAAAATGTCCATCCATGTGCCAAGTGAAAGTAAATGGACAACTTGTTTGTGGAACAGCTTTTGCTCACAATTTAAAAACATGTCAGCTTCTTCACAACTGAACCATCTAAGAAAATAATTGCTCTTGGTCACTTCACTCAGAGAGAGTGAATTCATTCTGCATTAGAGAAGGATACATTTCTAGGCACTCTGTTCATCAGTGTTAATTATTGGTCAACACTGACAATTGTGCTT
>JAWWMU010000001.1:80607388-80620474 GCA_035048155.1 Cinnycerthia olivascens | reverse complement strand
GTTTTCTTTTCTGTTTTCTTTTCTGTTTCTCTTTTATTTTACTCCAAAGAAGCTAGGCAGAGAAATAGTGAGTTTTGTCATTTCTGCTAGTTTCAATGTTAAAATAACTGTGAGGGGGGGGAAAAACACTACCAGATAACAAATGCCTGCTTTTCTCTGATGAACATCTTAGCCAATATTTTGTTGGAATATTTTTTCTACAATCTGAAAATAATTGTATAATTATATTTAAAAATTTGCAGAGTTTCCAGTGTTACTGGCCTCATCCACATAGCAGTATTTATTTATTTATTTTTTTTGTTAAGTTAAACCTGAATTACAGAATTGAAGAGCCTGTGTTACTTTCTCTTGAAAACACAGTCAAATTAGAAATGTTTAGATTTTAGGTCTTTGCATTCTTAGAGTAAAATCACTAAATGGAGTAAACTCTTTTAGGAGTAGTGCATTTAAGCACCAGTAGAATGGAAGTATGTCACTGTCCTTTCTCTTTCATGATTTTGATACTTTAGAAGATTTCATATACACAATTCCCTGAAAACATTGCAGGAATGCAGGCATAATTTTACCGTTATAGTACATCTGACATGCAAGCAGTAATTCCATTTCATATTTTCCAACTGACAAAAGTGTCTTTCAAAATCTTTGAGAAGCAAAGCTGGGAATTGAATCTGAGGTCTAGTTCAATATACTATACTCACCACAGACTTTCCCTTAACAAAAAAATAGTCACATTAAAAACAAAGTATAAGTTTTGGGTTGGTTTTTCTTTTGGTTTTTTTTTCAGTTACAAACCTTCCTTTTCATTGGCTATTAAAATCATAGGATCAAAATATGATAAAACATATGGTTATGCATTTCTCATAATCAGCAGGTTACTGGACAGTTTTTACACTAATCACCTCTCTAATCAACCCAGATGAGTTTAGACACTGTAGTAGCATTTCAGCTTCTGAATTCCTAACATGACTATCCCCTGTATTAGTGTTCAGACTTCTCTGAGAAATAACTTGTGCTGTAGCACAGAGTTTAGCAGTAGCCAATTTTCATAGAAACTTTATAAACTATGGTACAGGAAGGAAACAACACACAGAAATACTTTAATTCTCCTAAAGATTTTCATCAATAATCTGCATAGGACCCATCTGAGATGTGGAAGGAAGTTTGAAATATCTCTGGGGGAAAATAGTACTGTTCTTCTACTGCGACTGTTTTTCTAGAGTGGAGAAGCACATGATACTTGCCCAGGTATAAGAACGAGGAGAGAAAGACACTTTCAATAATAAATTTTCATTTGAGAAAATAATAGTTGGCCCAAACACTAGAATTAGGTTGTGCACTGATTTAAAATCAGAATAACTCTTTTTTCTTTAGATTTGCAGCATTGCTAAATGCTTAAGGAAGCCCATGTTTCTAAGACCCTGTGATCATATTTCAGACTGCTGCATTTACCCAGCAATTTCTTCATGGGAAGACAATTTCACTATTTGTTTTGTAAATGAGGAAGTGAAGTGCACAGACTTGGTTGGCCCTGGGTCATAAAGCGAATCTGTGGCAGACCAGAGAACTGATCCAAACTCTCCATCACCTCATCACAGCACTGTAATCACTAAACTCTCAAAAGTAATTTGTTAAATATATATAAACTTACACATAAATTGAGTATAAACAACTCTATACTGAGAGCTTTGATACCTCTAGTGACTAAGGGTGGGTCATTATTTATTATGGCTACAGAAATAGCTTAAACAGCTCTTCTCTTAGTTGCTAGCCCACACTGTCATCTCAAATAAGCTTGTTCCACTATTTCTGATAGAGGATAAAAAAAAATAACCAAAAAGAAAAAAACTGCTGAGATAAGGATTAGTTGTAATGATGGTCACTTAATCAAAACTACTCACTACAGGGCCCCACAAGAAGTGGCATTAGCACTGCCAGGGGGCAGGATGGAATCAGACGGGATGGATGAAGGATGGGAAAGTACAGGGAATGCTTAGGCCAACACTGCCATTGAAAGAAATGCTGCTGAACCAAGCTCTTGAAAAAGTTTCAACCTTCCTCTTGGAAGAGAGAAGGATTTCCAGAAATCCAGGAGTACTTCGACAACTTTCCCATCTCTTTAAAAAATTTTCCTTTATTTCCAAAGATGTAAGAATAAGATGTGGAGTTTTAGGGCTAACTAGAGAAGTACATGCAAACATTGTGTGTGGTGCTTACACACAATGAGTAGTGGTTGGATTAGTCTTGGAAAGCTGTGGCCCAGTTCTTCAATTCACAATGATAGCTGTTGAGGTACTGAATGTTCATCATTTTCTCTTGGAGATCTCACCTTTTGGTAAGGGAGAAAGACACAAGGAATTAATTCAGGTTGTGAGTTAACTTAAGCAAGATATAAACTTCTGTTTCAGCTTTGTCTTGATTTTACGTGAATGATACAGATATTCAGGCCTGTTTCTATCAAGGTCAGTGATAATAAGATTCCCCCTATCCTTGAATCCAAAGCACTGGAAGATGTTAACAAAAAGCCAGTTTCAATTCCTAATTGAAAAGTATATCATTATCTCTTCAAAATTGCAACACTTCTGGAGGGATTAGCTTCAGGAAGCAGTCTCAGGGTTAGATTGTAACCAGCCAGCTGTCACTCAGAAGGAAGTGGTGGACATCTTATTTAAATTATTAGTGCTTTAGAACCAAGGGTCAGAGAACTCAAGACAAGCACAGCAGAGAGTACTTTGCCACCCTGCTCATGGTTGTAAAATTTGCATTCCACTGTAGACTGGGCTTCGGCTAAACAGGGGCTCTAAACAAAGGACACCACAGTGACTGTCTCTGTTATTAACTCCCTCTAAATCCATATTCTTGAGTTGATTAAAGACTCAGTTAAATTCCAGTCACTTCTATGGCTTCTGGAACAATGATAGATAATCCTCATGGCTCAACATCAATAAAATCATTGCCATCTTCAATTAAGGACAAAACTACAAGAACAAAACAATATGCAGTGAGATTTGCCAAGCAGGTAACTAAAAAATTGCTAAAGGAGCTTAAAAAGGTCTCTGTTATTTGAGCAGGTATTCAGTTTTTCTGCAGAGTGGACATGGGATATTGTTTCTGTGTTTGCAGGCATGAATGGGACAGCCATTGAAAATTTTGTCTGTGTCATTTTTAATGTTTCCTTCATGAACTGCACCTGGCATGTGGGCAGGACTGCTACAGAAGATACCCAGTATTTCCTGTACTGGAAGCCCTCAAAGTAAGTTGGTCTGCCTGAATATTGGGAATTTTGATTTGTGTTTGGACATGTGACATTGTCAATTTTTTATTGATACAATATTTTATGTAAAGGGAAGAGGATATCACAGAATGCCAAAATTACGACAAAGATGACTCTGGAAGGCACACAGGATGTCAATTTCAAAACGTGACAATAGCAAATAAGTATGCTTACTTCCTGGTAAATGGGTCCAGAAGTGGACAAAACATTCAGTCATATGAGAAGAAGATAATGTTATACCAAATTGGTAAGCCTTTTTTGTTGATTTAATTTCCAGCTATATGTTAAAAGAATGAAGAATTCATCCCTGGGGAAAAAAAAAAAAAAAAAAAAAAATTAAAAATATTTCTCCACATAATAGATTTGGGATTTTTTTCCCTTTTTCTCAGCCCTAAACTATAAGAATGGACAAAACCTAGTGAATACAGAAACAATCTGCAATCATAAGTCAGAAAATTTTGCACATTTCTGTCAAATATTTTTTCTCCAAGAGAAAAGCGTCATCTTTTAGAATTAACCAGCTAAGGATTCCTGAGTGGGACTGTCTAGATCTATCTCTTAATACTGTTCCTACACATAATGAAAAGAACCAGTTACCTTAATGCTGTGAGCAAAAACTTCCATTTCTTTTAATGGAAAAAGTTTAAATAAAAAAATTATATTTAATTTGAATTCAGTATTAAAAAAAAACCAACCTTAAACCCAAGAAATAAAACAAACATGCACAAATCATATGCCAAATTCAGTAAAAATGCAATAAATGGCTTGTGTTTTTAGTTTTCCTTACTGCTGCAGCTGGTGCTCCAGGCTCCTCAACTGAAATGTTAAGTATAGAAATTCTGCTGAAGTTGCATTGCATCTTTTTAGATCAGTTGCTTGAGCATCTACCTATATTTTTTAAATGGCAGAGAGTGAAGAGAGCTATTACTAATCAATAGTATTTCTGATTATATTATTGTAGAAAAGCTCACCCCACCATTAAATGTCACAGTGAACTGTACAGAAGCTTCTCACAGATGTCGTATTTGGTGGCAACCACCTCGCACAAGTCATATGAAATCAAGTGATTGTTTCAAATATGAAATTGTCATAGAAAACAAGGTAAGAATAATTATGACATTTAATAGCATTTTTTTAATCTCTGTTTCCACATATAACACTATACAACCAGTCCCCTGTTCTCATCCCCTCCTTTTGAAAGTTTGGGTGAATATGGAAAAAAATCCTTCAAAAATAAAGTTCAAAATATTTGTCAGAATATACTGTTCCAACAGTAAAAAGATTAAAAAGAAAATAAAAAAGGAGACATAACTTAGCTAAATAAAATATTTAAGAATGGAAAAGATACACAAACAAAAAAACAATTGAAAAAAAATTGTCCAAGTTTATTTGTAAATTATAGATACTTTGTTTTAACAACTAAAATGCAAGCATTTTGCCAATCTGAGCGTTTTTTTGTTTTATTTTTTTTTGGTTTGGAGCTTTGATACTCAATTCTGCAATCATATTTAAATGGTACAATATTTCAGAGCATCAGTGGAGAGGAAAAACCACTTAGTGGAAGAACATCTTAAATTTCACAGTCTTTAAAAGAAGACATTTAAAATATTGCATACACTTTTTCTTTCTGAAAATCAAACATTCATGATAGAAGATCCTTTATTATATAGTAACAAAAAGAATAATCCTAAAAATTAAACTTTTCTCTTGTTCCTAGGCTGATGCTGAGAAAAATACCAAAACCTCATCTAAAACAGTAAGTTTTTATTAATCCAACATTTTTGCTATATTGAAATTTCTTCTGAATCAGAACATCCTCCAATTAAATTGCTTTGGTTTCACACTACCTGTTTCAATGTACTACACATGCTCATTTTATATAAGTTTTCAAATCTGTTTCTAATCTAAATTTCTAAAACTGTTTTTTAGAAAACTTGATACAAAAACACCTGCACATGTGGAGTTTGATAGTACTTCATAAAAGCTTCCATTTTATATTATTTTTTACTTCTTAGCAGATTCATATATATGTAAAAATATGAATCATGATTCTGTGTAACACAAAAAATGCAGAAAAATTTTTTTTAGTACTCTCTGGAAAGGATTGAGATGTAAGAGGGAAGAAAATATTAACTCAAAGATTAAGCCAATAAAAAGATGGCAGAAGAAAAAAATCACCTTTTTACTTCTGTATAATCTGTCTATTGAACTCTACTTCAATTCTGAAAATATTCACTGTAACAAAGTGCCAGATCTTTAAAGAATTTTTTTCCCTAAAGTCTCATTCCTTAGCAGAGTCTAAGGAGCCAGGGAAACATATAGCAAATTTAATCTTCATATTACCCAATAATAAAAATGTTCAAAAAAGAGGAACCAAGATTAAACAATCGAACTTACTAAGGGGTATTCTATTCATCATTTCATTCTAGTCTGTCCACAGAAAAACTATATAAATTTAAAATATAAATTTTTATCATAATTATATTAAAATAATACAAAAATTCTTATTCTACTTATTTTGCATTTAGGAAGCAATCATTGAAAATGACTCTTACCTATATGAAAGCTTCAGCTCAGGAAAAAGGTACAGCGTCAAAATCAGAGCAGCAGACGCTGGTTTTTGTTTAATAAGCCCAAACTGGGGAGAATGGAGTACACCTGTGGACTTTGGTAAGAATAAAAATCCCTTCCTTGACCTAGATCAGTTTTACCTGTCTGCCTCATTTTTTACTTCATGCTTACAGATGGAAACACATTGATAATTGCACATTAATTTTTCAGGACAAAGGGAATCAAAGAACTGGCATGTCTCCTAATATTAGGGAGTTCTCCAACCATTCTTGGGAGACAGTGAATGAAGCTGAACTTTTTGAGGGCTGTTGCCAGCTGTTTTACTTCTTCCATGTTTGCTCCTGACTTTATAAAATCCTTTTCCCTGCTGTTGCTGTCTGCCACCTCAGATATTTAAATACTCTGTAGGACTCAGTTCCTCAGGTCTCAAGTTCCTGTCGACAGCCCACAAACTGTTCAGCTGCTCCATTCCTTCGCACGCTACAGGGCAGTGAGGTGCTGAGCTAAACTCATCCCTTCACACAGTGTTTGGCACCCTGACGCACACAGTTGCACAATCTTTTGTATCCTGTGATGCTAACCAACACTTTGATGGCTGCTTGATTTTCAGGAACACAAGAGCTTACATCTACTTCAGCATATATGCTATTTCTGATACCAGGGTTGGCAGCTGGTCTCGCTCTTTTCCTCTGCATGACAGTGTAAGCCTTATTTCTTGTGCTAAATTTTTATTCTATGGTTGAAATAATACTTCTTCCCCCAACAGAAAATTTCTGGCTTCTTTTTAAAGGAGTCAAAGGAAGTAGGAAAATGACACTGAGCTATACTAGGAATCATCTGCTGGATGTTCCTCAAGTGTGCTCTATATTTCTGATTCCCAATTTCTTATCCGCTTGATTAATATAACACAATGATTTCCAATGCTGGGTCAAGACCTTATATCAATATCACTTTCCTACCATCAGACCCTGCAATGTAGATGGGTGGTACACAAAGTTTTTTTCCGTGTTTTGACAACAATTTCTTTTCACATACTTAAAAAAAAAACCAACTTCTTATGAGGCCTTAGGAAGTCATAAAATAAATTATTGTCATCCAAATTCTGAACAACAAAATTATAACATTATATTCAACCTATGTAATTTTTAGCTACTTTTGAATTAGAGGGATAATACTTATGTCTTAGAGAAATAGTACTTCAGGAGCACTATTATATAGTATGTGTTCATGTGTTTGCAAACTAAGTCTTTTCTTCACCAAACCTTATTTTCACTGTAGAAGGGCTTATTTGAAAAAAACGTCTGCTACAGTACCACAGCCAAAAGACCCATTCCGTGAGCCCTCTCCAATGGACTTCCAGGTATGTTTTCTTTCCATTTGCCTGAAATTTAAAAATTTAGTCTCAAAGGTATGACCTAACCATCAAAAAGACGCACACAAGCAAGAATCAACTTCCTTTCTTTTTCTTGTTCTTGGGATATGGACAAAGAAAGTCCATATGCAAATAGCTTGTCTTTTTTACCTTTTCCATTATGAAATAATTGCCATCAGTCTACCTGGAACATTGGAGAAAATACAGTTTCACCTTGCTCTCCCTATAAACCATATGCTATCACTAAAATAATGCTGAGCATAAGTTTCTCAGCACAATAATAATGCAAAATCAGGCAGGGAGAGAAGGAACAAAGAAATCTTCAGTCGTTTTGCTATGCTAGCATTTGGCAATGATGCCGAAGAACGTAAAACTTCCTAGGGTATGGTAAGCAAAAAAGTAGAGCAGAATGTTGAGAGGTGCTAACTTATGTGGAACTCTGGAATGACTGGTGAGAAGGAGCAAACAGACCAACCCTGCAGGCACTGCCCTTCTAGAGAGCACGTTGCAGCTGCAATTTGCAAAGCCTTTAGCTTGGCTGCAGACAGGTCTGGAAGACAAAATTTATCTTCAGGGACATACTGAATTACTGATGAGCCTTTATAAATCCTTTCACTTTCTCTTTCTTCATCACGTTAACTTTTATATGTTTTAAAAGACAATTTTTCCAGCTTTTAAGTTGCAAAGTCTCTGTTCCTCTTTGGGGAAGAGGGAAGATCTAGACATATCTCCTTTGGTCTTCTAATTGATAGAGTCCTGCTACAGATTATGCAATAAATAATAAATCTGAATGACAGGAGATTCATAAATCAGGACCTTGTGACTAATTTCATGCATGAAACACTAACAAAATGTTATATTCTTCCTTTAATAGACAGAATATATGAATCTATTAAAAAACCAAGAAACTGAAGAAATAATAAATATTGAAGAAGTGATGGAATGCAAGTGAAATGAGCAACTTGATTTTTTTCAAGCATATAGACCTTGTTGGCAAAAATTAACAGGTTTTTCATATTCTCTCACTTCTGGAAGTTGAGAGAAGAGCATTGGCAGTAGAGACAGTTTCCCAAGATCTTATCTCTAAAAACCCCTTTGTATTTGGTTGCATTTTCTATGAACAGTTAAGTTTGGTCTATTTCTGTTTTTTATCATGATGAATATCACAATATTTCAGAAAAAAGAAATCAGTATTTCTTTGGAAGTTATTATACTGTTTTTCAACACCAGGCAAGTGAATAAGTAAGAACAATCCAACTTAAGGAGTTTATTCAAGATCTCCATTGGTTTAGCGTCTTGAAAAAGGTACAGCCATACTGAGATTGTGATCAGGGGTAAAATTTGACATCAATATGAAAGCCCACTGTGTGAAGACCAGCCAAGATCAAACTTCTTAAGGAAGATCACTTGCTCATACAAAGTGAGTACTATTAAAGATTTCAGGATATGATTTTCCCATAAGTCTATTTGCTGCCTCTCATTTTTCATCCCTTCCTACCTATGTTAGATGAAAAAATGACTTAACATATGATTGTTAACAGGCAGCAGATGTACACATGGATATGTATTGAGTAGGACATCTTGGAAATTGAGCATTTGAACTCTCAAGCAGAAGCCTGTCACTTCCTAACTGCAAATGGCACAGGCCAGCTGTATGTTTTTTATAATACCTGGATGAAGAAGAAGCATAACAGCCTGGATCCTCCTATTAATAAGGAGGTATGAGAGAAAGCCCTAAATTTGGAGGCTAATCACATCTTTTGACCTTCCATTTGCATGAAATTAATTATGAGTCAGTCCTACCCTGGCAGCCAGGAGACCCAAACCTGTGCTGGGCTGCATCAGGCACAGCATCTCCAGCCAGGCAAGGGAGAGGATTGTTCCACTCTGCTCTGCAGTGGGAAAGGCCTCACCTCGAGTCCTGGGGGCAATTTTGGGTGCCACAACATAATGAAGATATAAAGTCATTAGAGAGTGTCCAAAGAACAGCTACAAAGATGGTGAAGGACCATAAGGAGAAGCTGTATGAGAATCAGCTGAGGGCACTTGGTCTGCTCAGCCTGGAGGAATCTGAGGGGAGCCTTCATTGCAGTTACAACTTCCTCATGAGGAAAAGCAGAGGGGCAGGCACTGATCTTTGCTCTGTGGTGACCAGTACCAGGAGCCAAGGGATTGGCCTGAAGCTGTGTCAAGAGAGGCTGATATTGGGTATTAGGAAAATGTTCCTCACCCAGAGGATGGTTGGTCACTGGAACAGGCTCCCCAGGGCAGTGGTCACAGCACCAACCTGACAGAGTCGAAGAAGCATTTGGACAATACTCCCGGGCACAAGATGTGACTTTGGGGCTGTCCTGAGCAGGGCCAAGAGTATGACTCAATGACCCTTGTGGGTCATTTCCAACTCAGTGCATTCTATGATTCTATAATTCCAACAAGTCTTAAGATGGTTAAAATTATCTCAAGTAGCTGAAATCCTATCATGGAAAATGAAGTCCTCTTGGTGATAAAATTCCTCTAGACCAAGTTACTCTCAAGAGACCATCTTTGGAACGAAATTTTTCTATGTTTCTTCGTTTCTAAAAGAATTTTCAATAAAAAATTATTTTTAATATCTTTTTAAAACAGAAACAGAGAAGGGTCCTTCTACTTAAGCTATAATTGCAAAAAGATAAAAGCACCTGCATTAAATGGGAAAACCAAAGCCAAAACTCACTGTAATCTAAAGACAATTAAACAGATACAGTCTACTGGATCCTCTCCATCCTGCTTCACATAGAGTTGATCGTGGCCGTTGGTGAACTCCTTGCATCCCCACTGCTTTCACTGTGAAAGCTGCTGAGACAGAAAAGTCATTAAGAAAACTTGTTCACTTCCAGTGCACTAATGAGAAAACCATAAATCATATCCATGAAACAGTGGAGGTAGTAGTAGGTGTGAGACACTTTCCTATCCCTAGGCAAAGACCCCAGAATCAGTGGGAAAGGACAGTCAAGCTTTAGAATCTTTTAACTAAGTGCCTTGGATGCTCACACAGGAAGAAGTCCTTTATTCTGGTCTCCTATGGCTATTCCTCTGTTCTATGCTAAAAACAAGAAAGATCTTGCTGCAAGGAAAAAATCAAGAGTCTTGTCTACCATTTGTATTTTTGTGACATAAACAAAAGCTACAACAGTACAGCAAAACACCAGACATTTCTTACAAACACTCCTGTTTCTGTTGGAGCAACAAATTATTCTTCAAGCTTTTGTGACTTTTAAGAAACGTTGGGTTTGATACTGTTTCTGCAATGACTTCATTCCCTGTAAACAGCCCTAGTGTCTCTGCCTGGGTTTCTCTTCTCCTTTATTCTTTTTTCTCTTTCTCTTCCTCTTTCCTTTTCTCTTCTTCTCATTTTGCTTCCAACTCTCAGGTCATAGCAAGCCCGCTCAAGTTTTCTGATCTCTGAAAGGTAGCATCCTGAGTTGCACCCTGTTTGCTTGGGAATTTTTAAAATTTATTTAATTTGTTTGCATTTTTGAAAGCCTTAGGTAAGAAATTGCCCTAAATATAGACAAGAAAAGAAATCCCCTGGGCAGAGTAGTTCCCTTTTCTGCAAAACCAGTGCTGTCCTTCTGAGCTATTTGGATTGTTCTGCTGTAGTAATTCCATTTAAAAACAAAGTAGCCCATCCCAAAACCTCAAACACCACTCTTCCTCATTGTATTTCAGAGATACACAACCTGAGAGAGCACACAAAAACACATTTCTATCCTGCTACCTTCTCTGTAGGCTCAAGAGATCTTCAGAGTCGGCGCATGGAAAAGCAGGCAAACAAAAATTCTGACTTCCTTCATTTTTCAGAGTCCCATTTGACTCTCCGTGACATTTCTTATGGCTCTGATTTTATTACTTGGGTACTTGTCACTACCTTTCTCCATGAAATGCAGCATGTTACCACCACAAAATTGAGTGCTTTCTTCCAAAGTTGAGGACACAATAAACTGTGGGGTTTTAAATTATTTGGGATCAGAAGTTCTTTTCTCTGCCTTTACAACACTGCCATTGTTGAAGAAAATACATACATGGTTATGTATGGAATTTATTTAATCTGGAGGAACAGTAAAACTTCTGAAAATGGACTGCTTTTACTTCTGAATAACTATCATGGGGTCAGACCTGATGTCCAAGTTTTCATTTGCCATGTCTGTTGACATCGATAATGTTTTTGGGTAGTCACAGTGATTCTTACCAAAATGAGCTGCTTATTTGACTAAATCTGCTTTTTGATAGAATATCCACCTATACATATGTGCTTGTCATTCCCACTCCTTGTCTCATATATATGCTTCAGAAAAATTTTGTCACGTTATTATTCTCTACGAGCATATGAAGAGTGAATGTCCATGAATTGGTCCTTACAGAGCCAACATAGATCTTTCCCTCTGAAACTACAAAAAACCAGGCAAGGCTCTGTTGATTCTTTCATGGTTCTTGATTCTACAGATGACTGAAGTTTTTGAAGTTCTGGGTGCTCAAAGTGAGTTGTTCATCTCCTCAGTTCACACTGAGTTATTAACAGATGTGATTAAATGCATGAACACAACTATAGAGTGTCACTTAATACATTGGCTCTTTTTTCATATCTTGCTCTATGCTTTTAGTACTGCATGTGAGCAGAAGGGAGGTAGGTTATTTTTCTTTTTTTTTCTTTTTTTTTTTCTTTTTTATTTTTGATGGTAGAAAATAATTTTGCAGTCAAAAAGTTTCCAATATGATGAGTAGACTTGCTTCACTTCACCTGTTCACTTTATACTACATGAGTTGAGGGGAAGAATATATGTCAGATATCTTCTTTATAGAGTTGGCTGGCCTCAGCAACGACTCAGTACAACTAATATTTACAATCAACATGAGATAATGAACCCAGAAAATGACTGTCCACTCCTAGATCATCAGTCATCAATCTCACACTCCAGCCAGATGCAGGAAGCAGAAATACTCATGAGCCCAAGCCTTTCTGGGTTTTTAGAAGGTAAGGCCTCTTTGTCTCCAAGGAAAGACAGCACTTCACTACCTTCAGCTTCCTCTCTTGGACATAACTATATCCTAATTATGTACAAATAGCTGATATATAATATGCTGCTGATATAGTTAAATCATTCCAAATATGTCAACAAAGAAGCTGTAGTAGTGGAATGACCTCAGGGTTTTGATAAAGGCATAAAGACAATCCCTGGAGCAACCTGGAAGAGACTGTTGGGCAGCAGGTGATTTTTTCCAAATATAGTAGCCAAGAAATGGGAGTCTTAGAGAAGTACATGGTCTGTTCTCTTTCCTACAAGTTTTTAACTCCAAGCAGAAAGGATCTGTGTGTTTTAACAGGAAAATGTTGACATAACTTGGTGTTTGACAAACACCATATTTTTCAGTGATGCTTCAATTTCAATGTGAAGAAATGAAATTACTTTACATGGATTTTAAATCTCCTTATGAAGCAAATTACATTGTCTTCTGTGAAACAAAGTCTTTCAGGGTATAAAGGAGCTTTTGATGTTTTATACTGTTTATAATAACCCTCTTCTTTAAAAAATGCACAGCTGTGACCCAAGAAGGTAACAAATGCTTTAAAGAAGGGCCTGGAGTGGTTATTTGTAGTTGGATTCTTACTACCTGCAATTTTTTTCTGTTTTAGTGGCAGTTCATAGTTTGGCTATTTTCCCACTGAGAGAAATGGACTGAGGACAAACTCACACCATACTTTTTAATAGTGATATATCTTATCTGAAGACATCACACCCAAGATTTGAAATCCCCTTTTTCCATCTGCTTGAAGAACACTTACAGTTTACATTGTCAGGTCCCTGAGAACCCCCACAGACCTGGTTATTCCTGC
>JAWWMU010000001.1:80579364-80602883 GCA_035048155.1 Cinnycerthia olivascens | reverse complement strand
CAAGAGCAGATGTAAACCACTGCGGCAGAATTGCATCAAAAGGCCACAGGGTGGCAACAGAGACCGTAAAGGAAAAGTTTTCCAGCCCTACAACCGGATTCGACCATCTACTTAGTGGCTGATTGAAGGCATTCCCTAGGTTTCTGAAATTTGGAATTTCTTAGTTTAGGCTGGGCTTACTATTTCACAGATGAGTCTTTTTGCAAGCCCAACTGTCATGAAATATCATTAATTCTCTGAATCACTTGGCTATTGTAACAAACAAACATAGAAAACTCTGTCTGACATTGGAATAAAAGTCTATTGCATACTTTTTAATAACTTTTAATATATGTAGTACTTATAAAGAATACTCAATTCACAGCTTGTCTGAATTTTCTAGTTTTTTTTCATAATTATTAGCAATTTTCACCTAGCTAATTGTGTCAAGGTAAGCAATTATTTCAGCAATTGAGCAGTGTAGGCTACTTTGACACTTATAAGATGCAGATTTATCCATAAAAATTTCGTCGGCCAAATTTATTGCCTAATAAGGCAATAAACAAGGCAACAGGTCTAAACTTGTGGGTTTTTACCAGTACACCATGGCCAACAAATATTTTATTACAGTCAGTCTTTAAACTTTACTTTTCACAATTGAAGTTTCTTGCATTAGGAATATACAAAAAAAAAATTTTTGAAAAAAGGATAACACCATGAGTAACATAATTTCGATCAAATTTTTTCATGTTTGAAAAAATGTTTCTTCTTCAGTGATGTTTTTAGTTTCTTGCTCATGAGTTCTGGAACAAGCACCTACTACATTAACAGCTCTGCTGGTCTCTGATGCCTACACACAAATTCTCTTACTGGTTTTTTTTTTTTTCCCAAGACAGAGCTCTGTGCTTACAAGGCACTCCTTTATACACAGTAGAAGGCCCAAACCTGTTTGCAAAGCTGTAATCCCTCCTTGGTGAGATGTATCCCATGCCTGCCCAGTAGCCTCTCTTTCTCAAAAAGGATCCCAAGGTCATTGAAGACAAAGCCCTGCCAGTCTCAGCAGTTATTCAACCAGGTGTTGACCTGCTGGATGACTGCAATTCTGCTCAAGCCTTTCTCTCTCACTGGAAGGCCTGAGGAGACACCATCTGGACTTCCAGCCCTTCACTATCCCCCTAGTGCTCTGTAATCACCTTTGGAAACTTTCAGGTTACCCCTGCACCTATAAAGAAGAAAAAGGGGTTCATTGGCCAGATGTTTTTCCTAGATTGACCCCTGTGCACAATTTTTCTTGACTGCACATAGACAGCAGCTTGCTTTGTAAAATCTTGGAATGGTCTGGATTGGAAGTGACCTCAAAGACCATGGCAGGGACACCTTTCATTAGATGAAGTTGCCCAGAGCCCCATCCAGCCTGGCCTTGAACACTTCCAGGGATATCCACAGCTTATCTGGACAGTCTGTCCCAATGCCTCACCACCAGCACAGTAAAGAATTTCTTCCTAATATCAAATCTAAACCTACTCTCCTTCATCTTAAGGCCATCCCCCATGTGCTATCAATACATACCCTTGTGAAAAATCCCTCTCCAGCCTTCCTGTAGGACCCTTCTGGTGCTGGAAGGTGCTGTAGGCTCTCCCCAGATCCTTTTCTTCTCCAGGCTGAACAGCCTCATGTTCAGATGGCACAGGAGCATGCATGTAAATATTTGAAAAAATCAGTCTGGTTTAGGTTTTGTTCTAAAATGATGTATTGCAAAATAATTACAAAAATACATAACTAGTTGTCTAATGGAGATTATACAGTCTGCAGTCATTAGTTGTGTGTGGTAGTTATTATGGCTATTCAAATAAGATGAACAAATTTTATTCTATCTATCAAAAACGTAGTGGAGGGAAACCTAAAATATATGTGAATGCATGCCAGCCCCAAATATTTTCATCTAAAAGAAAACAAAATAATATTTACATAATATTTGCAATTGCATACAGTGACATTTATTGTAATATTAAAACATTAGATGTAAACAAAAAAGTATATTTCACAAATATTTTATCTTCTGTTTTGTTTGTTTTTTTTCCTGGTGTCTGTATGAATAAATTTATAGTTTTCATTTGGGTTTGGTTTGCTTTTGTTTCAATCTGAAATAAAATTTATATCTCAACTGTGATGACAAGGAAAACAAATATCTTTCCATAGTAGAATTAACTACTATATAAACTTGGCATTGTAGATTAATTGAATATTAGATACTAAATGTTAGAAGAATCCCTAGTTCTTCTGAACAAACCATGAAGTACATAAGAACGAGAATGCAGGAAAATGGGACAGTAGATAAAAAATAATTATTATTGAAACATAAAACAAGCAATGATAAAAATAAAGTTAGTTGTTTTTCTTTTTCTTTCAATTTACAGGATAGTCCTAAAGGAAAACCCATCTATTCTTCCATACAAGTGAGTCTGTTTGTTCTATTAATCAGCAATATATGTTCATTTCATTGTCAAATCACTATGTGCTCAGTGTCCTATGCTTTATGGGGACTTTTTTTATGGATTTCATGAATGTGTCAAACTTCTAAATAATCGTGGCATATGTAGTTTATTATACATTCAGGGGCAGAACTTTATTGCTTTTTTGTAAGTATTTTGAAAAATCTCCAATTTTTCATTGTATCGTCCACACTCCTTCTCAAACATTTGTAACAGACTTTTTACACATCACTGACAGGAGAGAAAAGTATCTCCTAGGAATTCAATTTTGTTTATGAAAAACGTAGACCACAAAATCCCTTTTGGGATGGAGGCTGTCATCCAGGTATGCTGCACCTCCATTTAATCAGTGCAGCACATCCCCCCTCTCTATGCAAAAGTCTCCAAGAGCAAGAGTATTGCAGTAAATTCTGGTAACACTGAGTATTGCAGTCATCTACCTATTTTAATGGTTTGGCTGGAAAGTTATGCTTTTTCTAAAAATTCATAATGCAGAGGCAGGTGCACAGACACCTTATTCCTCAAATCACTCAGTTCTGGCAGTACTAAAATGAGATGGTTCAAGATGCTTTTCTACCTCTCTATGTGCTTAGGGAAATTATTGATAATTCAACCCATATCATAAGAAATCATAGGTTACACTTTTATAGTGTAAAAGATGAAATGCTTCTAAATGTAAAATTTTAATGAGTCTCATATTATTTTTGAGACACTTATTTGCATATATACTATATAAATAATATTTTTTTCTCTTCTTTAAAAGTCTAAAAGCCGTCTTCTTTAATAAGCAATGCTTTCATGAGCCTCTTAAAAGCTTCACTGGTAAATGGCACATGGATATTGTCAAC
This sequence comes from Cinnycerthia olivascens, assembly GCA_035048155.1. Lineage (NCBI taxonomy): Eukaryota > Metazoa > Chordata > Aves > Passeriformes > Certhiidae > Cinnycerthia > Cinnycerthia olivascens. The sequence continues at coordinate 80,599,564 of JAWWMU010000001.1, read as the reverse complement.
ACAGGCATGGAACAAAGAAAGGCAATAGAGTTTTTGTCTTTATTTTTTTTTTTCTTTTTTTAGGAAGGGGGAAATAGTAACACATTTCTAAGATCCAATGCGAGAAAGAAGTATGTCTTGAAAATGAGAGCAGCTGGCAGTGCCTGCCTCGTGACCCCAGCCTGGGGGGAATGGAGTGCACCTGTTGAGTTTGGTAGGAACAAACCCAAACTCTTCCCCCAGCCATGTCCTATCTACCTCACACATTGTCACACACCTACAGACCCACAGATGTACAAAGGATTGGCAAATGTTTTGCTTCACATCACTTCAAACTTCTTCTACAAAGAAGAGTAGGAAAAGACTGAATGGATGTCTCAATATTCTAACACTGGAAATAACATTAAAAATTACACCTTTGCAGCTGTAGTGAACTCTTGCTTACTGCAGGGGGTGGACAAATAGGATCAATGTTAATTTTTCCTATCAGATACTTCTGCTAAAGTAATAAATTGCAGAATTAATTTCTATACCAAGTGAAACCTTTCAGACTGACATTCACCACAGTCAGACACCACAGCAGATGTTTGACACAGCATGAAGTTCAACAAGACTGAGTGCAAGGTGCTGCACCTGGGTCAGAGCAACTGCTGGTATCAATACAGTCTGGGGGATGAAGGAATTGACAGTAGCTTTGCTGAGAAGGACTTGGGGGTGCTGGTGCATGAGAGGCTGGACATGACCCAGCCGTGGGCACTCACAGCCCAGAAAGCCAAACGTGTCCTGGGCTGCATCCAGAGCAGAGTGGGCAGCAGGGGAGGGAGGGGATTCTGCCCCTCTGCTCTGCTCTGCTGAGACCTCACCTGGAACACTGCATCCAGCTCTGGGCTCCCCAGCACAGGAAGGACTTGGACCTGCTGGAGTGAGTCCAGAAGAGGGACACAAGAAGAATCAGAGGGCTGGAGCACCTCTCACAGTCTGAGAAAGTTTGAGTGGTTCTACCTGGAAAAAAGAAAGCTCCAGAGACACCCTGTTGCACTCATCCAGTACCTAAAAGAGAGCTGGAGAGGGATTTTGTGCAAGGACATGTAGTTATTGTTCAAGGGGGAACGGCTTTAAACTGAAAGAGTGTAGATTAGGTTAGATTTTAGGAAGAAATTCTTCACTATGAGGGTGATGAGGCATTAGCACAGATTGCCCAGAGAGGTTGTGGATGCCCCATCCCTGAAAGTGTTCAAAGCCAGGCTGAGGCTCTAAGCAACTTGCCCTAGTGGAAGGCATCCCTGCCTATGGCAGAGTGGCTGGAATTAGATGATCTCTAAGGGTCACTTCCAAACCAAACTATTCTATGTTCTGTAATTCTATGATCTATTCCTCATACTACTGCTACAACTACTACTACTACTACTACTACTACTACTACTACTACTACTACTACTACTACTACTGCTACTACTACTACTGCTAATTTATGAAAGTTTCTCTTTCAGGAAATGAGGAAATTATATCTTCTTCAGTATGGATTTTACTTGGGTTAGCAGTTGCGACACCCTTTACAGCAATCATCACAATTTTTTTCTGCAAAAGGTAAACTTAATTTATGCATTTATTTTATTTTCTCTCTGTGTGTATAACACTTAAATTTTTGTTAAAATCTTTACCCCCACTTTTCACTGTTTGTAGTGGCATAGCAGGAAAAATTTCTTTTTCTGTCATAGAAGGAAATTTACTACCGGTGAATCTTTAATCAAAAATGAATCTATTACCATCCAAATTACTAATGTTTTCCTTACATATGTTCATTCTGTGTTGAGATTATGTATATCTTTTAGTTCTCTTCTAAGACTGGAGAGGAAGATAAGACCTGGTTCAAGGGTACAATGGTGTTGTCACATTATGGTTATTCCATTTTAATTTTGTATTCAATACATTTTGATTTCCAGGACTGGCTGTTGGAAGGCAGCATTTCCACAGATCCCGGGACCAAAATCCGTTTTTTTTACACTGGCTGATACAAATCCAGAAGTATGTTCTCTTTATATTTTTATATTAAATGTGTGAAATACATACAAAACTGTACTGGCAGAATTTTTAAATGATAAGGAACTTATTACAGAGGATCACTCTTCTCTTTGCCATATTCTGAAGAGATATAAAAGAAAATCAGGATGCAAGTTTTTTAAGGGGAGTCAAAGGCAGTGCTCTTCCAGAACCATGGGGTTTCTCCCATTCCAGATGCACAGGAGGATGATTCCATTGGTAGATCGAGGCAGCAGGAAGGGCTGTCCACTTTCCCAACACAAGGACATGGACAATGACACAACAGAGCACAGTGAGGCAGCCAGAAACAAAACCAGCACAGCTGCCTCTACCAGCACTTCATCAACACCAGCAGCAGCCTAAAATAGGGTCCCAGACATCACAGTCCTTCCACTACCCACTACTCTCCAGCTGAGCAGGGCTGAATTTGCCCGTGAGATTAGCGTAGCTCCTTGCTCTCTTCATCTACGAGACACATAAAGTTCCTCACATCTGATCCCAGTGCCTGAGCCCTGTGCCCCCCAAATTGCCCCTCCCAGGTGCACAGCTTGGCAACTCACCCACTAGCAAGTTACACATGCAGGAAAGGAGAGAAGGTGATGCAAAAACCAGTTCAAAATAGGGTTTTGTAAGGAAACAGGATAGACTTTGTTGGTCACACAGAGCAAAAACAAGTGAAATACTCTCAGAATTGTGCATAAGTAGAGGCTAACCAAGCATTTTGTATAACTGATGGAAGTTTTTATTTTCCTTTCAGCTGATGGAGAGCAAAATTCAGTCAATAACATCTGAAAATGAAGAGATAGTATTTGTTGCTGACATTGTGAGATAACCAAGAAAAATGGAGAACTGAAAGTGCATTTCTTAGATAACTATATATCCCTGTGGAAAGTCTGGAATAATATATAGACTCTCTTTACTTTCTTCTTCTTCTTGTATAAAAGAGTGATGCAGCCAAGAGAGAATGATACCTTAAATGCAATCTTTTAAAATGCCATTGTGTTTACTTTTAGTTTTGGCTAATTTTAACTGTTTGGGTATGTTGTCCTTATTGGATATCTTCTATTTTGTAAATATGATTGAAATATTTTATTCAACATGTTTTAGTTACATTTTAATCTTAAGGGGAAAAGTTGTTTTTCTGTCTCACATTAAAAAGATTCATAATTAATTTATTGAGATGAATACAATTTTTAAAATTCTGATGCCTGAATTCCATTGTTCTACTGTCAAAAATGAGTCAATTCATACTAGAAGTTTCTTTGGAGTTCTTCAAGTACACCTGGGCAACTAGAAAAAATGAGATTCATTCAAATTTTTATGCTAGACATTTAAACATTGCTATTTGATTACTAGATTAATTTTATAATGATAAATAATTTATAATGTTTTATTATTAGACTAAACATTCCTGAGACTATTTTCTTGTATGGGGCCAATTTACATGTAAGAGTCAAGACACACTTTCCTAAACCCTAAATAAGGTGGACACACGCAAACTACCTTTAGAAATTAGCCCTGGCCTGAGCTAACCTCTGGACTATGTCCAGGAGCTGTTCAGGACATTACTTGTAAATCCTGGCCAAACTAATGCTGGGAACAGTTGTTCCTGGACATGCTCCAGTGCCGGGGTGCCTTCCAGGGCTGTACTTTCTCCAGCTTATACCGTAGCTGAACACAAACAGCTCTTGGCACACCTCCTGCCTTTGACACAGTTAATGATTACCCTTTGGTCAAAGACTCACCTGGGAAGCTTTTTGCAGCAGGTCAGAACAACAAAGCAAGTTTCTAAAAGAGGCTGAATTCATGCTGGACACACTTGTAAACCATCTTTGTATTTTTCCCAGTATGCAGCAGTGGTCAGAGTGGAAATGCTTACAATAACTTGGTAAAAGAGTGATGGGGCTGTAACAGACTACACTGGTTTATATAACCTTGCACAGTAACTCTCCTCTTGGGCAGAATTGCCAGAGTGAGGCATAGTTTGGCTCCAGTCCACAAAAACCTGGCCATGAACAACCATTCAGTGGCTCAGCCTGAGGAAGGGAATAGTGAAGTATAACAAACACAGTATTAAGATACTCAAGAAATGGCATGGAGGTCTTGTTAAGTAAAACCTAAACAAACTGCTCATTTTATTTCTGTTTTCTCCTGGAAAGGGATAACATACTCAATTTGTTGAGGAAAGATGTTACAGACAAAACCCTGATGAAGCAGTCCAGGCTAAAATGCAAAATCATTAAATCACAGAATGATCAAGGTTGAAAAAGACCTCCAAGATCATAAAGTCCAACCCTTGACCTAACACCACCACCTTTTCAACTAAGCCGTGCAACTCAGTGCCACATCCAGTTATTTCTTGAATGCTTTCAGGGATGCTGAGGCCATCTTTATACAGCTTATATTAAAATTAAAAGTAATTCAGCCACTGTTTGGGCAGCCTGAAGGTACCTGTCAGGTGACACTTTAATGCTACCTAACATTATCTAGAATCTCACCAGACATGTCATCATAACAGCAGGCAAATCCCTTCATCAGAATGAAGGATTCCTTCATCACTGACATGCACTTTGCATCACAAATATGTGAGACATGAAAGGAGATGCTTCAGAAAAGTTACTCAAGGTGGCAGTGGTCACTGAGGTAGGTGGAGGTAACGAAATAGAGCATACTTGATGAATAGACAATTTCAGATCACACTGAACTGGGACTACACAGGTACTGGATGTGATTCTTTAGGGCTACATAGAGTAAGTAAATTAAGTCCTTTAGAGTAGAAGATTTGAAACATGCATGTGCTGTTCCCAAGGTAATGAAAAAGCTGACAAGGACTGAGCTAATGCCAGCATATGGTTCTAGAGACAAAATTCTGCAGATGAGCCCGGCCTCACACATGCTGTGACTAAACTGTTACTCATTTCACTTACCTAGATTTTTTCACCCAAAGATGGAAATGAAAAATATTAACATGTCCTTCTAGTGGGAATTACTGGGTAAAGGTGGGCAAGACTGAGCAGTGTGGAGTGAAAAGCAAAGATGTTTAAAATTCGAATTCTTTGAAGTAGTTGCTATTGACAGATCTGAGCACATACACTAACCAAAAAAACCAAACCAACCCATCCTATAATTTTGGTTAAATGATAGCAGGGTTAAGAATAGTTCTTCCTTTAACAGACTAACTACAGAGGAACCTCCCTCACTCCTTAGAAACCTAGGGCATTCTTCACCTTCCTGCTACTGTGCCTGTGTTAGGAGTGGAAGGTAGGGGTTAACTGAAATCCTGCTTGTTAAAAGCATCCAAGAACAGCAGGAAATAAAAAAAAAAATTACATGCAGATTACATAATTGCATGTCGGATGTCATGTAAAACAAATGGGGAAGTGACTAACAGAGCCACATCTGAAGTTGCTGGAAGTTAAAGCAAATAAAATGGATTATGCCTCTCATATTTACATGACTGCAAAGATTTTTGCCAATGTGGCATTATGTTACTCAGTAAACGCTTTGGACATTTTCTTCTAATTTCTGCAGTCAGACACTTTTTCACCTAACATGATATTGTAGCCTAAAATGAACCAAAAAACCCAACCCATAGCTGGGTAGTGAGAAAGTTCAGAAATTGGGGTCTGGTATTTTCCTTGGCATTCCTTTGCCTGCAAATATGCAAGAGAGAACTTTTTGGCTATTTGTATATATCTGCTAAGGATTGATTTTTCTCAAAGGAGAAGCTGGTCTGGTTCAGGGGCTATAACCATCATACACAGGCAGTCACTTTAAACATGGACTAGTCACACATACTGCTGTTATTTCCAGAATTTATCATGATTATTTATGAAAATCTGTTTATGTATAGAAGTGGTATTTCTATGAGCATGTTGATATACTGTGATTCTACTGAGTATTTATGTATTTTTGGGCAATGTGTTTGCATATTTTGACTGTTAATGCTTAGTTCATCTGACATGACAGGAAAGGTTAGCTGCATGACCTCTTCAAGTGAAGTTGTTAACATCTGCCAATCAGGAAAATTAAGGAAGCTCAAAAGCAGTAAGGGAAATGATAAAATAAGCAGCTTCCTAACACGCAGCTATTGTTACTTAACACTGTTGTGCAGTGAAACAAAGCTAACTTGCAGAGCAAAACACAAATTTCTGAATGTGACTACAGCTACATGTTAAAGCGTCACTGTTGCTGCGAACCAAATCAAGCAAGACAGATGAGGAGAGTTTTTCAAGGGGAGGTATGTCTTTCTATGTTGTGTGTTGATGTTTTTGTGCCACAGATTTTTTGCAGGATACAAATATTTGCCAGGGATTAAGTTAGGTATAGTCATACGTGCACATGCACAAAATCCAGATTAGTATCCTCCAAGTTTAAGGAATTCTAGAGACAATTTTGAGGATTCTTTTGCCTATTTGATTAAAAGTAGAAGTGTATATACACAAAATTTCTAAAGATTTCTGCAAGATCCAAGGAAATCTATGAAATGTCTATTGCACAATTTGACATTTTTTTATCTGATATCTCTTTCTCAATAACTGAAAGAAATGTTATTTTCTGTACCCTTTCTGTAAATTACTCTATCTAGAAATATGTATATTTCTGTTTCTTGGGGGGAAAAAAAGTAAATCACAAAATGAAGGGATGGTTGAGGTTGGAAGGCACTTCTGGGAATTGTCCTATCCCAAGCCTTGCTTAGAGCAGGGTCAGCTGCAGCAGGTTGCTCAGGGCTTCTTCCAGTCAGTTTCTCCAACACTGGAGACTTCAAAGCCTTCCTGGAAGGACTACCAGTGGACTACCTGACAGTAAAAGGTGTTCTATTGTGTTTAAATTGAATTTCCATTATTTCAGTTTTTGCCCATTGCTTCTTGTCCAGTCACTTGTCAGCACTGAGCAGAGCCTGGTTCTTTCTCCTTCCTCACAGTTGGGTGTTTGTACACAGGGATAACATCCTGCTGAGCCTTCATCTCTGCAGGATGAACAACTCCAGATTTTCCAGCCTCTTCTCATATGTTGGAGCCCTTAATCATCTTCACTGGACTCCCTCCAGTACCTCCATATCCTTCTCCTTCTGGGGATCCCAGAACCAGACCTGGTGCCCCAGGAGCACCTCCCTTGACCTGCAGGCAGCACTCTGCCTCACGCAGCCCAGGGTGCCTTTGATCTTCTGCTCTGCAAAGGCACATTGCTGGCCTGTGGTCAGCCCGTGCTGTCTCTGCAAAACTGATTTCCAGGTGGATCTCAGCCTCTGCTGGCGCCAGGGGCTGTTCCTCCTCAGGCACGGGACTCAGCACCTTTCTTAGCTGAATTCCAAAAGATTCTTGTCATCCCATTTCTCCAGCTTCTCCAGGTCCCTCTGAAGCAAAATAGTCACATATCACCCACTTCTCTCAGTTTTGTATCATCCACAGGAATCAGAATACTGATCTAAAAACTGAAATAGTTGTATTTATGCAGCAATTTGATAGTGATATTTCATTGCTTGGTATGCATTGCAAGGTTTCTATTTCTATTCCTATTTCAATGCTTCCAGGAAGGCTTAGCCAGTGTATGATATTCTCCATATCTTAGCAATGTATAAGGATGAGTTTATAATCACATAACCCTATGAGTAAAATAAAAAGTTTCATTTCTGGAAGTGTGTCATGGGTAGGAGTAATTTTCCCAGAGATACAGAAGCAAATAAGTCACTGGTATCAGGTGACATTTTCTGGTACCATTCTGCACTCATAGCCTAAGAGCAAAGACAATAGATTAAGAAAGTAAGAACTGATAGTGCTTAAGCCTGTATTTTGTGCATGCTTTCTATAGAAACCACTATAGACTACCTGACTGTATTTTACTTCTGACACATTGATAAGGTGGATAGATTGGGTTTATAACAAACTCTCCTGGAGACAGCTAGGGAATGAGCTAAGAGTTGAGGAGTCTGGAAACCAGACTTGAGTACCCCCTGGGGCCCTCTGATATGTAGCAGGACAGACACACACTTCTGAGGCTGGCCAGGGGAGAAAGAGGAAAAGAGAAAGGCAGAAAAAATCATCCGGTTTGGGCATTTTCATCCTAATAAATTCTATTTTGATGAAATATGAGGAAATACTGCATACAACAGAATATATATGGTTCTTCTGCTCTCCAAATAACACTCACAATCATTTTGACATAAATGTTATTTCTGACACTTTCAATACTGAGGTGTCTTCAGACCAGAGAGAGCTTTACCATGCCTGTTTGAAGAAGACCAGTCTGGGAGAGGGTGGAGGTCCTAGAGCCAGAAAATTCCTAAAAATATGATGCTGGAGTCCCTTGTTTGGCCACCTTTCAGCAGGTCTGTATTGCTTAGCCAAATGTTTTAGGGCTCACCACAGCTCCTATATCTCTCATCCTGCCTTCAGGCGGAGAAAAAACAGAGGACCTGGCCATGTGTTGGGACATTCAGCTGTCAATTCTTGTGAGGAAAGTGAATGCTTACAGGCCCTGCTATTCCCACTGCATGTCCAATGAAATGTCCAGAGCGTGGAGACAATGATGCCAGCAAACACTTCTCTCAGCAGACAGGGCTGCAGACGATTCTTATGGCAGTGTCCCAGATGAGTATTTCCATGAGAAAGCATGAGTGGTACCTGCAATATGGGGCTGCAGACATGTGGAGGAAATCTGAGGGAGATTTTGAAAGCACAGGAGTAATCAGAACAGAGAGAATGAGATCTCAAGAAAAATGAAACAAAGAAATTAAGGGAAAGGTGAGCAGACTGTTGCCAAAGAATAGGAAAATAAACGTCTAGAAAAGGAACATAATATGAGGAAAGGAAGGGGGAAATGTTGAGTGACTGACCAGAAGGGCCAAAATGGGGAAAAATATGCTTAAGAGGCTGACTAGAAGGACAACAAGTCTCAAGGTTCTCACGTGCATTACTGGAGAGGTCTCTGAGAGCAAGGGAAAGTAGAAATAACTATTGAGACCAATATCTCACAGACCATTTTATGGCCAGTACTCCTGTTTGTACTTGAGATTCTTCAGTATCACTTCCCAGCAGCCTTGGCCACATCCTTACTGTAGTATGATGATTTACAAATGTGGATGCTGCAAGAGATAAGCAGGTTACAGTGAGGAGTCTGTCTCTGTTGCAAATCTATCACGGTGTCCTGGCCTGGCTTGACTCCTGGGGACCGTGATGGATATGTCACATCAAGCCAATTTCCAGGAAATGTGACAATGCCTTCTGAAAATATTCAAGAGTACAGAATGACTTGCTTGAAACATGGGGGCGGGTTTTTGCTTTCATCACAAGTAGGGTCAGTTTGAAATCAGCATTCTGAAGTGACCATAAAAATTAATATAGAAGGGCTGACTAGTAACAATATATTACCATGTTTCTCTTTTTCTTGAGTTTGTAAGAATATAATTCAGTTTTAGTACTATCCTTAGTACTACCTGTGATCAAGAAAAGTGATACTACTAAGTTGCACTACTAGACAATGCTAAAGCAAACAAAAATTTAACCATAGTTGCTTCTTCATGTAGGGAAAAAAAAAAAAAAGCTGGGAATAGAGAAATCTTTTCTAAAGAGTTTTAACCTCCTTGGAGAAAAGGAAAATTGTACATAAGATGAGAAATATTTGACAGGAGCTGATGCCAGTGTTTGACTGGCTTTGCTCAGTCCTCTATACCACATGAATGGAGTAACCCTTTGCAGGTACTCACATTTCCTTAGTAATTTAAATTGTCTGGAACATCTGACTCCTTGGTTTCTGACACTGAAGCAAGGAAAAATTTGAATTAGACTATTGTGTATGGATGGAAACCTCTAAGAACAGTGAGAGTTATGTAGTTTGAAAAGTGGATACCCATTTGTGATAGCAAACAGGAAAAAATACTGTGTTGCCCTGACATTTGCTGGCCACTAGCTGCCCACCAAGCTGGTCTCTCACTCACCCTCTTCCTTATTCTCTACTTCCCATCAGCACATAATATCCAGCCACTTCCTGGGACAGGGCACAGCAGTACACATAGCAGTTGCTTTGGAAACCAAATGTCTGGACAGGAAATGTTTCATCCCACCCAATCCTTCTTTCTCCCAGGTATTACTGCTGAACATGAAGCCGTATGATTTGGGATATCCCTATCAGCTGGGGTCAGCTGTCCTGGCCGTGTTCTCTCCCAGCCTCTGGCTCACCCCTGTCCCGCTGGCCTCTGCAGAGTTGGTGGGATGGGGTTGGAGAGACAACCCTGATGCTGTGCCAGCACTACTCAGCCAAAACACAGTGTGTTATTAACATTCTAGCTACTAACACAAGGCACAACATAGTGATGTTCACAGGATCAGAAAGTAAGAAAATCTGACTTTCTGATGGTATAGTTAGGATAGATATGTGGGGGGAAAGTAATCCTATGTCAAAGTCTCTGCACTGAATACAGTGAGTGTTTTTATCATCATGAGAGTCTGTGGCCACTTTATCTCCAACTACTTTTTTATAGGCAGTATCATGGCTATTCAGTTCTTTCAAAGAAGCGCCTGTCAGACATCCTGAAGCACATCCTCTACTTGGCTTTTCTAAAGAATATTTTAAAAAATTTAAGATTTGCATAAGCAAAATACACTTCACCTGATTTTCATTTCCTTTTTAATCTTTTTTCCCTTATGTTTTCCTTTTTCTTTCTGAAGGTTTCATTATCCTTTTCCAGAGAAGGAAATATGTTTGATGCTCTTGGACTCATTTGTATGATTTGGTGGTATATGATGCTATTTCATCCCTTGCATGCTGACATCCAGTGTATGGAGTGTAAGTATGTCTTTGCAGATATAATCTGAGAAACACGGCTAACTCTTCATTTATCAGATATTTGCAATGAAACTGGCAATTGCTATCTTAAGCCTGACAGATGCAATCCTCTGCATTCAACAAAATCAATAGTATATCCTTACTGAACTTATGCTGCAACACTTTCAGCAGATGCACAGGAATCTCCAATTACAAATGTGAATGTGGACTGGAGAAAAATGGAACTGTCTTGGGAGAGCAGCAGGAATTTCTCTGAGTACATATGTACCATCATGGACAGGGACGTGGAATATATAGACATAGAGGTAAACTTGCTATTTATTGGGAAAAATAATCATACCTTATATCAATTTCACTTTGAAAAAAATGAATGTTGCAGATAACATCTGACTTGTGGCTGTTTGCAGTCTCCAGCTTGATCTCTTAGGGGCTGTTGAAAGCCATCAGCAATGACAGGGTGCATATGCTGTGAGATGAGCGCCCAATGCATACTAAAGAATTGAAATTCTGACACCAAAGTAGAAAGTGATAGCCTGAACTGCAGCTACATTGAGTCACAAGTAGCAACGTAGCTGCTGAAAAAAAGGGCTGTGAGATTAAGTGAGACTTCTAGAGGCTTTAAAGAGACAGAGCATGAAATTCTCCCACAAAGAAAAAAATCCCAGAAACACTGCCATGGATCATGGTTATCTTAAGTTCTTCACTTGTTTTCCAGTAAACTGGATCATGCCTGTAGCACAGGTTATGTTATAAGCCCACATTATCCAAAGAGAAAAATAGGAAGCTTGACAGAGATTGAGATGGTTTATTTAACCTAGCAAAGCAGGTGCCTTAGAAATACATAGTACAAAACACATCACAGATTTTTGAAGATTATATGTATAACACCATTGAGACTTTTTAACTCTTGGGCAGGTCAGATGAGGATTTAATTTTGCTTAATTCTTTGATTAAATTCCTCTGTGGCTCCCCTATGTATTAGCAAACTTCTCGTATGCCACTGGGCTACTCTTAGTCTCTTAAAATTGTTGCACACTAGCGTAGTATCCAACTCTTGAGCTGCAAAGCTTTTTGTGTAGTTATGTTTTTGATCCTTCAATTCCATTCTACATCACCATTGAGTGCTAAAGGAGAGAGATAGCTCTTGAGCCAAAAACATACATATACATGGAATTACATTCCTGAGTTGCACTTCCACAGCCAGTCTCATGTGACATCAGAAGACGAAAAGAACAGAAATAAAATATCAACCTGTTCTCTTTTCAGGTGGGTAGTTCAGTATGCAACATTCCAGTGGAATTACACATGCCTCTGCACAAAGGGGTATCCTTTGTCATTGAAGTGCCAAACACAAACATCTCAAAACAATGCACCTTTCTCCCTGGAGGTAATGTATAAGGTTTTATCCATTTGCAATCTATTAAAGGTAAACATTGCCTCAGAAATCAGTTACTTGCACAATAGGTAATTGCTATATTTTCTATTAAAAAAACCTATTTTTTTTTAGATTTGTTAATGCTATTTTCTCTGTAATAAATATTTCTATCATTCTGCAAGAGAAGTATCATCACAAATGTATCCATAATTGCATTATTCTCTTTTATACTAAGGCTTCAAAACGCCAATAGATTCCAGTGGTTTAAGGGTGGATTAATAACCAGTGGTTTAAGGGTGGAGAATAACCCTTCTGGCTGTTCCAAATTAAGATGTTAGTACTTATTTATTGAATGCTTTTCTGCTGGGCTTTTGGTGAGTTTGTTGCAACCCATTTTACCCTTCCTTCTCAGCTCAGAGTACTCCATTAAAATTCCCCAGCCACCAGTGCTGCAGAAGCTGTGTGTAACTGGGGTATTTCAGACATGACAGAGGAGATGGATTAGCAGTTTTCTCATGTCTCAGCAGAGAAAACGCTCGCTGCTCTTCTCTTCCTGCAGACTTGACTGCAGAAACACTCATGGCGACCCTCAAAATACAAGCCAGAACACACAAAACTTTGGTGTTCCTCCCCAGTTGGCCCTATCTTCCAAATGTGCAGCTTCTCCACAGGATTCCTCTGTTCTTCCACAAGGCTGCCCTCTTTATTGGACAACGGAGAGGGCTGGAGTCAGTAGCAGAGGCAACCCCCATGCTTTGACTGAATTTGGGACATACCACAGAAAGAAGCAGGAAACTGGTTGAAGGAGAAGAGAGGAAGAGGCTGAGCATGCCCGCACAGCCCAGCCTTCAAAAGGTCCTGAGGAACCTTCAAAAGAAATGAGGTTCCCATTTCAATGTGCCCCACAAAAGCAAAAGAACACATCACTGTCACCCACATGAAGGTGGAAACCTCTAAGGAGGAGCCTGCTTGATTGGAGAGTGGGAAAATGTCCAGTCTTACATTTAAAAGTCTCAGCTTTTTAAATCTTCTTGTAAACAGGTCACGAGTGGATTCCTGGGCATTAATTGCAAAAGGAGAAATACTGCTCTCTGTAGCAGCATGGATGGTACTAAAAGGCAATGTGCCTTCCTTTACATGTGGAATGCTTCACTTACTGACAGGTTTCACAGTTCAGAGGCAGTTAAAGTGGAGTGAGAGTAGATTTTTCTCTCAGTTGTCATTTCTAACCCAAGCAATAACTACTTGGGCTTGCAGGTATCTAACATAGATCCAAGTGTGTGCCATGATCCTCCAGCTTGGAGGAGTCACATGATTTTTCCTCATCATAGACATTCCTGTGTTTGCAGGCATGAATGGGTCAGCCATTGAAAACTTCTCCTGTGTGATTTATAACATCTTCCTCATGAACTGCACTTGGCAGGCAGGAAGGGATGCTCCAGCAGATACACAGTATTTTCTCTACTGGCGGCAGTCAAGGTAAGTAGGTCTTCTTGACCCAGGGAAGTTTGAATTCTCATTCAACACATCATAGCGCCCATGTTTAACTAAAATATTTTGCTGTATGCAGAGATGAAGAGGAGATGGAATGTGAGCTTTACATTAAAGATGAAAATTGCAGAAATACGGGATGTATCTTCCAAAACGTGAGCATAGGGATTGAGAAAGCTTACTTCCTGGTGAATGGGTCTAGCAAAGACTCCTTGATCCAGTTCTATGATGAGTACATTGACCTGTATAAAATTGGTAAGTAATTGGACATTTTATTTTATTACTGTTTTATAAAATAAGGAAGTGGGTAATTTTTTTTCTCTGAAAAGCAGATTAAAACAAAGTCTGTAGCTGTTGCAGGATCCTGCACTGCAGGGCAGACTTTGTTTCCAACAGCTGACAGAATACAGCTTCAAAACTTGACTAAAGCAAGCAAAGTCAGAGGCAGCCTGAAAAAACTGCCGAGAGAAGAGCTGTGGACATGGTCATGGATTCCAAGTAACGAAACACAATGGTTAGATGGTTAGATTTTCAAGGCCGCCTTTCCTAAGGGCTTGTTTTACCATCCATAAATCTCACACCTCTCTGAGAGCCACATCCTAAAATCAGAGTGAGGGTTCAGCTTACAAATTAGGACTGTGTTAGTTAAGTATGTGGGTACCCCTGTGAGTTAGGTGTTTAAGCTCCAAGAGAAATCAGGTCACTGAGTCAACTATATTGTAGGCACTCCAATTCAGATGCCTTGAATGTAGCGTGAATAATACCACACATATAAAAACTTACTTCCTTTTTCCTACGGAAACTTGCATTGCCAATGTGTGGTTGGAAAATAGATGTAGAAAAAAATGGCACACTACTGAATTAAACAAAATCTTTCTTACCTTTTCTTTACACAAACTTCATTTACTTCAGATGTCCAAAAACTGCAGTGATATATTCTCAAGTTTTGGTAAGGTATTTTACTGCTGTTTACCAGGTAACTTCAGTTAGCACCAGCAGCACACAGCTGTACATCACCTGCCTCACCTTCACATGCTTTTTGCTGTGAAGGCATGAGTTGTAGCTGTTTACTGACCATGCCTGTATAAATTATTCATTTTTTTCCTCAGAAATACTCACTGCTCCATTAAATGTCACTGCCCATTGTACTAGAGGTACTGCGGGTTGCATAATTACATGGCATCCACCCCTTACAAGTCATGTGGAAGAAGCAAAGTGTTTTCAGTATGAAATTAACATACAAAATAAGGTAAAACCAATTTCTTGGTTTGTCTTTGGTACTGTATCTATGTTCATGCATACCTACATTTCTGACTTCTTTATTTGTTTATTTTTCTCTCTTAAGCTGTGGTGTCCTCCTGCTATAGTTCTGCTGGTTTCACATCCCGCCTCTCATGAACTTCTGCAGTTCAGTAGCTTACCATGGTGGCAATTGCTCAGCCACAAAACCATTAGAGGAAAGCTCAGCTAAGGGTATATATATACTACTGCAATAAAGCAGCACATCATTAAATCTCATTTGTTTGTTAAAAACGAGGCCAATGGCTTGCAGGCTGTTTCGATTATCTGGATTTTTTTTATGTTTCATGCATTAGTACTATCTACCTTGGTACCTATTGGTACAAGGAGCAATTGCAGCACATGTAGCTTTCCAGCTGGTTGGTATAATTTGACAGTAAGACCTTGCGTGAAATACTTAGGAAGTTTTACTTGAAGATATAGAACACAACATAGCAATATTGTCAAAACATTTATTTGAAAGAAAGACATGTTAACTCTTATTTCCTGTGCCAGTCAGAATGGGTGGGATTCAGTGTAGATTTCTACACCTGGTTAGGAAATTGATCTTCTAGACTGAGACACCTTAATGCAGGTGTCTGCACAGGAGCACGAATATCTCCTAAGGGTCAGGGCACTTTAGGGCTCCCTGCTGTGGAGCAGTAGTGCCACAGGGCCCTTGAGGTGCTGAAGGTACCAGAAGTACAGACATGGAGAGGGCAGCCAGAACTCACCTTTCAGGAGGCGCCACCAAAGGTGACACAGCTAAAGCAGCACCACATATCTGAAGTTTAAGCAGCTCGTTTACACCCTGCTCATTCCCAGCACAAGCTGATGACCTCCATCATGTCCTAAGCTGAAAGCACTCAGCTGACAATGCGTGATGGGGAAATGCTAGCCTGCTTTAATGCATGCAAGACACACTGTGGGTGTGTTTCCTATAGTGAGACATTCCTTCCAGTCATGCCTTTCTGACTTTTCCATAATGCTGGCTATCCTGATATTACATACAATAGATGTTTCCAGGACCTCAACTTTTCAATGCTTTCTGAGATCATTGCTAAAAGTCACTGCTATTGAATTTGTTCACTCATTTTTGAACCTATCCTTTTCTTCAAAATTTTCAGGTTCTTTGATTCAGGTCAATGTTCGATTCCAGTTAATAAAATTTTGATTGCATAGGATGTGTAAGTAGCTCTTCATGGAAAGCTCCTGAGCATGGATAAGTCTAAAAGAGACTTTGACTGGAAGGAGGGTAAATTTGCTATTCACATCAATTTTCTGTCCCAGGTTATCAAACTATTGTGAAATCACAGCTTCCAGATCTGCCATGTTTGTAGGATGATGTGATTGCTTGCCTAATTTGGATATGGATGAGAATGCGTAGTGTGTACAAAAATACCCTTAGTGGCAAATACAGCTTCTCACATCTACTGATAAATAGTTGATGTTTCCTTCCTTTTCTAAAAGGAAATGTAGGAAGACAGAACTCTGAATAAAATGTTATTCTGGGACATTACTGGAGAATAATACCTGATTGATTGTTCAGTTTAAAATAACTTATGATCTTCAAAAGCAAGAAAATGAGAACAAAACAGAGAAATACTTGACTGATAAAAAAATAACAAAAATGAAGATTTTTCTGTTTTGCAGGATGAGCCCAAAGAAGAGAAAAATCTTCCTCATGTAAGTATTCTTGTCACATACAAATTCATGCTTTTGCCTACTTAACCACACAAATACCACTACAGAAAATACACTTACTTCTAGAACTACAGGTTTTGTATCAATGTAGCAATGAAAACTCAGAAAAATATGTTCCTGTGATATCTTTAAAGGTAAACTAAATGCATCCCTTTTGGATGGGGTAGGCAAAATTTTCCATGCATTTCATGAAACTTTATACATTCCATCTATTGCACAAATAGATTTTATTCCTGACGGATGTGACATTTTGCTTACTAAAAATCTGAAACACTCTCTCTCATTGGAATAATACCTCTGATAGCTCAGGACAGCTAGGCAAAGGGAGTACAACAGCCTTCAAAACCTGGGGAATTTGATAAATACTGCCAGTCTTCCCTGGACAAATGAGTGGTCTTCTAAGCCTTGGAAGAGCTTGACAGGTTCCAGACTTTGTATAAAAGTATCATGAGGCCCAATATTACATATCTGTTATTGTATTGTCTCAAGAACATTAAATCTTTTTAGCAATGGCAGACACCATCCACGCCTGTTTAATCTCCATGAAGGTTGCAAGGGGAGTTTACAGGGTACTTCTCCAATTTGTGCTGAGTCTCTCAGATTTCTTTAGGGTCCAAAAACAAGGATACACACACACAAAAAAAGGTGTCCATAAAGCATAGTAAAAGAAATGAGAGACAAAATAAACTTTAAAAAAATTTAACCTTCAACAACCAGAGTGTTTTGCTGGAAAGATAGTACATACCTAAAAAAACCATACAAATTATTTTTTTATAGAAACTGTATCAGGAAATGTATCCACAACTTTGTTAATATTTGCCTATGAGGAGAAACGCAGAGACACATCGTTTTTCTTTTAGGTGAGGAATAACAGATATGAATTCCAAAATTACAATGAGAAAAAAAGATATACTCTGAAAATCAGAGCACGTGGGAAAAACTGTCTTGTAAGCTCAAACTGGGGGGAATGGAGTGAACCCATTGAGTTTGGTAAGATTATGATTTTATTTTTTTTTTGGTATTACCTTGTTTGCTTCCTTTTGTTCCTCACAGCCACAGAAATGAATAAAATCTTAATTTTTGCCCAATTACAGGGAAGGAACTGGGTGGATTTTATTAACATGGAGGAGTAGCTCCAGTACCCTGGCAGCACAGCTTTTGATTAGCTGGGATTGTGAAGGCAGCAGCTACTCAGATGCCAGGGCTACAGAAACAGACTGAGACAGACCTACCCTTGACTTTGGTCTGCTGTGATGAGGCTGCTTCTCACCTCTTAAGTTTTTAGCACGAATATCATCCCCTTCCTTCTGCATCTTTCTTTTCACCCTTTCCACTAATTTTGCCCTATTAATTGTTCTGTAACTGTTTATTTTTCTCTTTTTCCAGAATTAAAAAAAAAAGAATCTATAAATTTTAATTCTCTACATTATAAATATTTTAAAAGGTTTAAAATATATCAAGTCCATCTGCAATTTTGGACAAAAATCCTATAATGAAGTCAAGTTGAAGTCCTTTAGGACATTAAAAAAATCATACAAGGTAACAAAGTATCAAAGGCAGATTTCTACCATGCTAAAATATTTCTTTCTCTTGGCTGTTTCAGGTCAAGGGAAAGATTACTTTATTTTTGTGATTTTATTTCCGACTGCACTTGGAACAATATCAATTACATTCCTCCTGTACTGTCTTTTCAAAAGGTAAATCAACTTTTTTTCTGTAGACACTACTGACAAGAGTTTTATCTATATGAAACACATTCCTCCAACCTCCTACTTTCCTGCCTGCAAATTTAAATAATCTGATTATCAATGTCATGAAGTATTATCACCAGGATGGCCCTTTGGCATGAAAAACCACTAAGTGGAAAAGGGGGAAAGGATGTTGAAGTTATTAAGTGATTGATTCTACCAGATCCTACAAAAGCTTTTTTGTTCTTAGTTTTAAGCATTTAACAATCCAGGTTGCTTTGAAGCCATTTGCTGTATACAGTACCAGACGAGAGGGAATCCAAATTAATA
This sequence comes from Cinnycerthia olivascens, assembly GCA_035048155.1. Classification (NCBI taxonomy): domain Eukaryota; kingdom Metazoa; phylum Chordata; class Aves; order Passeriformes; family Certhiidae; genus Cinnycerthia; species Cinnycerthia olivascens. The sequence goes on along the minus strand of JAWWMU010000001.1, from coordinate 80,580,895 downwards.
TACTGTTATTTTGATAAAACTTCTCACTTAGTGGGGAAAGATATGTCATGTGATTTATTCAAAGCAATAATGTATTTACTGTGATTCTAATCACAAAATAAATTTTAATAACCCACATGCTAAGTGTAATAAGTTACCCCACTGAAAATATTTTATTTTCTCAATTAACTTGTAGAGCAAAAGATATTCAATCTTGAAAGTAAAAGAAAAGTCATTAAGTTACAATATAAAATGTTTGTTTAAGTTATATTAGCAGTATTTTCAATTTCTCCAAAATCCCATTTTCTACCCAAAGGTACTGCAGTTTCAAGAACATATTTCCTCCTATCATACCACAACCAAGGGACAAATTCAATGCATTAACTGATGAAGATATCCAGGTATGATTTCTTCTCAATTCAGTCAAATTTGTTAACTACAAACCACAATAGGCCAAAGACTAGAACTGACTTATAAAATAAAGTGTTAACATTTGGTCCAAAATTAATTTCTGTCTTGTAAGCTATGCTGCTTTGAAACCTGAAATGCTCTATGCCAACACTAAAACAAAAGATTGTCCTGGAGGTATTTGTAGACATATTTTAAGACCAGAGTTTTCACTTTTACTGACACCTATAATTTCTGTGTGTACCAGCTTTGCAAGGTTGCTGTTCATACTTTAAAAATAACCTGAGGATGCATTTTCCATTAGCATTTTCAAACTTCAATGGTCATAATACAATGTAAATATATATTTCATAAGCCTGACCTACATCCATGTAAAAATCCTGTCATGCTTAGTGCAAATCAAGAGGGCTGGAAAGACTTAGCAGTTAAACTAATCTTCCTCTTGCTTCAGCACAGGATTTGCAATTGCAGTGTTTTGTGCAAATTGTGTTTGACCAATATACTGTAGCACCCCTGTGCAGTCTATCCTGCGTGTTTATTTAGTTTTACTTTTAAAAAAGCTCTTTTAATAGCTTGGTTTAATGCACTCAAAATCCATTACTTCTTACCCTTATTCCTTTCCTGTTTACAGTATCTCACACACCTGCACACAGTCTTTCTGCACACATCATGACAACCAGGCTCCAAACCATTCACGCTTCTCAAATCTATCCATTTGAGCAGCGGTTTGTATGGTGACTGCATAGTGAGGGGATGCTTTCTCTTAGCTGGCTAAAGCAAAGACATACTTGAAGTCAGTAAATCAGGTTAGTCATTACTTGCTTAAAATTCAGTGGGCAACACCACACATTCCAACGAGGATTCCAAAAGTGACACATAATTTTTCCTTCAATCGTTTACAAAGAATCCCCAAATCCCTGACTTCTACAACTCTCTAGTTTTGGTAACTATACACCAGCTTGTTGCCCTGATTAATTTGTCTTTGTTCTACCTTTGGCTTTCAGAAAGCAAGTAGGAATGTGACTCAGAGAGGTTTCTTCATACACCTTAAGTCATAAATACCCGGTATCTCACTTCCTACCAGACTGACAGAGCTAAAGCTACAGACTTGCAGCAGTCCACAGTCCCTCGTATTAAATAATAA
>JAWWMU010000001.1:80509068-80579264 GCA_035048155.1 Cinnycerthia olivascens | reverse complement strand
ATCTCACTTCCTACCAGACTGACAGAGCTAAAGCTACAGACTTGCAGCAGTCCACAGTCCCTCGTATTAAATAATAATAGCTAGGAAAGTAACGAGCAGTTCTTGGAAAATTGCATACTCACTGCTTGCTTTTCCTAAACCTGAGTGGCTTCCAAATTCCTGTGCATACGGTACCAAACACACTCAAATCACTCCACTACGACCCAGAGGCCTGTGGAGATGAGGTCTGTAAACTGTGGCACAGGCACTTCCATGCAGGGGGCAACGTGGCAGCTGCAGCTGCCAAAGTCCTCTCATCACCTCACACTTGCCAACCAGTGCTGTAAAGATAATTCATATGATTCTGACATATTTAAGCAGCTTGATCTACTCTTAAAACCTAATTTTATTTTATCTCTTCTCTCTGAACTCAGTACTTTTAACACTGATTGAATGTGGTAATTCTTGAAAATTATTAAAATAATAACAAAGTACAAAAAGTACATTTTCAAAAGCTCTCCTCCACTGAATACAAAAAATTCTCCCTGACATTTAATGCTAATGGATTTTTGAGCTGTTTTGAAACCTGCTATATCCTTTGCTAATCATACCTTTCTAAAGCTTGCGTTTCTTCATTTTGCCTCTATTTACTCAACAACCTTTCACATTTTCTCAATCTTTCTCCTATTGTGCAATACTTTTCCCTAGATCGCTGTGAAACCTCATGATTTAAAAGACCTAACTTTCTGCACTGCATCCCACTCAAAGAACTGCCAGTTTTATTTGCTTTAATCTCCTACCAACCAAATCATAAAGCGCATCAGACACCTTGCACTCCTCTAATCCATTTTATTTTACTCATCTTTCTACAGACCACTTTCTAGTCATTCTCTCCTCACATGCTTTCCTCACCATTTCTGAGTTTTGTCACCTCTTGCCTGGAGTTAAATATATTCCAAGAACTTGCAAGACACACTCTTTGTGCATTTTCCTTGGAGAACAGTAAAGCAGCCCCAAACACCACGACCACAAAGCCCTGCAGTGCTTTACCTATTCTTCAGCTTTCCTAGAAAAAAAGTCCCCAGGACACCCTGGTTTTGATGTTCTGCAACATTTCCTCAGTATGACAGCAAGCTTGTTATTTTAACCTTTTTTAACCTTTTCCCCCTACCAGTACTATCCCTCCTTTTTTTTTTCTTTAATTGTCTTCCCTCAAAACTTTTAAGTGCTCTATGAGTACTACGATCTTACCTAGCAGCATGCACTCTCCTAGAACTCCAGGTCAGCCAATGAAAAAATGTGTGATAGCAACCAAGATATTTTATCTGCATTTCATATGGAAAATTCAGGCAATACTGACTGAATAAATGCCTTCCACTGTCTCAGCTAAGGTTGTACAGTGTCAAAATCAGCTTCTGTTTTTCCTCCTGCTGACAGCTAGTACTGATCAGACATATTGAAACATTCCTTAACTATCCTTAAAACTGTTTTTTTTTTCTGCCTGGCAATCATTTATTAAGTATTAAAGGACCAAGACAGGATGCCTTTGGTAGTGCTGAAACTAATGTTCAGAATACCAACAACTTGTAGCTGACTGAATGGCACAGAATTTTCTCTTTTTAGACAGAGTATGTAAATCTACCAACAAAAAGTCATACTGAGGAAATAACTACAATTGAAGAATGATCCAACTTTCCAAAAACACACCTGATTCCCCAACATGAAAGAAAATTATGAATCCTGCTGACAAGTACTTCAAACCAGCCTGTAATACAATCACCCATAAAACTGCTTGTCTCCTCAATATGCACTTAAAATGGAGCAATGAAAAAAAGAGAAAAATCAGCGACATTTGTTCATTTCCCTTTTCCCACAATGCTGGGCAAGGAAGCTTTTCTGCAAGCACCTGCTTTGAAGAAGTGCTTATACCTTGCTAAGAGGTTCTTCAAAATGGGAGACAAGCCCTCTTATCCAAAATGAAGCTGTTACTTCTTGTCGTCATTGCTTCTTCCCTCTAATGATTTCCTATAGGCTGACAGGCTTGCTGTATAATGCCACTGTAATTTGTATATGCCCAGTTATTTTCTAAAGCACAAAGCAGCTATTTAGAATGTGTTTAAATTTGCTCTTTGATCTTCCAACCAGTATCACACTATCCCAATATATGCAATTAACCTTATGCAAGACAAGAATGGAAAATAAAATCATCCTCATTAAATTAATTAAACTATTAATACTGGTCTGTCAGTCAGCCATTTCATGAGCTCAGTACCACCTCTGTAACAGTGTGATCCTGTGCAGTTTTGCTATGTGCTTAATCCACACAAATAGCACCTAAAGCCTTCCAAAAAATCTAATCTAAAAGCTGTGAGAAATCAAATAAAATCAAATATTCAATATCTAGATCTTAAACATAAAATTTCCTCACAAATATTTTAGTTTCTCCCTTCAAAGGGTGCAAATGCTATTTCCAATGCCTTTTTAAAGTAACAGACTTTAGATGCCACTATTTTCTTTTACAAATGCTGGATGTTTTCCTGGTCATACTTTTCAAAATAAATGAATTTCAGAGTGTTTCAATAAGACAGAGAACAAATGGGTTTTTTTTTAAAAGTCTCATTTATTGTTCGCCTCTTACATCCCTAAACTGCATCACACATTGGAAATTGCTGCTGCATGACTAAGGGAAGCTGTATATAAAAAAAAAAAACCAAAAAAACCTGAACACCACAAATTAGTTCATATTGAATGTACAGCATAGGGAAATTGCAGTTCCACTTAAAACACCTACGTTTGTATTTGTTTCTTTTCCTATTTCTTTTGGTTAAACCTTGTTCTGAAGGGGAGATTGGGTGTAAAAGTCCTGTCCCTGTCAGGGGCTGCTGAAGTAACTACATTTGGTTTCCCTCTCAAAGCTTGAACCACTGTATACTCACAGGGAGGTATCCTATTATCTCTACCCTTGCAAGGCACTGATACAGAAAGAAACCTGATTAATGTGCTTATATAGACAAAATGTCTTCCCCTGCTCCCCAGAAAATTGATTTAGCAGGTTTAACACCAAACAACCTGCCTGCACCACAGGGAGCTGCCACTGCCACACAGGGTGTAAGAACCACTCGCAGTAGGTACGTGAAGTTTGCCATTAGCCTGTGTACAAAGTAGCTGTGTAATGTCCTTACATTCACACACAGATGGTGAAAGCAGTGCTTATGCAACAGTGAAAGGAAAAAGGTAAAGTAGGCTCCAGAGGAAGGCAATAACCAGCCAAAGCCAAGCAGGCAATTTAAACATTTCATCTTGAATAGCAGTATCAGAAGGCACACAGAAGAACTCAAGACAGCTCAGTCAGCCTTCAATGAGTCATAAAATTACACTTTTCCTTTCTTAAGATATAGGGAGAGTTCTTAAAACATGAAGATTAACACCTTGTTTTCCTCCACTGGTCCCACTACCAGGTCTGCAGGTTACAAAGTACAAAAGATTATATACATGTGAAGAACGGCACATAGGTAATACATTATCTCAAAGAGCAGTTATGAGGAATTACTCCATCTGATCTTCTGACCATCCCTAAACATCAATCTGTTAATACTGAAGGCTGACCTACTTTGATCTATTACTTTACAGCTACATAGAAGCACACACATTCCCTCCCCCATACCCCTTCAACTTCCCCTATTAGACTGCAACTCATTTCAGATTAAATTCAACCTTCCACAGAGCTACTGACCACTGCTACAGATGTGGCCAAACAGTATCCTGAATGGCAGCATCAACATTTCCAACCAGCAGCAACAATACAATATACAGATCACTCAGAAGTTGAAGGCATTTACTGGGTTCCTGGGTTTTTGCATGAATGCCATGATGCTTTCCATACTGATTTAACAAAAAAAAAAAATATTTTAGGCTGTTTTACCAAGGGCAAGAGCATGACTTTTTAACAGGCCTTGGTACTTTGGGTTTTCCTACCACTACAACCGAAAGCTCCTCCCAGTTTTAAATCACAGAAGTGTTTAATCAATTTCTAAGAATCATGCAAAAAGCCACTTGCAGCAGCCCATCATACACTATCAGGCACAAAGAATGGGAGTAGTTCATATTAGTATAACCCATGCTTCCCCACCCCTTCTTCCTAAAGATCTCACATTTTTTTAAAAAAAAGCTTATTTTGTTACAGAATGCAGTGTAAGGGTATCAGAGGACCCATAAACTGAAACAAGTTTTCAAATACAAGAGGCTTTCCCAAAGCTTTTATGTAATAATTTCAACACAGACTGAGTAAGTATGTTTATTGTTTTACAGCAGAATGCCCCAATTTAAGAACAAAGTTGCTAGATGTTCAGCTGTGCAAAATGGTACATAGTGCTTCAGTACAAGTGGAAAAGAACATGATTTGTTAGCAAATGCTTTCAAATACAATTTTATGGTCCTAGAAGATAGGACTTGAAACTGGAGACTGATCCATAGGCAAATGATGTTTTTCTGCCTAAATTGGACCTAACAACTTTGGACCCAGAACCAATGCCACTCATTCCTTACTGCTGTAAAGAAAAATTGCCACACTGAACTGCCAGATTCAGTGTCTTCATGCATGTTACAGAGAAGTGGATCAGTCCTCTATGTCAGTTTCTAGCCCCATCTGGAAGTATCATCTGGCTCCGATAAATAAGACTCACAGGAATTTCTTGAAGGTCAATGGTCCATAATGGTAGTTATTCTACATGATCTGTTTAACTTGATTTCCAATTCTATTTAGGCTGTTTAAATTACTTTCTTGAATTCATCGTACAGCACAAGCACAAAAGCACCCCCCATGCCTCTGAGAACATTAGACCATGCACCCTTGAAGAAGGCCTTTCCTCCTTCATCCCGTGCGATCTTCCGCCAGCAGTCAATTGTTCCAGAGTACATGATATCAGCTGCAGGAAAAGAGCAAAGAGTTATTCTTAATTCCTATTTTACCTCGGATAATTTTAACTGCCCTGTTTCACTGAACTGCTTTGTGATGTCCCAAATCACCATTTAAGACTACAACACAACAATTACTAAAAGCATTATGCCTTCTTTTTAACACCTTTGTTTAATCTGACAATGCAAAGAGGCAGCCCATCTTTTTTAATTTCATGTTCCATAACGAAAACCCCTCAGCATAAATCCTGATAAGCTCAAGTTGAGCCTCACTCCATTTCCTCATTTGAGTACAAGGTAACAAACCAGCAACTGTAACTGTGAGGACGGCTATTAGCAAAAAAGAACTCCATTTTGTCAATGCTGTTTTAACAGCATTACAGCTCCATGGATTTACAGCCTACCTCCTTTGCGTCCTGACTGCATCATCATCCTACGCCGCACTGTATCAAATGGATAGGAGACCACGCCAGCCACAGCAGTCACTGTCTGGGCAATCATCCAGCTGATAACAATGTGAGTATTTCTGGGATCTGGGAGCATGCCTGCAAGAATATAAAAAAGACAATTAGCTTTTTACCTTGCACATCCTCCTCTGGTTCACTCACTGCATGACAGCTATTTTATGAGATGAATTATTATGAAACACTTGGAGACCCTAAATAAAATTGCAGCAAAACACTTCACAAACTTTAACATACTCAAGTCATATCTAGAAGATTTCCTCTTCAGTAATCAAAATAGGTTACCATTTAAGCACAAGCATTCTTTTTAGACTGGCATGAGAAGACTTACTATTCCTTACACTTTTAGTAAAGAAAAGCCACTAAATTAAGTCACTGTCCCTGTAGATAACATTACCCTACAAACTAGCATCAATGGCTTATTTGTCCAAATGTAAAGCTTAAAAATTACTTTGCAAAAGCGCTCCTCAATCCCATTCTGCTAAATACAATTGGACTGGTCCAGTGTAACTTCAGTATGCACTGAACAAGAAAGAAGTTTTTCTAATTGTGTCTGGTCACCAAGATACTCTCCTGGCCTTAGAAGCAACTGCTTAAAGTGCAAATCCAGTATTTACAGTAGGTGCTTCCATTAACACACGCTCAAGTTTTCCCTCGAGTAGAGCAGTGTCACGGACGGGGCACTGATATCCCCTTTCACATATCCAAAACAAGACAAGACAACTCTAAAAGCAGGTTTTTCAGATCCCCCCAAAATATTACCTTTTGCTGTATCATAGATCCCAAAGTAGGCAGCTCTATAGATGATGATGCCTTGGACAGAGACATTGAACCCTTGGTACAAGCCACGCACACCATCAGACTTGGTGATTTTGACTAGACAGTCCCCGAGACCAGAGAATTCTCTGTCTGCGCCAGCTTTTCCAACATCAGCAGCCAAACGGGTTCTTGCAAAATCCAAGGGGTAGACAAAGCAGAGGGAAGTGGCTCCAGCTGCACCACCAGATGCCAGGTTACCAGCAAAATACCTCCAGAACTGAGTGTGCTTGTCTACACCTCCCAAAAACACCTGCTTATACTTATCCTTGAAGGCAAAATTAAGAGCTTGAGTTGGGAAGTATCTGATGACATTTGCCAAGTTTCCTCGCCAGAAAGACAGCACTCCTTGTTCCCTTGGAATACGCACTACACAATCGATGATACCCTTGTACTGCTTATCAGCAGCAATCTGTTTACTCGCATGTTGCACCTGTAAATAAAAATACAAATATTGATCACTTGCCTTAACGAGCCTATGCTGCAGCTGTGCTTTAATCTGCTTCTACTATAAAATAAAGTTGTTAATTCTGAATGGCCACAGTTTGTATTCTTAAGAAAAAGGCTTAAAATTGCTTCCAAGCTTTCTCAGAAACCAGGACTTGCGAAAACGGGGACAGCTGTTAGCAACTCCTCTACAACTACGTGAAGGGAGACTAGCAAGGTGGGGAGCAGCCTCTTCTCCCAGACAACTAGCGACAGGACAAGAGAACACAGCCTCGAGCTGTGCCAAGGAAGATCGCGGGAGAATCAGGGGAGGAATTTCTTCAGAAAAAAGTGATTACACGCTGAAATGATTGCCCAGGGAGATGCTGAAGCAATCGGTCCCAGACATGTTTAAGAGTGGACGTGGTACTTAGCCCAGTTTAAATGGTAGCGTTAGGTTGGGCTTCATGATTTCTCTGAGGTCTTTGCCTACCTAACTGACTCTGTGACGTACGAGGGCAAGTATAAGAGAAATGCATCGGGCCTACACAGAGATGAGAACCTTTACTGACACAGACGGGCCTGCGGGCAGGAGTCGTCTGAGAGAGCCGCGCTAGGCCGACGGAGCTGCCAGGCAGAGGGGCAGGGGCCGCGGAGGAGCCGCGGCGAAGGTCACTCGAGTCACCTTGGGGCGCCACCGGGTCACGCCGGGCCCCGCGCGCCGGCCGCGGCCCGACCCCGCCCCGCCCGCGGCCCAATCGCGGCCCGGGCGCGCATCACGTGAGGGTCGCCAAGATGGCGGCGGAGTGCAGCGCCCTCCCCTCCCCGCGGTGCCCTCGGCGCCGGGAGCGGGGGTGGCAGGAAGTGACACCAGCGGCGGCCGCCCCCCTCCGCCCGGCCCGGCTCTCTCTCCCCTCCCCGCCCCGCACGGCGGAACCGGCTCCGGCTTCTCCGCTGCCGCCCACGTGACCTTCCCGCCAGCCGCCGGCTCGCTCGCGCCCTTTGTGCCGCGCTGGCCGCGGCCCCCGCCCCCGTCCGTCCCTCTGTCCTCGCCCGGCCCGGCGCCCGCGGGGGCAGAGACGGGCGCCGCCCGCGCCACCCTTCTCGCCCGCGCCGCTGACCTGGAGCAAGAGCTTGACCCGCTCGATGGGCGCCACCGCGGTCTTGCTGATGGCGGCGGCGACGCCGCCCGCCAGAAAGTCCTTGAGGAAGGAGACGGCCTGGTCCGCCATGTTCGCGCCGCGCCGGAGCCGCCGGGAGAGAAACGCTGCTGCCGCTCAAGCCGAAAGGGCGGGAGCGCCGCCGCGCATGGGCTTAATGCCGGGCTGCGCTGGCCACGCCCTCCGCCACCCCATTGGCCAGTCCGCTCGGGAGGCGGGGCTTACTACCAAAGGGCCCCGCCCCCGCTCCTCGCCCTCCGCCCCGCCCCTCGCCCTCCGCCCCGCTGCGGCTCCAGTGTCGCAGCGCCGCGTCACCCGGGGCGGCCCGGCCAGCCACCGCCCCGGCCCGGCCCCGTCCCCGGCCCCCGGGTTAGACCGCTGCTCACACCATTGTCCCCACTACAGTCGTCTTCCGCGATCGTTTTCTGCCGCTGCCAATAGCGCTCACAGCAGCCTGCACGGCCCAGCGGGTACCCGCATCGCCCGGCACGCAGGCTCTGCAGAGGCATCTGGACGGGCTGGATCGATGTGCGCTAGTTGTATGAGGTTCAACTAGACCAAATGCCAAATGCACGTGGGTGGCAACAGCCCCATGCAGCGCTACAGGCTGGTGGCAGGCTGGCTGGAAAACTGCCCCGTGCAGAAGGGACAGGCGGTGCTGGTGGCAGCATAGGAAAATGAGCCAGCGTGTGCCCAGGCGGGCCGGAAAGTCAATGGCGCCCTGGCCAAGAGGAGCAGGGCAGCAATCCTGCTCCTGCACTCAGCACTGCTGAGGCCACTCCTCGAGTACTCTGCCCAGTTCTGGGCCCTTTAATCCAGGAAGGACATTGAGGTTTTGGAGTGGATCCAGATTGAGGGCAATGGAGGGTCTGAAACACAAGTGAGGAGAGGCTGAGGGAGCTGGGGCTGGTTAGCCTGCAGAAAAGGAGGTTTGGGATTAACCTTATTGCTCTGTACAACCACCTGAAGGGAGGCTGTAGCCAGGCAGGGATCGGCCTCTTCTCCCAGGCCACCAGTGCCAGGACAAAGAGGAAATGTCCTAAAGGTGTGCCAGGGGAGGTTTAGGTTGAACATTAGGAGGAATTTTTTCACAGAAGGGGTGGTGAGACATTGGAATGGACTGTCCAGGGAAGTGATGGAGTCAATGTCCCTTGGTGTGTCTAAGGAAAGAGTGGATGTGGCACTTGGTGCCACAATCTGCTGATGTGGTTTAGGGTCAGAAGTTGCACTTGATGATCTGAGATTTCTTTTCCTACGTAACTGATTCTGTGATTCTGATTTGTGAAGCTGAGTGTGGGCTGGTGGAGCACTGGCTTTGGGGTGCAGGTCTGTGGGCCCAGGCAATAGTCAAGGAGCAGCACAAGCAAGTGAACTGGGAGGCTCCTTCTGTGGCAATTGCTGGAAGCCAGTCTAGGAGGGAGACACAGCTTTCTGGGGTCCCCATGGGGCAGCAGCAGCTGTCAGGTGGAGGGGAGATTTCAGGCACTGTCCAGGCACTAGATGGTTTTGCTCCATGCTCACCACCCTCTGGGTAATGCTGATCCATGGCATATCCTCACTCCTAAGTTCTGGTCTCACCTCAGCACTGCCAGTGCCAAGGATCACATCATGGGGATTTTCTGTTTGTCACTGAACTGATCCAAGACGAAGGAATGCCAAAGGATTTTGCTGCAGTTTCCTGTGGGATAATAGAGGTACAGTAGGACAGGGTGGTTACAGCTTCACTCGATGCTGTGAAAACCTCCTCTGCAGGCTGGCAGAGCAAGCACTCATGGCAGGGACTCAGGCCCTAGCAAGACAGGCCTGGTTTCCATCAGTAACTTTGCTAATTTTACTGTATGCTAGAATTGATACTTTGAACCTAACTCTCAAATTTCTGTCTGAAATTATAGCTATTCTTTCTAAAAGTATTGAAATTGTTCTAGCTGGAGGGCATTCATTTATATCACCTGCTTTCACTTTTTATGGATGTTTCCAACCAAAGTAAGGCAAACCTTTTTTTTTTAAACAGATGACTGGTGAACCACAAAGTTGTGGTGGCTGAGGTGCCAGAAACCACTGCTTACACATGTATATACTTTGTAGGATTTCAAAATGAGAGCACGCCTCTCAAGAGGGCATGTTGTGAGAAGAAAATGTGCCAGGCATAGCCTTTCTCTCTGCTCTAGTACTAGGTATGTCACTATACTTTTTTTGCACACCAGAAGACTGAAAGTAAACCATGTGCACTTTTAAATCACGATACAGACAGACTGAAGTGACTCCTATGCTCACAGAGGGTTATGTACATAGGGTGTTAAAAGACCATATTTTGAACATAATTTATGAAATGCTGTTGTACATTCATTTTAGGAGGCACACACAGTGTGGTATTTTTAAAAAGGCTCAAAAGCTCATAACTGACTTGTCTGCAAGACTGAGATTTTTTTTCAGCATAAGATTTTCTATTGATTTAAAAGGATCTTTATATTCTAAGACTCCTGAGTATCATCAGTGTGAAAAATGAAGGTAAAAGGCACATAATTTGTAATGGGAAATTGTTCAGTCTGTCGTTGTCATGTTTGTTCACCTTGGGAGCTCACCTGCATATGACTGGGGGAAATCCTTTTTTTCTATCATCGTGCTTTTTCTTCTGTTTCTGCACTTTTTTTTTTCTCCTTATCACATATTCTGCTATCCACTTTTATAAGAGCTCACAAATTAAGCAGGGCTAAAAAGGCATAGGATGGTCTTGAAATAAACTTGGTACCCTCACATTTAATCCCAATTTACAATCACATAGGAAACTTGAGCTTTTATATAACTGCCTTTTTTCAGAAGCCTCTCTCAAAGCAGACCAGTCTGTCTTGACTCTGTCAGGAAGCTGCTGCTCCAGTTCTTGTTTCCAATCTTACACCATTGCAGTGGCAATTTCCAGACTTGATTAGAGAGTGTTTATTTACAGTAGAGGGTGTAACATAAAATGGTATTAAAATGGATAGTGATGGAGCTTTAAAATGATAAAACATTAACCTCCTGGAACAGGGGCAAAGCAATGTGTGCTGGTCTAAAAACTCTACTATTCTAATTGCTCCAAGTATGAAGAAACAGTGATTTCTCAGCAGTGTGAATACTGTCATTGGGCTGATTACACCATTTGTGTCCTACACGTGTTGTGCAGCCACAGAACCTCCTGGCATCATTCTACTGAAGTCTAAAATAAATGTAATCAATCTTTCCCACTTTTTAAAAGTAACACAACAAAGCTGACATTTCTTGTTACATTTCTTGTTTATGGTATTGATGGGAAGTTGAGAATGTATTTGGATAATTACAAAACATCAAACACAAGTATAAGACATTCAGACTACTACTTAATACATTTTTTTCTAGGTCTTAACACAGAGAATGACGTCTAAGAAATTTCCTGTTATTCTGATTTTGACATTTGTGAATCCATGTTGTTCCAGCAAGGCTTGATATTCAGAGCCACTTCTCTCCTTTCCCTCTGTCTGTACAAGCATGTTCAAAGACTGCAGCAGAGCTGAGCTCCTGTTCTTCTTTTCATCATCCAACACCATTTCAGCCAGCAAAATCGCACAGCCTAATTTAAAAACAAACGCATGTAACAGTTCTAACCCACTATCAGGAAAGAAAATTTCTGCTACCGTATAGAGAGGTGCAAACTACAAGACCTAAGTGATTTCCTTTATTTATAGATTTGCTCTGCTATTAAATGACTTATCCACTATTAAATAAATAATCCACTCCTCTCACAAACTCCAGGAAATTCCCTTTCACAGTATGGAGTGATCAAACACTCACAAGTCAAGTCACATCTCTGTTTTCAGGGAAAAAGGGGATGACTTCTGTAGACTTGGCATAGGGACTATAGAAAACAGTAAGACAGGAAAAGAGTTGCATCTCTTTGAGATATACTGCTGCTTCACATTCATATTGAAATGATGCCAAGCAGAGAAAGAAGTGGATGGTAAGCATTACAGAAGCACAGGAGAGTCAATGTTTCTGTTCAATACATTCTGTACATTATTTCTGTAGGATCCAAATTCTTTGTGGTGGGACTGACCTAAAGATGAAAGCAGAACTTAAATGATCTGATTTACAGTCTTCTCCACATTCACTCCTGTGAGGGGAAAGGGAAGCCAAGAGAGGGCTACTGACAAAAGCATTGCTATACATACTTGCCTTTTGGCCTTACACCAACTCAGATCAAAACAGCAGCAGTTCATAGTGATTTTATTATGAAGTGCAGCACAACATTCATATCTTTCTGACCTTTAAGATTCAAAGCCATTCCAACTAGTATAGCTCAGACATTCAATAATTGTCAGAAAGTTTTAAAACTTAGCTGCCCTCATTCTACATGTTAGGAAAATTTTCCTCAGTTATGCATATTGCTTAGAAAATCTTTTCAGTGTTAGACTATTAAATTTCTTTCTACTAGTCAGCAAAAGTTATTCAGAGCAACTGAAGAGCTCATTTTGTATATTAGTAAGATGAGCTTATAGTTCCTCAGGTGACCAGGCTGCCTCAAATGCTTGTAGAACAGCTGAGCCTGAAACAGACCACAGGAGATTTCTCGTCCAGCCTCCTACTCAGAGCAGGGCAATCAGCTCTGCAATCAGCTCAGCTTCTTCAGGGCTGGCTTCACACATGGAAGCCTCCAAGGACAGAGATTCCACAACCTCCCTGGACCACCTCCTCCAACACTTAATTATCCTGAGAGTGCAAAGTGTGATGTATAACCATAGACACCATGCCACCTGCTCTGGACTAAAAACCCAGAAGAGCAGCGGGAGCAGCAGAAAATAAATTAATGCCAAACCAGGACAATGCCCAAGGGAATAATGCTTAGTGTTGTGCCTTAATCACAGAGTAGGTGAGGGCTGGGTGGTAGCCAAACACATTCAATTTAAAATTGACAGTCAGAGACATAGTACTTAGGGGCACAGTTTTAAAGTCTGTGACAGCTACAGGTGTGCCAACTTTAGGATTTGATTGTTTCTGACTCAAACAGCTTAGAGCAGCTTAAAGAACAGCATTATGAACTTCATGAATAACTATGAGATGAGACACATCTGACTGCCAGAGTCTCTCAACATACAAACCTGTTAAGCTAAGAGCAAGCTTCATGTCAATGTGGAAAAGAAACATTTAAAATTTATTCATTTGTTGGATATTCAGCCTTATCTATTTTAGATGTCTGTACAGATGAGATCAGTCAAAATTCCATCCATAGAAACCTTCTGCTAAGAAATAAAAACCCCAATGTGGTATAGAGTCTAATATTTTCCTGATTTTGTACACTTGAAAGGCTCTGTAGGAAGCCTGTTTCTCCTGATGAGTTAAGTCACTGTGGCACTTTACCCACTGGTCAAGGAGCAAAGTAACTCCTGATTAAGGAACATCCAGGCAGATGTAACTCTTAACCTTTCTCACTACATCTCTCTAATTTGCTGAGGTTGGTGATTCAGTATTGGCACAGGCTCTTGCACACTGGTTTATTGGGACTATTGCTGTACAAGTGACAGGCAAGAAACTCACAACTGATAAGAGAAGAAAACTAGTTTGAAAATGTAACTTTAATCTCCAGGGAGGCTTCTACTACCCTTCAAAAAGAAAAAATAAATATCAATGAATTATCAGGAAAGAAGTAAACATTAGGAGAGGTAACTAGTGACAAATTACTTGAAGAGATTGGATACAGCATGCACTTCTCCAATTAAAGACCAAAGCATGAAGAAAGTTTTATTTTTTAATCTTCATACAAGGTTTTATACATAAATCCTAGAACGCCTCTCAATTAATGAGACAGAAAGCATATATGGCCATTCAACCATATTCAGAAAACCCCTGAAGTGACAGTAAGCAATGTGAACAGCTCTCAGCTGCAGCCTGTGCAAGTACATACTGTGGCTGGAGCCAGAGGCTGCTGAAGTTCCTGTGTGATGCTTCAGCTGTTGTAGGAACATCTTTGAGGTTTGTTCTGTTTTCACTTTTGCTTGTAGAAAAAGTGCTTAAAACGACTATATATGGGATGTTTTTGAGTAAAGTCTCACATAACAGTGAAAAAAGAAGACTAACATCCCCAAAATTCAGGTAGATGGTACAATATTAATTTCTGATAAAAATTAGTAGTAACCACTGAATACACTGCAGAGGGAGAATTCTCTTTAATTTTAAGGTCCAAGAAAACTAAGGTATTAGTGTAGCTCATCAGTACAAGCTTGCAGTTTTAACCTGACATGCTATACACAGCTATGCCAAGTCTAAGCTTAATACAGTCTGCAGAAGAACTGGACATTAAGGTATTTCACACACAGGAGTTTCAGCCTGCCCCAGACACTTTTTAAAACATACAGAATTCACTCTGGCAGAAGCTTCACTCCCACTTGTATCCAAGGCCTGTAACAACTACACTTCACATAAAGGGCCAAAATGATCCTCAGCTGCCAACACAAGCTGGTTGATGACAGGTATATTGCACAAGGGGGTGAAAATCCAGCATCCCAGATTGCTTCTGGGCACACTACAGTGACAGACTCTTCTTGAAGCACAGAACAGCATCCAGTAAGTTCCCTGTGATCTTAATTTGTACATCTGTGAATCCGTATTTCTCCAGTAGCTGTTTATATTCTGAGCCACTTCTCTGCTTGCCTTCAGTCATACTGAGAGATTGCAGCACAGCTACAGAAGGGTGCATCTTCTGTTCATCAAGCACAGTTTCTGCCACTAGCAAGGCATTTCCTGCATTTCCAAAACAACCAGAAGTGGTTCCTTGTAAGTAATTTTAGCCTTGACTTAAATGTTTTTTCAGAGACAGTTACAGAGGTCCCCTCAGACTGATTTTTTTAATGGTCTTCAGTGGAAATCAGTGAAAGAAGTTTACATTCAGTGATCTCTTCCTGGAAGCAACCATTTAATTGTTAAAAAGAAGGGAGAGTTTAGAGCACAGTCTCCAGAAGTTCAGATCACACTCTGTCTATGCTCTTAAACTCAGCCTTGCTTTTGTTTGAACCAAACAACTCCTGTAAGTATCTGTCATAAACCAAACTTTGCCTAAGATTAAGACAATCACTCAAAATTTTCTTTTGTAATTTATAATCAGGATTATAGTTTATGGGTTAGGTCTTATTTTGCATCCTCCCCTCTGAAGCAGACTTCAGACCTACAGCTGTGTTAAGGAATCAGATGATCTTAGTGGTCAGGCTTTTCTGCTTTTTGTCTTCTTTGATCTTTAATACTGCCTGAATATGAGTCAGCAGTGTGCCCTGGCAGCCCAAAGGGACAACTGAGTTCTGGGGTGCATCAAGCACAGGATAATAAATCACTACACAGGTGATTGTCTCACTCTACTCTGTGCTGGAACAGCCTTGCCTTGAGTACAGTGTGCAGTTTCAGGCACCACAATATAGAAAAAATATATATATTAGGCTATTAGAGACCATCCAAAGGAGGGCCACAAAGATGATGAAGGGTCTTGAGGGGAAGCCTTATAAGAAGAAGCTGAAGTCACTTGGTTTGTTCAGCCTGGAGGAGACTCAGGGAAGACCTCACTGTGGTCCTCAACATCCTCACAAGGGGTAATAGAGGTACAAGAACTGATCTCTTCACTCTTGTGACCAGTGACAGAACACAAGGAAACAGCATGAAGCCAGGTCAGGGGGGTTTAGTTTGGGTATCAGTAAGATACCTTGGGTACCACCAGAGGGTGGCTGGGCACTGGAACAGGCTTCCCAGGGAAATGATCACAGCACCAAGACTGTCTGAGTTCAAGGGGTGTTTGGACAATGTTCTCAGGCACATGGTGCGACCCTTGGGGCATCCTGCATGGGGCTAGAGGTTGGACTTGAGGATCCTAATGGATCCCTTTTAACTCAGCACATTCTTTGATTCTGTGTGCAGTTTTGGGTGCCTCAGTGTATGTGACCAAGATGGTGAAGGGCCATGAGGGCAAGATTCATGAGGTGCAGCTGAGGTCCCCTGATCTGTTCAGACTGGGGAACTGAAGGTTGAGTGTGACTTCATCATCACATACAACTTCCTCAAATTGATCTCCACTCTCCGGTAAACCAGTGACAGGACAAAAGGAAATGGAATGAAGCATCAGGGAAAGTTCAGTCTGGACATTTGGAAAAGGTTCTTCACCCAGAGGGTGGCAGGCACTTGAACAGGCTCCCCAGGGAAGTGGTCATAGCACCAAACCTGCTGGAGTTCAAGGACCATCTGGATGACATTTTTAGTCATACAAACTAGTTTTAGTCCTTCAAGAAGGAAGTTCAGCTTGATGATCCCTATGGGTTACTTCCAACTTGAGATACTCTGATGATTCCATGACTCAAATGTAGTAGGAAGTCAAAGAGGCTGCATATTTCTCATGGTAGTACTGAACTTCAGCCAGTTTATCATATTCTGGACTTGACTAAGATCGCAAAACAACAGCAAAACAAACTACTGCTTCTTGATTAACCCAAAGGAACTTTAGTTAGGCCAATTTTATGTACAGAAATAAGCACATGCTTAATTGATTATACAGGGCTTAGAAAGAAAGACTGAGCATGACAGAGACTGGGGATATGATACCGTTGTATGTGAAGCCTGCAACTATAGTAAAAGCTTATTATATATAGTTTTATTTGCAGCTTTGTTTCCTTCTTTTTCTTAGTAGGTATTATCATAATGCAAGCTCAGATATTTGAGCAAAGGCTACTATAATTGAACAAAAAATATAAGTTCGTACTAGAAAAGCATTAGTCAGTACTTACCAAACCAAAGGTACATTAACATGCACTTTAAGCTCACAAGAGGAAAAAAACATACCTGGTCTGCAAACAGCTGATATCTTGCTTAACAGTACATGTATCTTTTCATCAGGCCAGTCATGAAGAATGCGTGAAAGGATGTAAAGATCTGCTTCTGGAAGATTATCCTTGAAGAAATCACCTGTTGGAAAACAGAGTTAGTACATTCCTACAGAAACCACGAGTACATACTACAAAAACAAGACACTTCAGCAGAGTACCAAAGTAACAAGAATGAACAGGTACAGGTAAGCCCTGATTTGCAGATAAGGAAAGTGTAGTTAAAGAGCAGCTCATGGGCAAGAATTCCCTAATAAACAAAATGGAGAGCAAACCTAAAGCAAGGAAAGAGAAAAAGTTCTTTGTAGTCACCATGTTGATCTTGTCTAGAAATTAAATACCTCAGACAAGCACATGCAGCCTCAGCTTCCAGGGTTACTAATTCATACCTGTTTAGCCACATTCTCCAACCATTTTTTATCCCTGCAGTCTTGAAAAATACAATGTCCCCATTTATCATGACTGAACCTACACTGCCTTGTACAAAGACATATTTGGGGTTGGAGCAGCAGCAAAAGAGCCTGTTCTGTGCTCAACGATAACAGAAATCAGACAAAAGATCACGTGTTACATTTACCTGACACAAATGTCACTGGAGCAGTGTGCTGTCCTGAAGGCTGAAAGTAAGAGGTGTTCGCAATGACTTCTGGAAGGTCAAATACTGTGACCTTGAGATTTGGGTATACTTGTACTAATTCATAAGCCAGAGCTCCAGTGCAACCTGTTAAAAGTTTAAAGTAGTCAAATCAAGTATTTTATCCCAGAATTTGCAGACATTTTTAAAGACAAGGCTGTCTATAACATTAAAATAGAGACATCCAATCAGAACTAGAGGTAGACAGCTCAACAATTAACGTGACAAACAGGATTTCCTGGTTGATAGAGCAAGGTATTAAAGCTTGTGCAGGCATGACTCCTTACTGACACAGAATTGCAAACGTGACCTTCGGTATCAGTACCTCAGGGTTTTTTTGGGGAGTATCAAAATGCAATTGAAAAGGCAAAGACTTCTATTTGTTGAAGAACACCTCTAAGTGCTTAGCATTTACAAAGCACTGATACATGAAATTTGAGAAACCCACTCCAGGCACAGTAAATATTGTGAAGTTTTGGACACTCTGCACAAGTGGCAACAGTTGTACTAGTATTGGGTTAATTCCTCTGAGATTCTTTCCACTTCCCCAGGCACTAAATAAAACATTCTTCCTTCAGTGGATCTTTCCCTATGTAACAACACTTCCACTGTGCAGCTCCAAGCATAGGGTAAAAAAAAGGAATGCTAAAAAGCAGAGTTCTTCATTGGTCTTCACCATTTTGGTGGACATCTTAGAAATGAATAACTACGACAATACACAAAACAGACCCATTAGAAAAGAAGCAAAACTTTTGTTTTAGCAGTGTAGTGTTTCAAGTTTGACACTCCAGTAGCAGTGGTTCACTAATTTCATTACTTTTGAAAATCTTGGATGTGCCTAAGGAGAACACTACTGAAAATGGCACTCCCAGCCCAATGCTGTATCATCTGAGCCACTATCTTATTTTCTGCCTTGAATCGTGTAACTGATTGAGAGGAACATTCACTTATCTAAAACTATTCATATACCCTTTAGGTTACTCTGCTTTCAATTAGCTGCACTGTTCTTTTATCCTGACATTGCAATACCAGAACAATAACAGTAGATAATGTTACTGCAGTTCTAGTAAAAAATGTACATGTCTTTTAAGCAAAAAAATGCATAACTGAAATCAAGCTTTTCCCTTTAATTTTTATACAAGTTCAGTTACAAGCAATACCTCCTAAATCACAAGCAGATTTAAACTGTGAAAGATCAAATGCTGTAGCCACATCTCTTGCTGTCAGGTGAGCAATGCTGTGCATGGCAGCCATAAAACGTTGCTTTACCTCCTGGCTGTGATAATAGTCCTAAAAAGGAGGAAAAACAGCATAATTAAAGTTTATTTTCATTAGTTAACTAAAACTATGTACAACCAAGGCAGTAGCTGAACATGGTGAACATGAGTATTTCCAAAATGAAAAGGTCCATTAAAAGTGCCACTGACTATTTGCTCATCCAAATCCTTTGCTGTAGTGATAAGTAGATTTTGCATCCCCTCAAGAATTCTGATCACACATATATCTTGAAAGGACAGATTTAGGAGACTGACAGAAAGATTCTAGTGCTCTTTCTTGATATCATCACAAATTGCTTTCATTTCACTCAAATGTTTATTCTCCCATGATGAGAAAATAACTAGATAATTGGACCATATTGTAAATGAGAAATGTTAAAGATCATTCTGCTTTGATTAGGGAGAAGCAAGCATTCAGTAGCAGAACCTCATGCCTTTACTTTCAAGGACACATACACACAAATCCCTTTACATTCCACTTTTACACAGATTTCACCAGTTATAGCTGGCTTTGCAACTGCCATGAAGTGGTGTGCACTCCAGGCTGTGGTGTGCATAGATTCTGCTCAGACATACCATCCTGTACACAAATGGAGCCCAGGTCCAAACTGGACATGCAAGCAAAGTTGATAATCCAGACGTTTAACAAAGGATGAGCTCCAGTTCACATACATTGAAACACTTAATTTGTATATAACTTTAGGCATCACTGCAGCAGCTACCCTAAAGCAAAGTATCTTAACTCCCTTTAAACACCCTTTGAATGATTTCCAATGGCATTTCTGTCCTCCAGTTATTTAAATACTAACATGAGGCTAGCAGAGCTTTTACATCTCCAGAAGTCCTTATTTTGTTCCATTGACTATACAAGAGGGATACAGACATGTCCTTCAGGACACTGCTTTCATCACCATCCTGAAGTTTAATACAAATTAAGGACCTCAGGATGTAGTTTGAAGTACAATTTAGGCCAGCAGTGCTGTCAAAGATATATTCTTCTCCTCACATTACCAGTTCTCTGCTTACACAGGCACAAATATTTATGCCTCTCAACCCACTTCACCAGATGGGTAATTGACAAGTTAGGCTAGTTACAACCCTAAGTGATTCTCCAGTCTGATCACATCCACCTGGGCTAGCATTGGGAAAGGAATGCCACAGATTGAAACAGATGGCAGAAGGATTACAATTTTATCAGTAATAGGCATCAGCTTGAAGCTTATAAAAAACTACAAAACTTCATAAAGGAGATGAGATGCCTTGTCCAGTGAATCAACACAAAACAGCTTTGACTACACAGCACAGCCTAAACTGGATGCACATCAGTATCAACTGACTGGCATCCAATATGGAAGGAGTACATGTGTGGTACATACATGTATCTGGTGTTATAAAAAGGATACAAACATAAATTAAACAGGCCCCGAGGTTGTTCTGAGAGTGTGTCAGTGGGATGGGCAACACTTCATCTGGAGAATTTTTGTCAGCACTCAAATTTCCCAATATATTCTGTGATTGCTCCACTACTTCACAGCCTAAAGTTGAAGGGAACAGAAGGCAGGGACTGGTGTGTTGCATGGTGTTTCCACCATTTCTGAGACTGAAAAACTGGGCTCCTCACAGCTGGTTTTGATACTAGTAAGAGTTTATATTACCTTAAATAGATCATCTGCTTTCTTTCCAAAGGCTCGATGATTCTGCCTGCCCCCTTCTTTGACAGCAGACTCCAAGTTTGTGAAGAGAGGCCAAAGGTGATCATTAGAATGGATAATGTAGCCATGAAGGGAGTATTTACCATCTGAGGTCAGGTAGGTATTTGCTGAGACTGTATTACTGTAACCTTAAGGGAAGAACACAGTTGTAACCAGTTTTGTTTCAGTACTTTGTAACTGTTGTTTAAAATCTGAAGGAATGTTTCCCTGCATAATTAACTAGTAAATCCTGATCTTATGATCTATTACTAAAAATTTTGCACAAAAAGTAATCAACTTTGAAAAGTCTTGTCATTCTTAAAGGAGCAAGTACTTAGTTTCAAAAAAGAATTTAGATGCTGGAAAATATAGATACACCTGATTTTTTTTTTAAAAAAATTTTAAATCAGAGTACCTCAGTTCAATACCTAATATTTAAGGGACGGTATTAGAAGTTCCACATTCTTGACTGTATTTTTGTTTAGATTATGGCTGCTTCTTTCCTGAACTCAAGCTTTCTCCAGTATATTTTGTCTTTATGTCTTTTTCATTTGTTGTGTTCTCTAACAGAGTTAAAGACTTCTTTGTTTTCTTTTCTTCACACCTAACCATTTCAAGTAAATGATGCACATGGAAACCTAGAACTACACTGTGTGGACTGAAAAAGTTAGTCTTAATATGCCTCCCTCATTTACATTTACCTTCAAGGACTGTTCCAGTTAGGAACACTAAAATTTAAGTTGTCCACAAAGAGGGACACACTGCAGAACTCTCCCTATTAAAAGTCTGATCCTCTGCTGAAGACTGACTGCACTGCTGCAGCAGGAAATGGAATTTGACAATCATTTTAGATAGAATCACTTCAATGGAAAAGCCTTCTAAGGTTATCAAGTACAACCTTTAACCCAGCACTGTTAAGTTCACCACTTAACCAGGTTCCCAAGTGCCACATCTACACTCCTTTTAAATATCTCCTGAGATGGTGACTCAGCAACTTCCCTGCGCAGCCTGTTCCAATGCTTGGCAGTCTTTTCAGGGAAGACATTTTTCCTAATAATCAATCGAAATCTCCCCTGGCATGCCTTGGGGCCGTTTCCTCTTATCCTGCTGTTTGTTACTTGTAAAAAGAAACCATCTTCCTCCTGGCTACAACATCCTTACATGTAGTTTTACAGAACAATAAGGTCTCTTTTGACCCTCCTTTTCCTCAGGTTTAACATCTCCAGCTCCCTCAGCCACTCCTCATCAGACCTGTGCTCCAGACCCTTCATCAGCTCCATTACCCTTCTCCAGACATGCTGCAGCACCTCACTGTCTTTCCTGTCATGAGGGGCTCAAAACTGACCACAGGATTCAAGCTGTGGCCTCACCAGTGCTGAGTACAGGGGGACAATCCCTGCCCTGGTCCTGCTGGCCACACTACTGCTGATATAGGCCAGGATGCCATTGGCCTTCTTGGCCACCTGGGCACACACTGGCTCATGTTCAGCTGCTCTTGAACACCACCAGGTCCTTTTCCACTGGGCAGCTTTCCAGCCACTTTTCCCTCAGCCTGTAGCACTGCATGGGGTTGTTGTGACATCTGAGCTATTACACTGTTCCCTGCGACTGTCCATGCAATCTTTTCTTAGAAATTTGGTCAGTATTATTTCCAGAGACTAAAGTTTCCATAAAGGAGACTTGAACATGTTCTTTACATAAAGCCTCCCCCACATTAAACAATTCCAGCTACTAATAATGAAAGCAAAGGAATAACAATCCATTCCCCTCTGCCCCAAATCTAAGTTACCCACAATATCAAGTCAGAACCTGTGATCCTAAAAGCATCTCTTCCAGGTCTGCCTGTCTTTCAGTACCATATGCAGTGCAGGGAGGATAAATTAATCACCTTGTGGTGTTTTCTCCAGTAATCTAAGAGAAGCACATGCATCGAGGAGTCTTTCAGTTCCACATACAGAGGTTCCAACATCATTTGCAATATCCGCAGCCTTCATTGGACCTTTATCTTTCAGATGATCAAATATCTTCAGCTTAGAGGCTACAAACAGAGCCTATGTGTAGGTAAGAAATTGTTATCATGCTGTGTTTAAAAGACTGCAATCAAAAAACAAAAGAATGATAGTGTTTGCCTAGAATTATTCTACACAACTGACGTTAAACTACTGCAATGCAATTTAACAAACCTCCTAAAAATTGCTCCCTTCTTCCTCAGAGGGTTTCAGTGTCTTGGCCAAGTAACAACATTTAACAATGGTATTTGGGAGAGAAGGGAACTCACAGTATTCTGGAATGCAGCCTAAAAGTTATGTATGAAGACCCGCTTCTTTACTGAGATATTTAGCACTTCCCCATCTATATGACTGTTTGACCTTATGGAATATTCCTAAACATATGAACCAATACCAAAAGATCAAATTAAATTTGATATACCCAAAGCGTAAGGAACTCAAAACTCTCCACTAAAATAGACAATAGTGTAACAGCTTCAGTTGCTAAAATACAGGTCTTTGTTTTATTACAGTTAAGGAAAAACCCCAAAAAGATAAAGAACAAAAAGAATAAAACTTCATAGGACAGCTGTACTATAGGCACACCTTAGCAGGATGTGTACATCCTGTACAGATCCTGGAACGGGGACCAGAGAACAGCCAGTGCCTGATGGTGAAGAAAAGCTCATAGACAATGGCTGCCTGAAACTGAAAATCTTAGCTGAACTTTTTTTAAGATAAGTTAATGAGATGTGGTAATATGTACCTCTCCATTCAAAATTAATTTGCAATCCTACAGTTTCTGTACTCTGAAGCAGGTAAAACACCTAAAACCAAGGTACTTATAGAGAGCACAACAGTGGAGGCTAATGCAGCAATCACAGAATCCATTTCTTTACAATGACAAGCAACTACAATGAAATTTAACTCTAAAGGTAATCAAGGGAAGAAGGGCCTTGACATTCAGCTCAATAAAAATCAAAGGGAGAAAAAGAGATTAACTTTGAGAGGTAGGTCTGCTACTATGTCTATATATTCTACCATCTTCACCTCTTTTTACAGTTTGTTATTCTAATAAGAACATATAGCTGGGATTTATTATAACTCAGGCTTTCACAATACTGAGCCAATTATATCTAGTTTACAACCAAATGGCTTCCGAGGTCTGCCCAGTCTTTGGACTGATACCAACTGGAAACTATCAGAACAGGAAAAAGAAGGTGAGAATATAAGGCAGAAAACTTGGCTGACCTACCCATTCAGTAATTCCCAGTTAAAAAAAAAAAAAATTAAAGAAGAAAAAATGTCAAAGATCTGAGTACAGATCAGACTATGTAAATTTGGAACATAGAAAACTTCAAAGTTTTTTAACTTGCAAGTATTTAACCCTGATCCCCTCCAGTTCTGCAACAGAGCAGTTCAAAGGAAAATAGGCAGCAATATCTTCACTCTTCTTTATAAAATCCTTGAAGTGACACTCATGAATCAAAATGAAAAAAAACTTGAGAGTTTTTGTGGAAATAAATGCTTTTGTGTACTTAAATCTATTCTGCAAATGGAAACATGATGAGTTTTGTCAGATCACAGTTCATCACTACTGGTAATTTTAGAAAGATCCACAAAGTGGGGAAAAAAAAACATGTGATTCAGTACTTCATACTATGACTTTACACTGGAGTAGTGGGAAAGTAAAGCTCTTCCTTTTATTTCCAGCCTCCACTCTCTTTCACTGCACAAAACTCTTCAGCATTGTATTGCTGCAAACAGTGTAAATAATGTACAACCACATGCCGATGATTCTCCATGTTTGTTTTTACTCAAATTGAAGAAATGCAAAGCATCATCTCACCCATTCAAATATGTCACTCCTTATGGATACTTAAGAAGTTCACAAATGCAGCAACCTCAAAGCCACTTTATTCCAAACCTCTCAGGACAGCTTTGCATGCCTGCAAGCAGCACGCCCACAGAACCACACCACATGATCCCACTACAGTCTTCCTTCAGAGCTGAGCACAACTCTCCACTGTTTCAGCAAAACTATTGTTCACTGTCTGGTGTGCCTCCCTCCATTCACCTCAAAGTTGCTGGATCTTTAGCTTCAAGTTTGCATTTCACTGCCACTTTAGCACTTTTTTTCCCCACCTCTTCCTAAAACACAAATAACTTGATGGAGACCAGTGATCTATTAGAATGATCACTGTTCATTTCTTCTTACCCTTCTTCACTATTGTCTTTGCTACACTGGAACTATGTAGAAAATCTGGGAGTACTTAAAATGTCCAGCTATGCATTTCTCATCATGCCTAGCCGATACAGAGCATGTGATCTTGTTTGTGAGCTGTTATGAGTATGCCTCCATCAGATACAGCATGGATATTATCAGTTAAACACATCCAGAAAATGAAACAGGTTATTAAAAAATAGTATTCTGAAGAGGCAATAAAAAAATAAGATCTTCCACAGGATTGTAATGCAAAGCATTAAAAGTTACAAAGGAAATACAATATATACAATTTTAAGTCAGGTGAGTTAACCACACTAAATGCTTTCTTTGAAGACTATATAATTCCAGCTTGGTTGTATTCTTCTGATCAGAAAAAAAAAAAACACCTGCAAATTCTTTTCCCTCCCAACTCAAGAGATAAAATTATCCAAAAGGTAACTGAAATTTCAGAGAATACATATAAACAAATACAAAAAGATAAACCCAGAAATGTTTGCACTGCACCAGAAGTTTCAGCTATCATAAGATTCTCCAGAACTTCAGTGGTCCTTTTTTACTAATTATGAATATATTCCTTCCCCAACTAAGTATTTCACAATATCTGGTACATACTGGAGTCCAGTGAAACAAATGTATCAGACAACAATGCAATGAAGTTTTATTTTTTCCCTTACCTTTGAAGCTCTAAAACCATCCAACAGCTCTAGAATTTTGGATGGAAGTTTTGATGCACTCTGTGACACTCCATTCTGATTTTCCAAAGGTACTGTAAAACCAGTTCTGACAGCAGAACTATTTCCAGAAGTGTAAGCAGCTCTCGAGGAATGCATCCCACTGCTGTCCAGCTTATTAGCAACTTTGTGCTCTGTGAAATTAGATTCACTTTCTCCATCACTTAGGTTCTCAAAAGTGTCCACAGAAGGGATAGAGTCATACTTTTTATGTTGTACATTATGTTTAGAGGGTGGATAGTATAATTCTGCTAGCTTTTTGCAGAAATGATTCAGAGGAAATCCCACCACATTCAAGAAGTCTCCATGGACATACTCAACTAACATTCCACCAAGGGCTTGGATACCATATCCACCAGCCTTGTCCCTGGGAAAGCAAAAACAACATAGATCTACTTAAGGTTAAGAGCAGAAGTATCACAGAACACTAATAATCCACCACTAGTGCAGAAGCTGCAATAAAACCTAGTGTACCTAAGAAGCTGATTAAATCTACTAGGTAGGCTCAACACTTCAATTTGTAAATCACAAGATAAATATATGGATCAGTACTTCTACTAAGGATGAGTAGCCAGAGGTGTTGATGCTTCAGACAGTGCAAGTGCAACAGTCATGTAAGCAGCAGGTCACTGCAGTCAGTGTGTTGGCACAGGTTACCAACTCATGGCTACCAAAAAGGTAACAGTGTCACCAGCACCAACACTGCCACTGGGTCACCAGATGCATACTGACCCTCACCCAATTCCACAAGAGGCTGAAAAACCTTTGGGAATGTCAGGTCCCAAAGGAGCTCAGCAAAGATGACCTTTTGGAACTCAAATGATTATGGAATGTATCTTGCAGATCTCAGACATAGGAATAACTAAAATTAGGATTGGGAAGACAAGACTTTCTTGGCAAAGAGCAACCTATTCAA
Organism: Cinnycerthia olivascens; assembly: GCA_035048155.1. Lineage (NCBI taxonomy): Eukaryota > Metazoa > Chordata > Aves > Passeriformes > Certhiidae > Cinnycerthia > Cinnycerthia olivascens. The sequence continues at coordinate 80,553,180 of JAWWMU010000001.1, read as the reverse complement.
ACAAGATCCACTACTCTATTTTGCTCTATCCATCCATTTCTTGTGCAAACATCTGAGACAGAATGGAGTTGTGGTTCACAACACTGCTGTTAGATGCCATGGTAACACTGGTAATTTGGCACAGGAATGTACACACACAGAAACTAACCTTGGAAATCTAATTTGTCTTTAGGCATAATTATGCAAATTCCACAGAGTGGAATGGAAATATATACAAGTCAGATAAGCTGCCCTAGACCCAACAATTTTACTGTTCTCATACAAGGCAGTTGAAAGTATGTTTCCTACATAACAGCAGAATCTGAAAGCCTACGTCAGCAAGCTTAGAAACCAAAGGTCAGGCAGTCCTGGATCTATTAACTTAAGGTAGCATGGAATTACACAAACTGCTTGAGAAAGAATTATTGCTAATTTTTTAATCTTAAATTTGATCTGAAACAGCTCTTTATTTTTGGTACTTAACTTTGGATTCCCTTTCTAATAGCATGCTAAAATAAACAGAGGAATCAGTATACCAGCAAGTAGGATTTTCTGAATTGCTATAAATTGTGGAAGAGGCATTTTTCTTTAATCTTGCATTGTAAGCACTACCTTATAATTTTGTCATTGTTTACATTATTCCTTCTTTTATAACATTTTTATGTTTTACATGAACTAAATTAGGAATATTATAATGACTAAAATGCTTTCTCATTTTTCAGTAAAGCTGTAGTCATTTTGGTATATGCCTACAGGTAGGCAAAAAACACAACCATCAAAAGCAGCCATATTATAGTCCCAGCAACAACATTAACAGGACTGGCTACGTATTTATTTTCCTACTACACTTTATGTTCTGGGATTGGATCCTGAAAGGAATATTTATATTCTACATTTTATTGCTTCATAGTGAAGTGTGAAACTGTAGAGCTGCAGGCTCTGTCATCACCTCCTTTCCTGTAGGAATTGCAGTAGGGTCCTTTGGTTTCACTGCCATCAGAGGAGAGCTACTAAAACCACATAGGATTTTCAGGCTAGGACTTGTAAGCAGAGACAGAGAAAGTTGTTCATAAGGGAAAGATTACAAAATAAAAAGCTGGGTCAAAGAGGCTGGCAGAAACTAAGTCTACTCATTATACAAGCCCAAAACAGTTAGGATTACTGTGGTACAGCCTTATTTCTACAGATAGAGAAGAAGAAAGAGACAGTCAAACCAGGACATGCCTGCAAGCAGAAAATCCTTGCTTAGAAAGAGAAACAAAAAAGCAAAACATCTTTCTGAAGCTAAAATTTGAGGGTTTTTATAGCCTCATTACAGACTACCTTGAGACAGCAATTTCCTCTCCTTCCTAACCCATATTTTAGGTCAGCTGTGTATTTCTAGTATTTCTCTCTGTCACTAGTAATTGATTTAAATATTGTATGCCAATTTTCTTCTTTAATCCTCAACAGTACTAGTCATTTTTCTTTTATTTTTTCATGTGATTATCAAGTCTTGTATTATTTCAGAAAATTATCTTCTATGTAAATTTTTAAAAGAAAATAAGGAATGGTCACCTTTTGTTTAGAAAAATGTGTCTGCATAGAACTGTGTAACCCGTATGAGTGGACACAGAGGAAGGAACAAAAATAACCAAAAAACAAGTGCTGTGAGATACTTCTCCTTACTGTTTTGCAAAATATATAGGACATGGTGTTTAGTAATTCCTGTGCAAAGTCAGAACAAATGCTTCCTATCCTCAGGATTATATAAACAAAGAACAATTGGCTACTGCCTCAGAGAGTAATGAAATACATTCTCTGAACCTCTGGTCCCTGTGAAACCCTTGATGTCACACACCCTTTTTAGCAGAATGAAAGGAATAACCCAGCACTGCTCATGAGCTATTTTGCTGCAGCAAAGTACTACTAAAGCATATTTGCTTCCAGAGGAAACATTCAGAATATTCCAAAATAATTTTCAACCTCACATTCTTCCTAAAAATCCTAAAAATGGTCATTTCTCCTTCAAGCTGCAATTTTATGGCACATTAAATCTAAGCATCATATTAATTAGCACAGTAAACATCACCTCCCAAAAACCTACCTAGGAATTTGTTAAAAGCTGTAGTCTTGTTCAGACATTCTGTCCACATAATCCAATTTAACATTGGTCTATTCAATAAGCTGTGAACCTTACATGTTCACAAAGTATGCCTCATTTACACATAAGCATTGAAGTAGATCCAAATTCCAGACTGGTTTCTCTTTCCCCATGGCTTTATTGTTTTATAGCACAAATGAATTTAAAAGCCACCACAATTTATATTCTTACATGGTCAGAACTGAAGCTACAGGGACAAAAGTTCACATCAGATCACCTGATATGCAGTCCATAGTGCTAACTATGCCTTCAGGAGGCTCCAGCTAACACAAAGGAAAGACAATAAATCCCTTTCCCTCGTTGTCTCCCAGTAAATAATTTTGTTTTTTAGCAATCTAGTTAACTTCATCTTAAGAGCATTAATTAGGCATTCTGTTCTCATCCTATTTCTTCCATGGAATCACTGTTGTCTGATACATTGTCTGTGTAAATTTTGCCTATATTAGTCAGTAACTATATTACCAGCGTAGCAGAAACACATAACCTGAAGGATAATTTTGGCATAGCAACACACAAACTGTGTTTTTGCTTATCACAAGGAAAAGTAAAAATTAAGCTGGTGTTCCTTGCATCAGAGCAGTGATTTTGATAAACTAAATACACCAAGTTCTAGCTTTCTCCCAATACAGGTCCATGATGCCCTGATTATCCAACACTAACTCTTTTCACGTGTTTGTAATGAACTATGCATTGTCTCAGGCACTGAAGATCCCTGAATGCCTCTGCTAACAGAAAGGTAATTGTATATTGCACAAGTGCTTGCTCTAATCCAGAGTATTTCAAGTCTTCACTTTTCAAATTCATTAGAGTTCTAAAAAGGTAGCTCACTTTCCCTGGAGAAATGACAGCTTTACACAAAAGAGTAGTGACCTTGCATTACCTGTATTATTGTTTATCATACACAGAGAGCAAAATTTCACAGAACACAGCGCAAGGTTTTACACTGGCTTAATAATGTACCCTAAGGCCTATTCTTAACTGTTGTGTGGTGGCATCAGGGTCTTACTTACATTGGCTCCCCACTGTGAATGTACTCCCATAAGAGCTCTTCAGACAGCTCAGAAAATTTTACTTTAGTCTCTTCATAGAAATCAGTGATTTCCATCTCTAGCTGATTGTCTACAGAAAGGAAAAAGGCCTTATTAGAAACAGGAATTGTAGTTTAGAGAGCATAACACCAAGGTATTTCTTAATAATTTGACAATTTTGCTTGAGAAAAATTAAACATGTTGCATAAATGTATCAAATGACTAATAATGTTCTTTAGGAACAGTGGACTCAACTTTCCCAAAACAGTAAGAGTTTGCATTTTCAACCTCTGCAGTCCTGTCTCAGGGCTAACAGACTGCTCTTCTTGTGTTAAATTAACAATGCTTACACAAAGCTATTTATGAATGCTGGCACAACACATCCAGCACTGAGTACAAAGAAAGCTACATCTTCCAACTTTATGACTGTTGTCAAAGAACCCTTAACAATGTATCAAGAGTTCAACATGTAGCTGTCATAAAAGTGGTTACATGCAGCTGCACCTGCACTTCAGACTTGGGTATCCAGCAGTCCCATCAAGAACCATTGCTCTCATTTTCCTATCATCTCTCAAGAGATAAGATTATTTGAGACTTCCGAAGGTGGAAGTGGCTGAGGGAAGGTGCAATAAATTATTGCACACCTGGGTATGGATCCTGTTGCATGTAACCCTGCTGTCACTGCAGGCAGAGGCTTTTCCAAAACATGTTCAAAAGGTAACAGCCTTGCACAAATGACTGTGCTCATTACAGATTACTCACTCCCTCTAGGCTTTTCTACAAACACCAAGGTCAGCATCTCCTGTTACCACAGTTTTGGTAGCAGTGGAAATGTTTGAGGAGGAGTAAGAAATATCTACAGTAAAGACCAAGGGAAGAATGCTAACTAATTTCTAATGGTGATAGTGTGAAGCTCAATCGAAATAAGAAAATTGATGCATATGAAGACAGATTACCATGCCTTTCAGTATTGATAAAAAAATTCTGATCAGCTCAAAATAAAAATTTCATCTTTAACAAGTTAAAAAACACATTGTAATTATAAACTGTAAATAATACGTTCTACAAAACTGTTCTGTCAATTGCATCTCTTGGGGAACCTGCAGACTAAAGGTACATTTTTATTCATCTGACTGTGATGCAATTCAAATTTGTAAAATTCAAATGAGATGTGCTGTTATAGCCTCACTACTTACACTTGGGTGCACTTAACTTTCTTCCTAGACTAAACAGTTAAAGGTGTTATTTACATTGCTAGGTTGTTCACAGGAACTCCTTGGTAACATGATTTAGCTCTTTTGCAGCAGCTCTCCCTCTATTGTACTAGCATATTAGCAGTACTGCATCACTAACTTTAATTCTATTTTACAAGACTTAAGAGCAACCATTCCAGAAAAGATTAAAAACTTAATTTGTGTACAGAAAGACTATGTCTAGTGAAATGTCTGCAAAAGCTCTACTAAAAGACCATTGGCACAATTACCAGACTGCCCTTCAAACACTCCTCAAATTATATTAATGGTACAGTTTCCATAAAAACCACTCACTTTCTCTATAAATGATGTGATAAAGAACATTGGTGTATTGCTCCCTACAACTTCTTAACAGCCTGAGGCATTAAGCCTCAACCAGTGTAAGCACAACACAGAATGAAGTTGATATGCATCACATTCAGCTCAGTCTCACAGTTTGTAGTACCTTACTTGAATTTAATTCAGAATATTCCACAACTTACACTGGGCTTTTGATCACTCTCATAGCTTTCAGAGACAGTTTTTCTGAACTCCACTGTCTTGTAACTTTCTTTTATGTGTGAAAATTGAATACAGGAAGAAGGTCGGCTTTTGTAGGGAGACTTTAATTTATATTTTGATAAGGTAGTTCATGAGTAGAAAACCAATTCAGACTGTATATGAAATATTTTCATCCTGTGTCTTTACTTGTACAAGCTATCATGAGAGTAATTTTTATTACAAATATTGAGTCATAACAAAATGATGTGTACCTTTACTGCGGCAGTGTATAATAGCCACCCCTGTGAAAACACTGTGCTCTTTCCCATTCAACCTGTCAGGGAAAAAAATGTCCATTAAGCAACAGTCTTATGAAATGTTCTACATGACTATATTGCTCCAGTCTGAGAAGCAGACCATTATATTAATATATCACTCAATGGATCTGATGTGCATCCTAAACAAATTTTATTTCTGTATCAATGAAAAGACATTGGCAAAACAAACAAAAAAATAGCCACATAAAAAACACTGTCAAAAGCTGCAGTCATTTCAAGTCTCCAAAATATCACTTGTATAAAAGTAGTTCATGGCATCAGCTCATTCACTTGACATCAGGAAGGTGACTATTCCAAATGCATTAGAAAAGGCCAGCTGGCATAAACACTACTGTTACAGCCATCTTCACTGAAAGTTGGCAATAAAGAGGTAGGTGATGCAACTCAGACTAAACATGTAATAGAGAACTAGAGCACATGTTCTCATTTCATCCAGACTGGCCCCCAAAGATCCCATGGCAAGCCAGAGTGCAGAGGAAGAGCCCAGATTCCCTTACCCCTGTCTCTCTCGTGTAGCGGCTCCAGAGTGCCACGCTGTGGCCAATTAGTTCTGAGGACTTTATTATCTGCTGTGTAAACAACAGATGTACACTACTAGCAAGGGACTGTGAATCTTTGAAGAGATTATTTAAAGAATAGTCTCATAAAGATTAGCCAGGATATTTTTGTACGTGATCAGAAGCATCTCACATGTTCTGTCCCCCACAAGATTCCACACCGATTTTGTAAGATGAAACAGTGAGTGAAAACTTTCATTTGACACCTCAGATATATGCAAAGATGCATCATCTTGTCTGCCTTTTTCCCTGAAGTTCTAAAAAGCTAAATATTAATTGAATTTCAAATTCCTAATTAAGAAATTGACCTACTAAATTTACAGCAAACAAAACAAAACCAAATCCCAAAAAATTTGCACGTATCCCTTCTGTGGAACACTTTATAAAGAATCTAAGGGATGGAGAAATTGCATCTTCAAATTTTGTATCTTACTTAAAAACGACAGACCTTGATAGCATCCTGTAGGCATCCTGCTTATCAACTGGTTTCTCCAGGATCTGCTCATCCACAGACTAAAACAGAAAGACAGAGTGAGTGTGCTGCTTTTTCTCTTTTCAGAAATTGAGGTTAGAAAGCATGTTTAAATCATGATTTCAGCCAGGGCTTCAAACTTGAGTCTATTGAATAGAGCAAGAAGCACAGATAGTTTGGTAGAACAGGTAATTTAGTGTCAAGCACATGAATGCCACACTCTACCCTCCAATGGCTGCACCTCTCAAACAAAAGGATAATTCAGCTTCCTCTATCCTTAACAGTTCACTGTCCCTGTGAAGATGTGAGGCATAAAGTGACCTCCTCCTACAAGACAACACTGAAACAGTTCACATGATCTGGACTTCTTGACAGGCAAGTCACTGACAACAGATTTTCCATTACATATTAGAGGATCCAAGGCAATACTTATGGCAGTATTAGCATCCCCAAAAACAGCAGCAAGGCTTCTAGCTCTCAATATTTCAAAAATTACTTTGTTGAGAAGAAAGTCTAAAAGCCATATCCATAAACCCCAAAAGACACATCATAATGCAGGCATAACTTCACTGTGAAGGCAGCTTTCAAACCTAAAGATACATGTATTTTCTACACTTGTCATAAATTAAAATAAGGTAAATCACTGAACACTTCTTACCACAATAGTGTCTGCTCCTATGACAACATCAGGTGTTCTCTGGTGCTTCTGCAGAGGCATAAAGAAAAAGGCATTTGTCAGAAGATGCAAAGACAACAAAACCTTTTAAGATTTAAGGTAAGAAAACAGCTGTTTACTGGTTTAGAAATAGGGCTCTACACTAACTTGAAAACAAGACACTGTTTCTCCTTTTGTACTGTTTGCAAAATAGTAATCATTTATATCACCATAAAAGTGAGGCTGGAGCACACCATTCTGAAGCCACAAATTCACCCAAATATTGATGAATAAATGCATCCAGGAAATAAAGTGAATTCTCAAAAGTCAATCTGGTCTTCAAGGTGGCAAACAATTCCGTTAAAGGAAGTGCCTAGTGTTTGGGAGCCAGAGAATACAGCCCTCTAGGATTTTCTAAGCAAAATTTTACTGAAAAATAACCCCCTTTTTTTTTAGCTACACTTCGTGTTTTTCTCTCATAAGGGAACACAGTCTTTTTTTAAATATGAGAGGTAGTGATATATAGAAATTCCTTGTAAAACTTTCTTGACTTTAAACTGTACCTGTCCTTATAGCTAAGTTTTGATTTACCTGCATAAGGTACATCACTGTTACTTGTATCACAACATGACATGAAACCTGTCTGTAAGGGTGACCATTCTAATAAAACATTTATAGGGAGGCAATTCTTCTAGACAAAGACTTGATTAAGTATGATATCTAGAATTAGTTCTACTAATTACTGTATGAAGAAGTGTTTTGAAATCCACTGAACTAGCATTATCACCAGCACAGTGTTTTGCAATGAAAGCCCAAAGTAAGTAATTTAGTGAGATTGGGTTTTAAAATCCACTCTCCTACATTGTACCATCATCTGAAAAGCAGTTGACAGAATCCTGGGTAACGATTTACACCAGAGATCATGCAATATTTGCTTTGAAGACTAGTGACATCTGGTAACACTGTCCATTTAAAGTATTCAACATTCCTTTGCTGCTGCTAGAATAGGATCCACAAACACCCTTCTCTTTCAGAGCTCTATTATTAAGAAATTATAACAGTCCATTTTGTGAGATTTAATCAGCTAGATTTTTAAATAGGTTCTGGTAGCAAAGAGCCTTGTGTGTTTAAACAGCGATCACAGCCAAGGGCATAAGTCAAACACCACTACTGATAATGTAAGTTGCATCACTGGCTTTTATAAAATTTAGGATATAAAATGGATGCCTTATCTAACAGAACCTGATATTATGTCAGCTTCTCCCTTCTTAAAACTAAGCAAAACTAGACAAACTCTGTTTTAAAACATTCTGGGCAAAGAAACAGTAATTTTTTTTCTGCCTTCCTCCAGTACCTCTATACTCACAATTTCTGAGCTATTTTTGTCACTCCTTCAGTGAAAGCTATAGCAAAGCACTGGAATCACATCAGTGCTTTTCCATGGAGTTTGTCTCCACAATCAACAAATACATGGAATGAAGTCAGCCATACACCTGACTGTTCAAAGGAACTATGGAATATATATTCTGCACAAAAGTAGGTATGATGCTGACAAAAACGTGGGCCACTGCAGTTTGTGGAAAGCCTGAACTGCAGGCATGAGACTTTTGATTAGGCAATTTCAAGATACCATCTTTCACAAAAGACAGGAAAACATCCATCAGCCTTCAGTGGAGGAAAAGGACTCAGGGACAACTTAAACAGTGCAAGCAAATTAAGTCACAGTAACATGCACCAACCACCTAAAGACAAAAAGCTAATTGCTGTAATAGCAACTTACTACATGCATTCTGTTTGCTACTTCAAGAGCTTTCTGTTTTGCTGTTTCCACAGCATACTCATAAGGGGCTGTAAAAGATGACTTTTCTAGTGTCTCCTTAAACCAGGATGGAACCACCTCAAACCGCAGGCCCTGTAACACAGGAAAGTGACACAGTCAATCTGACTTCATTATTAAACATTGCTCCTGAGGCATATTAAACGAGTAGCAAATTTGGCATCTGTTTTTTCCACTTTAACATATCTCACTCCCAAACAAAGGAAAGAAAAACAACGCCAGTGCTTCTATACACATCCTTTGCAAGAAATCTAAAACAAAATAATCAGAACTTTGCTGTGTTTATTTGATTTTACCCTTATTAGAACCTAATCACATAAGTAATTGTTGTATAAAAACTAATAGTATAAACTTACACACTTCATAAAAAAAAGGTTATACTACTGTATTTTTTTATTGACTCCATCTGTAGCACTTATGTAAGGGTAGTACACATTCTTACAGGAGCTTTACTGCACTTTATGTATCCTTATACACATGATAAACAGAAAACAAAATGAGATAGTTTCTGATTGGTTTTGTAAAAAAATGCCCAAGTATTCTTCCGACGTTTTGCCTCTTGTACACTTACACATTTACTACACTCAGTGGGCATGCTATATTTCTAATTACTTAGTGCATGACTGAACCTTGGTGCTTCTCCACACATCCGTATTTTGAAGTTATTTCTTTCACTTAAGTTCACTTTATCGGCTGAATTATTAATAATGGTAGTACTAAGCACCCTAAGTCGACAGGTAATAAATACCAAGCGCTACTCAAAAGCCTTCCGCAGCCCGCCCAGCGAGGCCCGCCCGTTCCTCCGCAGGGGCTGAACGGTGTGAATGACAGGCTACAGCCTGCTTTGCTCTGCACCAGCGCATTTCAGAAAGGAGACATCTCCTTCATTCCCCCGCTCCCCTCCCACCGGTCTCACGGAGCGGGCGGGCCGCCAGGCGGGGGCTCCGCAGGCCCGGGCCGGCGCTGCCCGCGGCCCCCGCCCGTGCGAGGCGAGCGGCCGCACTCACCACGTTGGTGAGGATCTCCTGCCGGCGCGGCGAGGCGCTGGCCAGCACCACCCGCTTGCTGACCAGCTTCCCCAGCACCGGGTTCAACACCATGGCGGCGGCGGCGGCCGGCCCTCAGCCTCTGCTCCGCGCCGGTCGGGGGCGAGCAGGTGGCGGCGGCGGCCTTATGTGGCGGCGGGGCGGCGGGGCGGAGCCGGGCCGGGGAGGGACCGAGAGCCTCGGGGCCATATCCGCGGCGGCGAGGGCAGCTGCGTGTGGATAGGGTGGCTCGGCGGGCCCCCCGCCGTGAGGGAAGGGCTCGGCGGTGCCGGCCATGCCCTGCGCACCAGCTGACGGCAGGCTTGAAACACAGAACCAGTCAGATTGGAAAAGACCTCCGAGATCGAGTCCAGTTTATGACTCAACACCGCCATGTCAATAGACCGCTGAGTGCCACGTCCAGCTTTTCTTGAAACACCTCAAGGGATGGTGACTTCGCCACCTCCGTGGGGCATTCCATTCCAATATCCAATCACCCCGTCTGTGAGGAAGTTCTTTCCCGCGTCCAACCTAAACCCTCCCTGGTGCAGCTTGAGGCCATTTGCTCTTGTCCTGTCGCTGGCTGCCTGGGAGAAGAGGCTGATCCCTGTCTGCCTACAGCCTCCTGTCAGGGGGTTCTGGGGAGTGAAAAGGTCACCCATGAGCATCCTCCAGGCTGAACAGCCCCAGCTCCCTCAGCTGCTCCTAGGATTTGTGCTTCAGACTCTTCACCAGCTCCATTGCCCTTATTTAGATCATCTCCAACACCTCAATATCCTTCCTGAATGGAAGGGCCCAGAACTGGGCACGGTACTCGAGGCATGGCTTCATGAGTACAGGGCACACATCATGTTTAATATCCCATCCCTTCTGCTCCACTAGTGCTGGCATGAAGTATTTGGAGAAGAGGTATTACCATTTTTCCTAGCTCAGAAAGAACCCCAATATAAGAAAGACATGAAAGTGTTGGAGCAAGTCCAGAGGGGGCTATGAAGTTGGTCAAAGGGCTGGAGCATCTCTGCTGTGAAGATGGGCTGGGAAGGTTGGGGCTGTTCTGCCTGGAGAAGGGAAGGTTACATTGAGACCTCATACCAACCTTTCTGTACCTGAAGAGCAAAACCAGAGAAGTCAGAGAGGGACTTTTCACAAGGGCATATAGTGACAGAATGAGAAATAAGGGGTACAAACTGAAAGAGGGGAAATCTTTGAGGTCCCTTTCAACCCATACTATTCTATGATCTTGTGACTCTATTGCCATCATCACCTGTTGCAGTTTCATCAAACTTTAAATATCCCCTATTTGGCCTTTAAGTGAAAAAGTAGAAAAAATAGTAGAAAAAGAACATGAATCTCAGATTGCTTTCAAATAGTGTGATGCTGCAGACTTTCTCATTTGGCTTGGAAAAAAGTGAAATATATCCCCCAGCATTAAAAATATGTCCAGTCATTAAAACAGCAATTTGCATTGCATATTTAGGTCTTTTGACACCTATCTCATGGACCATGTGTCTCATTGGTGGAGCCAGGCTCTTTTCCGTGGTACCAAGCAATAGACAAGAGGCAACAGGCAGAAACTGATGCTCGGAAATTTTCACCCAAGTATGAGGAAGAAGTTTAAAGTATTGTTGACCATGCACTGGGACAGGCTACCTGGAGAGATTGTAGTGTCTCCCACACTGGAGATATTCAAGAACCAAGTGGACACAATCCAGTGCAATGTGCTCTAGGATGGCTCTGCTTGAGCAAAGAAGTTGGACCAGATGATCCCTTCTAACCTTTCCCATTCTGTGGTTCCATGGTTTGTGTTAGGGGTTGCCAAATCTGACAGCTCAGGGGCGGTGAGACTGCCACGGCCCCACATCCCAGGGCAGGGCTGAGCCTGTACTCCATTGCCAGCAGGCAGACATGCACACACACTGTACGGCCTGTGTACCTGGAGACATGGAATACCACGTGGAGCGGCACACACAGGGACACTAAGCACTAAGCACTCACACAGGCACAAACAGCATCAGGAGTCCCTTTGTTCCCCTCTGACTGATCAGGATGAAAAACCTTTTTGTATGCTCACACATCCCCCTACCTGCCTATCATATTTGTCGATCCCCCAGTAGCACAACTTGGCAGGGCTCCTGTGGCACCTGGAGGGGCTGGGACAGGGGACTCTGTTGGCTTCATGGGGCTGCTGGGGCTTCCCTCAGGCTTGGGCCTCCTGCTCCTGTTGTGGTGCATGGGGATCAGCCATTTGTCACCATAACCTGACAGGTTGTACATCATCCTAGGTACCAGGATTTAAGGCTTGAACTTTGATTTTTTTTTTTTTTTAATAAGTAGTGATGATGACTTGAGGGCAGAATTGAAAATTTAAAAGCATTTTTTCTCAAGTTATTACAAAATACAGAGAACCTAGGGAAATTATGCTGAGTTGAAAACAGAAATAAAAGCCTTAGGTTAAATACAACTGTGAATGTAGGCAGCTGTGCTCTGCAAATCCATAATACTGAATGTAGTTCTGGGATATCTGGAGAGCCAGCAAGGAAAATAGGGCTTGTGTGAGAAAGGAATAGTCAATGCTTGTCCTAGAGCTTGTCAGAAAAAATTCGCTGTTCCTTTCTCAGGGCTGTGAGGTGTGACACTGCTCCTTCCAAATGACAGGTCTGAAAGATATTGCAGAAATAAAAACTATAGTATCTTTCTTATGATGCCAATAATTTTTGATGGAATAAAAGGACAAAGATCTTATCAAGTAACAGAAGCTTATGTTTCCTGGCACACACTGGAAAAGATGTGGAGTTATTCCACTGGGAAAAAAATATTACAACTCTGCAAGTTTAACATAAATGTACATCCTAATATATGTCCATCTTCAATGTGACTGCATTACTAACCAAAGAAAGGGAAATTGCAATTGTATGTGTGTTCCTAGAATCTGGGGCACATTTCTTATCCTGAGTTATCTTTCTATACTCTGCCTTGCTTTGTGCTGAACGTAAGCAAGCATGATAAATTAAAATCACACACTCCAAAGAAATAAGATGATAATGCAAAGCTTTACATATCAAACTAACAAGCCAAATTTTCTTCTTTTCTTCATTTTATTCAGTCTTCCAATATAGTTTGGCTTGCATAGCAACAGAGCAATGAAGCTGTGACTCCATCCCAATCTGTGTGTATCCATAAAGGAAAGACTTGAGATGAAAGAACACCTGGTCCTGACAGCTTGTTTTGAGAGAAAGGAACAAAGACAAATCTGTCTCTAGACACCTGTAGAGCCTTTAGAGGTGCACCCAACATAGCCCCTCTTTCTTAGATGTGGCATCCCATTTACTGAAGAGTAAAACAAGCCTAATTTGTTTCCCTTAACTGAATTCTGCTTTACACAACAGAGTTTTTGAAACTTAAATAAATGGGAAATATATGGAGTTTCTATATATTTTCCATGAAAGTTAAGACAATGACCAAAACCAGAGACCACCAAAATAATTTTTTGCTTGAAGAAAATAAGATGTGGCTCTTGGATTATTATTTTTAAGGAGTGGTAATTACTAAATTTGTTACTCTGTTAAACTTGCATGGCAAATGGTGATTTTGTTTATTTAAAATACAAAACCAAAAGCCTGCTGAAATACATATTTTCATTTACCGTCTTTATATGTTATTTCTGCTGGTCTAAATGTCAAACTAAGGAACCCTGTGAGAAAAACTAAACCACATCACTTAAGCTGCTGTGGCTGGGAGAGGTTTGACAGAGAGCTGTTTGCTCCGTGGCAAACAGGGGAAGATCAATGACACCAGCAGTTATCAGAAAAGTTTGTGTCGTGGCTTGACTGTGCTAGTCAAAGATTAGCTTGTCCAAGGTTGGTTATGAAACTGTTGACTTTTTCAAATATCCAAGGTATTGTGAACAGAAGCAAAACAGCAGTTAAAGCTCTGAACTGCAAAGACCTCGATATTTTTGTTCTGGAATTCTCTGCTTCTCTGTCGATGTGTTTACTCGGTGGCATTCACAGTAACACCTGCAAGCATATAAAGAACTCTATCAAGTTCTTGTGCCTACTTTTGTGTATTATGATGAGTGTATGTATTTCAACCCAGATGTATTATTTGCCTGAGTCACCTGTGCAAGCACAGGATCATCTTGTTTGAGGAACAATACATTTCCATTCTGAGGAAATCAGTGAACCCTAGGGGCTTAGCTATAAAGTTGCTATAAAGGGAATGAGCATTTCAACTTTCACAGGCAGTTTGACTTTTCTAGGATAGCCTGATCAATTCAAAGAGCTCACACTTATGTTTTTCAAAGAACCTTTTTCTGCCACCAAAATCCTTGCCATGGTCTAATATGTCTGCCTAATTCATGAAGTAATTAATATATCTTGTTTCTGTTACTGTAGAAGAAAAGATCTTTAGTTGTTTGCAGATAGATTCTATTTCATCAGCTAATCATCAGTAACTGTTTAAAATCATGGTGTCATTTAACATTCCCTGTCCTGTGCTTTATTTTTATCTTTTTATGTACAGCTTGTATTTAGCTAGCAGCCTTCTCAGCAGAGTTGCCTGCTTCACATAGCACTCCATCTCATTGATATTTTAAGATTGCTTTACATGTTCAACTAGATTTGTAGTTGATGAAGGGGTATTCTAGACTTTTCCAGACTCAGGCAGTGCTTTCAGAGCAGATACCCTAGATTTCTTTCAGACTTATTGCTTAGTTCTGTGTTCTCATAGGCCATTTTTAAGAATCCCTATCAATTTGTCAGCTCAAGTCCAAATGCTCCTTCCTCCTCTTCTGTCTAGCTTGGAAGGGCTGTAATATCTCATGTCTCTAGGTGCCCACTTCCTAGAATTTCCTTTCAATTTTAAGTAGAGTAGCACTGTAGTCATATAGAGACATTTTGTGGAGACTACAGGAAGTCAGATGAAATAAGTTTTAAATACACAGGCTATGGGATACGTAATGTCCCTGTAAATGTTTTTACATATACTTAATTTGAAGGTCTTTGTCTTCATAGCATAGTTATCATACCTTGGGAAGAAACATCACAACTGCTGAGGGTGTGCAGTATAACTAGTACCAGAAGAATACCAACCCGTTTGTCAGGCAGCTCCATGCCCATCTTCTGGGGCAAGGAAAGCACCTACATCAAACTTGGATGTAGCAATGCCAAGGAGGAGGACATGGCCATTCACAGAGCAACCTTTAACAATATAGAAATCATTATCCAAGCCCCAAAGAGTCATCTTTGGCCAGCACATTGAAATAGTGTAAAAAGAATAATTCCAAGAATAATTGGTGAAAAGTGTCAGGAATTTAAACTAACTACTTTGCTTTTGGCCTCTGCCACAGAAAAGATATTGCAAATTGAAGAAACCTAGAGCCTTGAAAAACATTTCAGTGCAAAGATAACTATGTCCTAGTAAGAGGAGCACAGAATGACAGATTTTGTGCCTGTGCTGGCCAAGAGAATGAGCTGCTAGGTCCACAGCAGCAACACAAGATCGAAGAAAGAGAAGAACGCTTCCCTCCTGCTAGTTTCTACCTGATATCAAATATGTGCTATATCTCCCTCCAGTTTGGAGTGCTGCAAGTGCATCCCAATTTACACGATATAGAAACAGCATTACAGTTACACACACTGCCAGTGCTGATTTTCCCAGCTGTTGCCACAGCCAACAAGCCAACAAGCCAACAGGCAGCCTCAGAAGGGAGAGTGGGCCGAGTCTAATAACCCTGTAGTCTCTGGGACAGCAGGATAAGTTTTTGCTGACAGCATCCCTAGATATGTGTGTGTTTGTGTGTTTGACAGCCAGTGGATTATATTGAATCCATGAGCCTCTCTTGAAGTCGTGTCTGGTTCATGCTGCATGTGCAGGTTTGACCTCTAATCTCAGCATTGCCCCAGTCACACTTCATTTGACACTTACAAAGTCTCTAGACAAGAGGCGGCTATCTATCAGACTATAAAAAACACCAGTTCTGTGTTATTTAAATTTGAAAAACACATAAACAAGTATCTAAAATATTTTTGGGAAAATGTGCATATACATAATATACGTATTATATATTATATATGCAGCATGCACATATTATCTATGTGTGTGTGCTTATAAAAATATATATCTACACATATGTGATGTAAGATACAAATTTATAGTTGCCTAAGTCTGGAAAATAAGCCTTCCTTCTTTTTGTACAGTATAATGATAGCTGCAAAGACAACGGCATGAATTTAGGGAAAATTAAAATAAGGTGCAGAGAAGAGAATATTAATTGTCTCAGCTGTAATTCCAGCTTTTCCGAGGCTCCAAGGTCAAGAGCATCTGTGGAGCTCTTATATTTATTATCTGAATCTCCACCGGAGGGCAGTGTGTCCCGTCTTTTCCTACGTATTTGCTCATGAGCCTGAACTTTTCGAGTACCTCTAAAATGCTGTAACTTCTCAGAACTGAAGACCACATACCTCAAACGCTCACATTCCTAGTTTTAATTTTGAGGATTACCTGATAGAACAGATTCGGGCCATTGCCTCGGGTCCTGTCACTGGTGACCACAGAGAAGAGGTCAGTGCCTGCGCCTCCTCTTGCCCTCGAGAGGAAGCTGTGAACCGCCGGGAGGTCTCCCCTCCTCTCAGCATCTTCTCCAGGCTGAGCGGTGGATGCACGTGTGTGCGCACAGATGTGTGTTTTTAGGGACAGTCAGAGCTGATGGGAATGGCAGTATGTCTAGCAATAGCTTGAAAGAGATGCATTGAGATTGGAGTGATAGAAACACCATAAGCACACTAATGAGTGCTAAGATATGATTTCCACAGATCTTAGGGCTCCTACAGCAAATTTTCATGGTTATAAGAACAGGAATAGTTCTACCCTGTGAAACAAATACCTTTTTTGAATATGGAAATAAACACTGTCAGATTTGTCTTCTATCACCTCAGTTTTATCAGATGTATCAACTGAAGAAAAATGAAATGTTGCATTTTAACTTATTTTTGTGCTCATTTAGAGATTTAAAAAGCTCAAACATGTGGACACTATATGTGAAAGTGTAAAGAGAAATTTGCATTACTCATCAAAATGGGATGGGGTAACAATGCATTCTGCATATACTATGGAATGCAAGATGAAATAGGGAAAGGAAAAAAAAATGTCAGCATGTTCCCAATAATAAGGAATTGGGGAAACCAAGTCAAAGGTGTGGTGCTGAAAATTTTTGAGGGAGAAAAAGCCATTGCACTCCACAGAGAGTTTCTAATTGAGAAAGTGGACAGACTTTTTATAGAGTGATAACGGGAAGAGGCTTTAACTTATACATTAATTTATATATTTTCCTTTATTTTCTGAAGCTGTGTGAGTTTGGGGAGGTAAGAAAGACCCACAGCCTATTTAAGTGCTTGCTGGAATCCCCAGGAATATTATTGTATCTGCTGTTAAAAGCATGAAGATGGCAAAATTCAAAAACAGCTGTCAAGATGAAATAGTAACTAGTTGTGGGATACCAACATTTCTTTTGTAGTGTGTGTCTATGATAACACAGAGATCTACTGACATCTGGATGTCTTAACGTAATCAAAAACCAAAGCAGGTACTGTTTAGGAAATGAAGGAGACAGTCATCAGTCACGATGACTGCTGCCAAGCAGTAAATGCTGAGGGCAACACTTGATCAGGTAAATTACACCTTTTGTGCACTGGCAAACCCACATTTCCAGAGGTCTGAGTCACTCTGTGAGATGTTTGTTCTGTATCTCAATAGTGTTTATTTGTCTGTTAGTCACATTCCTTTCCTTACACCAGAGATCTGGAGATTTTACTGCTGCTTCCAGCTTTTCTGCTGAAAAGGCGCCATGTTTCTAAAATGAAACTGGCTGTTTATGAAAAAACTATTTGCAGACATTGTCTAACTGCAGATAGCCTACTGCAGAAACTAACTTCCTGTGTCTCTCTGCAGTCACTTAAAGGATTTCTCTGCCCAACTGCCACAGAAATTAGTTTAATCTCTCTCTCATCTCTAGCTTGAATCTGTTTATACTTCATGTAAGTCTTTTGTCCATTCTCCTTTGATTAAACTGCTCAGGTACACAGCAGAGGAGAAACACCTTTAAATTTCCTTAGATTTAAGGTGCTCAACAAAACACTTCTCCATTTTCCTGGTACTTCACCATATCCAACGACAGCAGTTAATATTGTGGAACATACTAGGAAAAGCTTCAAAGGACAATTAGCCTGGATGGTTCTCAGTAGGACAAATGGGCATTTTCTTTCTGCAAACTGAGGCGTGCCAGAGCCAGGTCATGTGGGCAGTGGTGCAGAAACTGGGCAAAGAAAACCATCAGTGTCCCTGTGCTGCAGAAGAAAAAGACTGACTGCAAGACATCATCATGAGCTAAGACAGTCAAGAAGGGAGTTGAGGTATTTATTTACACTAAAAGCTAGAAAGGTATTCTGTCTGGCAGCTCTGAACTTCATGTTTTATAATTAAAGAGGCTTGGGAGTCTCCTCATTTGATAACATATTCCAGCTCTTTAGACTTTAAGGAAAAATACTAGAAGACTTGCAACTAAGCCATGAAAGACCAGGAGTTCAGTGTCAGTCCAGGCTTCAGTTATGAAGGGTTGGGGGTTTTTTTGTCAAAAAAAAAAAAGAAAGCTTTAAAAAAGAAATTTCGACTAACCATTATGCAATACTCTATTATGTACTCCATAATTACACTTTATAGATTCAAGAAGAAAACACTTACTTGCAAAAACTTAATCCAGAATGAAACTAATCCAAATATATCAAAATAGTATGACTGAAATTTTGCTCTCAATAAGTCCTTTTGAGATTATGAACTGTGGCATAAATGAGGAAAGCACATTTATTCCTATAAAAGATTCTTTTTTAGGATAGATTTAATTGCTAAGGACAATAACCAAGGCTTATATCCTAATCAGTCTTGTGAGAGTTATTTTATACTAGAATTTTCATTTGGGGCACTTAAAAGAACTGTGACTTTAGATACATCTAAAAATTTTACCAATAAAACTGATTATTTTAATGGACTTTCCCAGGTAATAGCATCTTAAATTAGCTTTTTGAGAGGAACTTGTCAGGTCATTGAAAAAGATTCTGTTACCTTTTTTTTGCAGAAAAGGTACACTAGAGTGTATTTGCCAATGCATTTGTGACATTTCATGCCAGAGAATTATACTCTTCACTAATGCAGCTGTGAGCTTTAATGAGTAGACTAGGCTGCTGCCTGAGAAGTTAAAAAAAACAAACAAAAAACAGTAACAGTGAATTGCCCTGGCCCAAGTGGACAAGAAGATCTGCTGCTAGTCAGCTCCGACAGCCTTTGAGAGAGATAGGTGATGGAAAAAATGAGACTGGAGGTGAGAAAATATGTCAGAAATTGACATATTTTGAAACAACAGTGTTACAAGCACCTGGAAAGACTTGTTGAAGGGCAAGACACAAGTTCATCTTTACCTGATGATGAGAGATCGCTTGGTAGGGGGGCGTTGGACATGGTGACCTCCAGAGGTCTCTTCCAGCCTCAGCCATCCTGTGATTCTGTGACCTGTCAAAAGGGCGACGTGACAGATGATCAAGCTTGTGCCCCAGGCTCCCCTGACTGTGGAACAGCCTCTTCCAAGTTGGCAGCAGGCTGAACCCCAGCACTCCAGCAGGCAGGGTGGAAGAGGGCGGGCTCCAAGGTGGTTCTGGCAGGCCTTCACTAGGAGTGTGGGATGGACCAGAGCGGAGCCAAGGAGCTGTCTTGCTTATGGTCTCCTGCCTCAAACACTGGCATTTCAAGAGAAAGGAGAACAGGGCAATCACGTACTCTGACTTCCTCTTAGTACTCCTCCAGCCTTTGACAATTTAGTCCTCAGGGTCTTCCTGGGCCTGTGGTGGTTTGCCTGTTTAGTAACCTACAGTGGATTTCTTTCCCATGTTCTTTTCCAGTTTCTCTGGACCAGTGTACTATGTACATCCACAACATTCTTGGCAAATTGTTTTCTAATTATGGATTGTAAGAAGAGATACAAACTGTATCTGGTTTTAAGCCTAGATCTC
The DNA here is from genome assembly GCA_035048155.1 of Cinnycerthia olivascens. Classification (NCBI taxonomy): domain Eukaryota; kingdom Metazoa; phylum Chordata; class Aves; order Passeriformes; family Certhiidae; genus Cinnycerthia; species Cinnycerthia olivascens. Next base: position 80,533,358 of record JAWWMU010000001.1, on the reverse strand, counting down.
ATTAGCTTAGTATGTTTCTCACCAATTATTTGGCAAAGGCAGTGTAAGTCATCCAAATGAGCTTTTGAACTTCATTGAGGATTTTGTGGGCCTCTTTCCTTCCTATCTAATGTTATCTCTTTTCTGAGATGAGCAGTCCTAAACTATTTAACTTCTAAGATTTTAAATTAATTTCTTAGAGCATACCATATGCTCTTACCTTAATCTTTTCTAGTCCTTGTTGATTCTATCTGTGACAGAGGCCAGAATTTCAGAGAGTAAACTAGGCATGTGTGAACCGTGGATTTCTATGATGCTGAGCTGATGAATGGAATTATAGATTATGATTCACAGTAGTCATTGACCAGCAACATCATTTTCTACACAAAGCTGTGACTGGATTTCCCTGTGGGCATTACTTCACACTTACCAACACTGAATTTCCCACACAAACATTTGTGCTATCCCTCCTATCTTTGGGTAGTGTATACCCTAACCATCACCTTAGAGAAAGAACACTCCAGTGGGTATCAACGTAGACCTCATGTTATTTTAAGCACTTTGAACTGGAAAAAATAACAAAAACTGACAAGCTGACTTCAGGATAATCTCTGGCCCTCTCATGTATCAGCATATATGTAGCCAAACAGACAATGAACCCAAAATGGAATATAATCAGTCTAGGGAACATTTGTGAAAGCACAGCATCATGAGCTGATTGAGCGAGGTGATTGTCCTGCTGTCCTCTGGGCTGGTGTGGCCTTACTTTGCATCCTGAGTGCCACAGTATAAGACAGACATGAACTTCATAGGGAACATCCAAAGAGAGCTGCAAGGATACTGAAGTGTGTAGAGGGGAAACCACATGAGGAGCAGCTGAGGATCTGTTCAGCCTGGAGGAGACTGAAGGGAAGCAAAGGGGCAGGCACTGATCTCTTCTCTGTGGTGACAGAGCCAAGGGATTGGCCTGAGACTGTGTCAGGGAAGGTTTAGGTTGGATATTAGGAAAGAAGGTGGTCAGGCACAGTGTGACTCTTGGAGACGGTCCTGCGCAGGGCCAGGAGCTGGACTCGATGATCCTTATTGATCCCTTCCAACTTGATATATTCTGTGATTCTATGATTCCATTACTACTGACCCTGACTTTCCATTTCCAGTTTCCTCCAATGCTGCTTCCTTCCTGCTCCAGGATGGGGGTGGGACAGGCTCTGACTGCTAGGGTCCTTCAGAAATGCATAGAAATTAAAAAATATACACATCAGTGCATCTATTGGGCAAGGAGAAGGATTCAAGTTAGCCAACATCTCAGTAAAGTACTGATACTTTTAAAATTTGTGTGAAGGGTGTATTACAATGCCAATTTCTAATATATATATTCTTCTAATATATATAACTTGGTTTCCCTGCCCTCTTCTATGTTTGTAAGTTTTTCATGCATGGAAAGTAAAAACACAGGAATGAATCTTAAATCATGTGCTTTTTATTTTCTTTAATTATTATCATTATATATACAAAAAAGTTCAAGCACATTCATAGGTTCAATTTCTATACAAAAAACCAAGACCTAACACAAACTCCCCTCCCAACCCCAAAAACAAACAGAAGCCTTGTCTTTTCATTAAAATTACATTAATTACATAGTAACGCTTACAAATAAGCAAATAAGCAAGTTGCTCAGGGCCCATATTCCCCAAACTGAATGTAATATGGACATGAACTTCTCAATAACCTCACAAATTACAATGTACATTTATATATGTATATATTTGTGTGTATATATGTTTATGGATGTCAACTTACACTCACTGATCAAGGAGGGTAGAATCCATTATTCTTGTGATGCTCCAAAAGGACATATTTCCAGGATCAAAGAACAGCATGATGGGCCTCTTTTAATAGTAATTTATTCTCTTCCTCTCCAATAAAAAGTCTCCAAGACTTCACAGTATATGCTATCAGACTCGAAGAATTGCTGTTGATGGGTTCATTTATATATTCCTTTCTCAAGGAACCACCCCACTGACCCTAACAGGAATCTGAGCTGACTAGAGACTAGTTAGTGAAGTGGCATGAAGTGCACTCAAATGAGGCACCCTTCCTGTTCCTTTTTAAACATTTTCAGAAGAGAGATGAAGGGTTATGAAGAGTTGCATGGGGCCAGAGAGAACATTTGCAATCAGTTGTGTCCATCTTTTCTCACTTGAAAAAGGAGCAATTCACTATTTTTCAAAATACAGCAGTTGATAGTCCAAAGTGCAAGGTTTTTACCCTTTTGGCTCTATTTTGTGTCAGTTTTAGTTCTTTGCAGCATATTTTAGGAGGGACTATGCACTTGAGGACCATGTTCAAGATAAAACAGTCAATGTCTGCAATAAATGTAGGACAAGTAAAGGCTTTCAATGTAAAAATATTTCCATGTTTAAAAAAAATAAAAAGGAGAGAGATTTCAGTATAAACTTCAAAAAATTTGGTGCCACAACAAAATGCAGAAAACAGTTAAACAATTATGATATGAGAAAGCTGACATCATGTGAAAGTGAATAGTGAAGGGTAGCTTCCAGGCAAATTGATGGGAGGGTTTAGGTGAGTTTCATATCACTAAGGTTGGCCTTTGTCCTGGTTTAGAGAAAATTTGGAAAAAAAAACCTCTGGATGGAGTCCCTCTAGAAAACGAATCTGAACCGCCCCTCCCCCCAGCTGGTTTGGGACAGGAAAAATTTCCTTGGAGGAAAGTGGAAAAAAGTTGTTTATTTAACAGTCAAAAGCACTCCCCAGCACAACCAACAAAGGAACAACACTGAACAACAAAACCTCTCTCCGCTCTGCAGCGATGCCAGAAAGTCTCTCCCGTGGGCTGTAGCTCGGCTCAGTTGCTGTCGGTCCCTCAGGGCTGGGAAAGGCCAGGCCCAGGTCAGACACAGGTGGGAGCTCCTGGTGCCCCTTTGGGTGTTTAGTCCAGAGCAGGTTCAAACAGTTCCAAGGAAAAAAAGGAAAGGAAAAAAAAAAAACACAGTCCGGAGATCTTCTCTGCCTCAGCCAGCCAAAAAAAACTAACGAAAAACAAAGGAGAGCTCTCTCTCGCCGTCCGCACTGCAGAACAACACAGGCCGTGTGTGAAGGAAAGCTGAAAACTCTTATCTTTATGTTTAGAACACAATCATCTCAGACATTCCACCGCATCTCCTTCACTCTCAGATCCAGTTTTTAAAGGTACAACACTTATTTCTGAGCTAAACAGACGAATGGGGATACAATTTAGCATCAACCCAGGACAGCCTTGTACACAGAAAATGTGCGGATCAATTAAAACTTACACTGCAGAATGCCACAAAACATTGAACATTCACATTGTCTTGCAAATGGTATTGCTAGATCCATTCACATTTATTCTGCTCCAAAAACTGACAGTACTTTAGCAGAAGATAGGACATTCAAATATCTCACTTTGCTTGATGATTAGTGGTGGAAAATTGTATTTTAATCATGAGATACCCCAAGAAAAATGGCAAATTTTAAGGGCCTTGGGTGTTGCCTATTACTTAGGCACAGGAGCCCAGGAATCAGTGCAGCATGAGATGTCTGAACCAACTATCCATAATGCTGCAGACAGCTTCCTCCTCAGCGTTGGATGGAGTTGCAGTGTAGCAAAACGATATGGTGTAGCTTTGTCTTGCTTGTGAGGGGGACTTGTCTGGTCTTCTCAGGTGGTTTGTGTCTCTCTGTCAATGAGGGTCAAATGTAGGTAAAAAGCTGCAGGAAAAACTTTTCTTTTGTCTGTTCCCAGTCCATGTTCTGTAGCAGTCTTTCCAAGCACACAGGCAGTTGTTGAGATGTGAAAAGAATTAAATATGGCATGGAATATACAAACAAGATGTAGAAAGATATTTCAGAGGAGGGCTCCAAAGACAGGACTGCTCAACTCACCTGCCATAATTTATTTTCAGGATGTTTGTTACAGCTCCCATTCTCAAGCCCTCTTCTCCTTTTTCTTTTCTTCTTTCTTCTTGCCTGCCTGAAAAAAGTCTGTTTCTGACATTTGGCCATCAGGAAAAGTTTTCAGCTGATTTCTGCTGGCACAGAATGACTCTCCAGTCTGTGGTTGAATTTTCATTTATTCAGCTGAAAATCTGGTTTATAATTTACACCATCTCCGTAAGAAAGAAAAACTCATTCCTCAGGCACTATGTAAAGCTAAATTTTTCTGAGTGGGATGGTTCTTCTATGTGTAGCCTGTAGTGAATTGGTGAAAATGACCAGTTGATACTAACCACATACAAGCAGCATCCGTACTGTAAGAGGTTAATGTGGGAAAGTCTGTTTCCTTAAATAAACAGCTCCCCACAGTCCTTAGAAATTAATAACTTCAAGAAATGCAGAAGTATTTGCAAATGTTGTTAGCTTTCTTTCATTGTATGAGATGTTTTGCTGTATAAAATTGAAATAAATGAGTCAGCCTAACCTTTTCAAGTGTCAGTGTGGTTTGACTGTGATAAGCAGTTGGATGAGTGTTGTGGTGATTTCACAGTGGCTGTGCATTATGCATTAATGATAAAATGCCATGCTACTTTTATTCTTTCTTTTATAAAAATACAACAAGAGAGAAAGAAATGTAATTAAAAAAAAAAACAACAAAAACAACAAAGCTTAGCACACTGTTTAGAAAAACAACTCCCTATCTCCCAAGCCAGCTTTGGTGTATGCTCTAATTCATGTACAGTAATACTTCACATTCACTGAGAATCACAAGTCTTTGGTTAACTATGATACAACCTGAGAGTCACTGTTCTAAACCTATCCCTCGGTCTTGTGCAGCAAAGCTATTTCCAGGCTAACTCTGTTTGATTTGCTTCAGTGCCTTCTTGAATAAATTCAGTTCCTTTAGCACTTCCATTTCTGACCAGAAAATGATGAAATGCAATTTAAGTACAGCTTGAGTTCTGTCACTGGAGCAAGGTATTTTGAATGTTGGCCGTTCAAAAAGAAATGTTTTCTGTGTCTACTTATGAGTTTCACAGGCGTCTTTCTTCAGGGAATATCTAAAGCTAAAAAACACTTTCCTGCCTTTGCAAATTGACCCTTACTCCCTCTACCCCATCCATAGGTCCGCTTGACATGGATCTGGCTGACATGGTCCTGCCAGAGAATAAACTTTCCCTTCTGTTTTCCAAGCTGTCACTGAGCAGTACCTTAGCGCGAAACATTTGCATGAATTTCTGGTAAAATTCTTTCGATGCAAAATAATAAATGAAGGGATCTATGCAGTTGTTGAAGCAACTGAGGCACAAGGTGAGCTTGTAGGCAGGATACAAACTGCTGCTGTAAAATAGGCGGCTGATCATATGTGCAAGGAGGATAAAGTTATTGGGGGCAAAGCAAGTGATGAAGGACAGAAGGACAATTGTTGCCAGGTATATGGATCTAGTCTTTTGCCTATTACCATATCTGCTTGATGTCTGAATTAGCTTCCTAATGATACCAATGTAGCATCCAACCGTTACAACAAAAGGGATCAGGAACAGCACAACAAATAAAGTGAGAAGAAAAGCTACCCAAGCTGCAAAGTTGGGCAGCATTTCCCATTTTAGGACATCAAAACAGGTTATAATCCCTAATTCTTTCACTTCATAGGTCAGATCTGAAGTTTCTAGTGGGTAAAAGGCTACTAGCAATAAAAGCCACATAACTAGGCAGGCAGCCAAGGCATATCTTTTTCTTCTCCACTTGATCAACTTCAAGGGGTGTACCACACCCATATACCGCTCCATGCTGATAAAGGTCATGGTCAGTATGGAAGAATACATGTTGGAGTAGAACATCACTGTCACAAGGCTGCAAAGAGTCTTGCCAAATCTCCAGTGATTGCTTTGGAGGTGATAAGAAATCTGGAAGGGGAAACAGCTGGCCAGCATAAGGTCCGTGATGCTTAAGTTGATCATGAAGATAACAGAAGGTGTTTTGGGTTTGATGTGCCACAGGAGCACCCAAAGGGAGAACAAGTTGCCAGGGATGCTGATCAGAGCCACCACTGTGTACACAATTGGGAGGGTGATGGAGACTGTTTTATTCTGGAGCATTGCCAGCGTCAAAGCATCCAGGTGGGATTCGTTTTTAACCATTATTCACAAGTGGGTTGTTGATCCTTGTAAGCCAGCTGGATCATGTCATGAACACTTGGCTTGAAAATCTAGAGGAGAAATGTCAAATGAGAAAAAAAATATGTCAAAACAGAGATTAAGGACATAAATCCTATATTAATCATCTAAAAAATTTCTTTAGTTTGACAGATTTTCCTTGAATGCACTGAATCCATTAAAATCACTTTCTGAAAAGTCTTGCCTCCCTCCAAATCATCATAATGTTTTACCAGTCTGACTTTTTCCTATCTTGGAACATTTATGTTTTCCCTGGTGGATGGTTTTCTGATACTTAGAATCACAGAATCATTAAGTTTGGAAAAGACCTCCAAGATCATGGACTCTTTGAACAAACACCACCATGTCAATTATATCATAGCACTGATTGTTGTTAACCAGCACCCCCAGGTTCTTTTCCTCTGGGCAGCTCCCAGCCCCTCTGCCCCAAGCCTGTAGTGCTGCATGGGGTTTTTGTGACCCAAGAGAGCAGGACTTGGCATTTCGCCTTATGGAACCTCTCACCATTGACCTTGGCCCATCAACCCCTCCTGACCAGATTGCTCTGTAGTCTATTCATTATCACATCTCCTATGTTACTGTAACATAAAAAAACACAGTATCACAAGTTGAAATTCAATTGACATCTGTGTGAGAACATTAGTCCATAGATTATCCATGAACTAAATCCATTGTATCTATGCTAGATGTCATGACCTTGATTTCTGTAGTGCACATTATCTTCTGACATTTTCCCCCAACTAAACTGTGATGCATTTCAAGTAAGGGTTGGACTTTAAATTTTTTTTTTTTTTTCCAACTTAGGGAAAGGGAGAACATGCATTCAATGACTCTTGCTATATTTATAATATAAACAGAATATAAAGAAAGAAACATGACAACCAGGGACAGATTGCAATTGTTTGGACTGGTTTACAGGCTGGAGAAGCCTTCTTCTACCAAGAATAAAAAGCTATTGACCTTCAGTTTTTGCAAAATGTAAGTTATTTTAAAATGTTCTGTTTGCAGCTGTCTTATTTTCATCATCTGTAATTCTGCAAAATTAGTTTCAGTTTTGCAGTCTGCAAAGCAGACCCATGTTTTCACTGTCTGGTTTACATAGATCTTTCTTGGCAGATGCAACAGCTCATGGTTTAGCCTATTTATTTTAAGCAGGGTAGTAGCATTCAGCAGCTGCAGGAAAGAACTCACATCTCAATGTGTATGCTTGGTTTCGTTATGCTGCAAGTGCAATTCACAAAAGTACAGCATCGAAAAAGTGAAGAAATGGCAGCAAATGCCCAGAAAGGCAGAGGATAGATCTACAGTAGGTTCTGTAAAGTGTTACAGTAAGGGCTGAAGAGATGTCAGGCCAAACCTGCTGATAACTGTGGGCACATCTCTACTGTTTAATAACAGGTAGAGTGTGGGTTCAGGTGCACTCCTGCTTGTGGACTGTCCTCACCTGCACGGTTTGTTCCAAGCATCTTGTTGCAAGACAGCCCTGCTGTAGGAGATTAGATTAAAAAACATAGGTGCCAGTTGGTGTCACTTAACCTCATATCTTGTTAAAAAAGAGCTTTAGTTTGTTGGTTATACACTATGAGCAGTGTAAGCGGTCAGTCCCTCAAAGAGTCCAGCCCATGGTGCTGGGAAACTCTATAGCTGGAAATAACCATTCTGACAAAAACTCTGCTTTCTGAACCATTGATGATTCCTGAGACTTGGCAAATGTGAAGTTTCTACTGGAGGCTGCAGTGCAGTAAAGAGATAATCAACTCAGAAAAACTGGAGTAGAGATCCAGAAAAAGGTACAGCTGCAGCAGCAAGCAGCTCAGCAGGGGCTTATTCAGGTTCTTTCTTGATCTGACCTATTTGACAAAGTGCTTCAAATGTTAGCTACAAATATTTAGAAGCGGTGAGAGTCAGTATCAAGAAAGTTATATTGATTAATTTTGCTTCCAGCTGAATTGTTGGAATCCTAGATAAAGGAACACGAAAATAGGAATTGCAAAGAAGTCAGAGATGTACATATATCGTGCACGTGACACAGAGCAAGCATGTTTCACATTGTGAAGTGGTCATCAGATGGGCACAATTCCAAAAAAGCCCTTTGAGCCAAATCCATTGCAAATGAAGTTCAGTTCTTGTCGGGAGAGTTCTATCAAGAATTAAACTAATTCTTCATTTTTCAGGCTAACTTGAGGAAGCACTCACTAGCATATAACTCTTGGGTAAAAAACCCTTAATGCTCTCTATTTCAACTCATCTGTCTGTGACTTACCATAGCAAATATTTATTCAAGAAGTCTGTTGCCTCAAAAATCCTGCTCGAGTAGCATCTCTTTGTGCCTAATAACTCTGTACTTCTCAAAACAAACAGAAAATAGTTGCCCATGTCAGAATTACTACAGAGCTCTAATAATATACCTTTGCAAATGAAAGATATTTGCCATCACAGGCCCCTAGATGCTATTCCTATAGAAATTACAGGTACTTGGGAAGGTGAGAACATAGGTGAAAATTTCTGTTAAATCTGTCACACTGGTCATAAAGCTATCTAATATGTCTCACTTTTTGGTTTGTGTTAGAGTTAAGTTCAAACATATTTTCTTCTGTACTTGCTTTTTCTGAGAGAACATCTTGATAAGAAGGAGATAAAAAATGCATGCATAGATGCTGCCGAATGCAAACCAGTGTCAGCATTCACGGCCTGACTAAAGGCTAATTTTATGCACTCATGGAATACTGTCAGTAAAACATAAGTGCCTCCAAATGTAGGCATCTCTTGAATTGAAGTTGAAAGATACCAGACTTACTGATTACGTGCCTACAAGAGCTTTCCAAAAAGGCTAGACCTCTGACATCGTTTTCAGTAATGAAGATGTCCATCACAATGAGCAGAAGAATGATGGGTGATTTTCTTTAGTCTTCTGCAGGGGAGAAGGGGGCATGCAAAGCACACAAGGCTGTTGTAGCATGTGGTTCTTGAGGGCAAACAGACTCTTGAGGAAATGTGGAGTACAGAAAATCCTCCTTCCAATTTCATCTTTCCTTCTGCCAGATTCTCTCACGGTCTTATCCTGAATTCCTTGTCAGGAAAGCCTGGACTAGAGAAAAATTCCTGCTGTGATTCACCCCTACTTGTAATGATTTGCTTTTTGAATGCCCAGGTGTGTGGGGTTGGCTGGGATAGAGTTAGTTTTCGTCACAGTGGCTGGTATGAGACTATTTTATGGATTTGTGTTAAACACGGAGTTGACAATAGAGAGATGTTTTTGTTATTGCTGAGCAGGGCTTACACAGTGGACCCACACTGCTTTTTATAGTGCCATGTTGGCAAGGAAGTTGGAGAGGCTGGGAAGAGACAGAGTCAGGTAGCCCAAACTAACCAAAGGGATATTCCATACTATACAACATCATTGCCAGTATATAAAGTAGAGGGAAATAGGAAGGGGGGACCATTTGGAGTGATGGTGTTTGTCTTTCCAAGTAACCCCTTCATGTGATGGGGCCCTGCTTTCCTGGAGATGGCTGAACACCTGTCAATGCATGTGAAACAGAAAATTAATTCCTTGCTTTGTTTTGCTTGTGTGCATGGCTTTTTCTTCCTTTATTGAATTATCTTTGTCTCAACTCACAACTTTTCTGCCTTTTACCCTTTTCAAATCTCTCCCCAGTCCTGCCTAGTGGGGGAGGTGAGCAGGTGACTGTGTGGGGCTTGGCTGCTGGCTAGGGCGGAACCATGACACCAGGTTAAGCTGCTGGAACCACAATGTACCATTTCAATGTTCTTTACCACTCCCATTGCTGTGTCTGTTGGGGTTTAGTTAATGCTGTGTTTACGTTTTCCTCTTGTTCAGGGTAACTGTATGTTTCCCCACAGCACTCAAAGTCTCTGTCTCTTGTGGTTTAATTTGAAAATGTAATACATCAAGAGAGAAAAGAATCTCTCTTTAGAGGCTTAGAATTAGACTCCTCTTACATTTTATGAGTTTTTTCCATTCAATTTCCGATTCCCAACAGAAATCTCCAAATCATTTGAGCTTGCATGGATTTTAAAACATCCACCGTAAGCTATGGTTTCATATGCATAATTTTTAAAAATATAGTTCTATTACATACATTTCCCTGTTAGAAATACATGGTTTTGCTTTAAGTTTGGGAGATCTATGTTTAACGTATAACAGACAAATGGACATACAGAAAGACTGAAACAAATGCTCAATAAGGATTTTTCAAGTGACATGATCCAGTCTTACTGACATTTACATCAATCCTCAACCTTGTGACATGGAAGGAGAAATTTTAAGCTTTTTTGCTTGCCTGATTTCTGAAGCATTTAGTTGATGGATGTATATTAGTCTCATATTAAGTACTAAGCCTCTGCAGTAATACTCACTAAATCCACGTAGGGGGTTTTTTTCTGCTCTTTGTATTTGTAGTCACTGGTTCCTGACACTCTGCACAGAAAACTCACTTGGAAATTCAGTGGCACCAGGTTTTCATCCAAGCTGCAGCCATAAGCTAAGGTGACAGCTGCTTAATGCTTTTCTGACAGGAGTAGGGATTTCTTTTCCTTCAATTGACAAAAGATGATAAATAAAACATTAAAGGGTGTACTGAAAACCAAACAGTAAAAAAAATTACAAGATATCTGTGTTATTCCTTTGCTGTGGAAGAGTAACAGTAGAGATGTCTCTATTTTTAGAGAACTGCTAAATTAAGCTGATGTGATTTCTCTCTTACATCTACTGTCTTCCTGTTGTCAGTTTCACACCTGTGAAAAAGACTTAAAAGCCTGTAAGCAAAGTCAAAATGGGAATTGCCAATTTATAAAAAATTTGAGATTTGCTTTGTGGAAAAACAACTCTTAAAATATACCATGCAGCAGAAAGCCTTTCAAAACCTATCGTGTTTCATTATTTAGTTTCTCTACCTGTCAAAATACTATTGCATAGGGAAAAAAGTTCTCTTTTCATAAATTCTTTGATATTGTTACACTTTTAGAAAGACACCCTTCTAGCTGAAGAATATAGGGTGGCATGTTTCAGATTACAGGAAAACCAAGCTGAAATGCAATTTCAACTCAGTTGCAAATAGATTTAGAATGAAGCAAAGTCAAGGCATAGATTTTATTGTAAGCTCTTGGAAAAATCCTATTAATAGTTTTTCATCAATGCAAGTGTAACTGAATAATTTATTTTGGTTTTTCTTAAAAAACTGCTTTTAGTATATTTTTATTGTACTTACTCAGTTTGGTTACAAAGCAGTAACGAGACCTAAAGGGTTCAGATAGTTTATGTCTACCTAACAGTAGATGAAACTAGAGAAAACTTACAGTTTTCTAAGCACAGAGTGTTACCACTGAGATGACAGGAGCGAGTAAAAGCACATAAAACAAATTCTTAATTTCTATTGTAGACTGAGTTTAAGGAGAAGAAGGAGTCGGGAAGGTAAAGAGCCAAGAGTCAGTGACCTTGAGCAGTGGGAAAATTGACAAACACTTTTATATTTAAATAAAGTAAGGGGTTTTAATATGAAGAACAAGAAGAAAAACTGCCTTTTTGTAACACATCTCAAGTACGGTTCCTAAAGCATCATTCATGTGATTCAGAGAAGCACTTCTGCAAATGTTCAAGTTCACCAAAATGAGGAATGTAAATGAGTCTATCTCCGTCTGAATGTTTCCTAAACTGAACATGGGCCTTACCGAAAGAGGCTGCAAGTTTTGTCTTGATGGTTCTTTCTCACCCTTGCAATAAACCTTCATGCAAATTTTAGCTTGCCGTTACATCTCTACATCTCTAAAAGCCAAGAGTTTGTCTCATTATGTGAAGATATGAACCTAAGTCTTCTAAGAAATTTCTTTGTATTTGGGCTTCCTTGTTCTTTTAGCTGATTTTTTTCCCTATTGTTTTGTTCTGAGTATCATTATTACAAAGGTCAGAAACTGTTGCCAAGCCTGTAGTTGTGTTATCACAAAGGCATTATTTGATGTTTTAGCTTACCTTCTTTTAAGAAGAAATACATTTGGGAAATGACACTTTTACCCTCTGTGCACTTGTCTGTGCAAGTATTACTGAGCGAAGAAAAAAACCCTGAAAGCATCTAACTAGCTATGATATTCATGGCCTTCCATGCCATTTAGCTTTAAAAAAATAAAACTGTTCTTTATTTCTTATTTTTCACCAAAGATCACCAGGACAAAGGACGTAAGTAAACCACATGTATACCTTCACTGCAAAAGCTGGCATATTTTTTACAATGAAAAAGTTGAGTTATACTCCTTTTATTAATCAAAAACTCTTTCAGAGACAAATGTCAGTCTTCATCTTAGTACGCACAGTCAAAGTAAACCCTCTGGTGGTTATAGCTCTGACCTCAAACCATCAGGGCAAGGTAAAACAAGAGTGTCTTCTCTCCACTAGGATTTCACATTGAGAGGTAAAAAACCCTCTGTTTTGTTAGCAAGAAAATATAGAAACATTACCAACTTTCATGTAGTCAAGGGGTACATACCTCCACTTATTAGAGCTTGTTAGCTGTGTCAATCTGGAGAAAAACTACTTTATTCAAAAGTGAAGAAAAATAATGCTATCATTTCTGCCTACTAGGGAGTGCTTCTGTTCTCCAGCCTGATAGAGTAGAAGCAGGCACTTTCCAAGACTGAACCAAAAAATTCTTACTTTGAAAGTTAGAGATGAGAGGAAAAGAAACTCCACAAGCAAATACTGCACCAAATCTTCAGAACTAGCAGAGTAGTAAAATTAAATGTCCATATCTACTTTCAAATTTCCCGTGTCAGTCCTGGGCTATGCAGTTTTGCTGATAGTTGAATTTTAGTTCACTTGAACCTTCACCTTTTCTAAGTGTAAGTCAGCAAAGTCAGGATTCTCTGCTGGTGTTAGTAGCATTCACCCTAATTTAGGTAAGATTTGCATAAACACAGCCACTATCATCTGTGTCAATGAGCCAGTTCAGAATAAAACTCATCAGTGTGGTCTTTGATACTTTAAAAAGGTTTATTTCTGTAGTAGTCAGGTTCTGGGAAATAGTAAGTCTATGGCCCAGTATTGAAAAAACTTTTCAGCATCTGAAGTATGATTTTACAGTTCAGGTGCTTCTTAGATTACAAAATAAAGAAGTTTGCAGTTTTTTTTATCAGTGCACAAGTCAGCTTATAAAAATGTCATGTACAAAACGTTAGGTCAGTTGAAGCCCAAGTTGTGTAACTCCACTGATAAATTTTGTAGGCTGGTTTAAATATCAGTCAGAGTAAGCATCCTAAACTGGATTTGAAGAAGTTCCAATTTGGGGGCTAATAGCTAGAATATTATATATATGTTGACCTTTCCTACATAAGCAGACTTTGTAAGCCTAATTTTTTGAAGACTGATATTTGAAAAAAAGATTAGCAAAGCTAAGGCAACAGAAGAGTTCAACATGTCGTCTCAGGAATGCATTCTATAGGACTTAGAGTCCTCTGTGATCACTGCCCATAAGCACATCCATATTTCCCAACAGCACAAGGTAACTTTCCTCTGTGTGAAACCATGCAGTCTTGCATAGGGAGGAAGAGTCATGCAAGCAGTTCCTGAAACTGCTGATTCCTGACAGGGAACCTTCACTTAAATGGACCACAGTATTTGTCAGATGGTGCAGGGCGTTGAACAATCAGCTTGTAAACCTCCCTGTAACTCCTCTGGCAGACATCCTGCGTAGTGTGGAGCTATCCTGTGCCAGAGGGCCCTCCTGCAAGTACCTTGGCCTTGACTTATGGTAAGAGGAAGTCACAAGTTTTTATAGATCTTTGATGAAATTGCCTTATCTAGCTGAAATTTAAATAGCACATGAACTGATTTCCTTCATAACTTTGAGTTTTTAAATATTGTCTGTATCCAGGATTGACAGACAATGGCTTCTGGTCATCAACTACTTCCCTCTACAAGTAATTGCCTCACATAGCTGTTGTGAGAGTCAGAGGAAAAAATGCAGTCAATCATTTCCCTTCTGACCTCAAATTCCTGGAAAATAATTTAGCAGTTTATTGGCACAAGGCATCTGTGGTAGACAATATGACAGATTCCTAACAGAGAATCCCTCAATCTTCAGAAACTTGGTGGTCTTACACTGAATCTTTGAGCTCCAACTGGCATTTTACAGCAAACAAATATATATGAATATACGCACATATAAGCATATGTGTGTGTATATGTATATATATATTCTGTTTGAAATCTCTACTTTCTATCTTTTCATCTGTTTTCTGTGAAGCTCTCTTCAAGTGTTTCCTTTCCTGATCAGTCCACAAAGGAATTGAGGTAGAGTTGCTGCGTGCTCTTGAAGATTATCTTTAGAGAGAAAAATTAAAAAAAAAAAACCAAAAAAAACCTCAGATGATGTTTTTTCTCATTCTTGCGCTGAGAATACGACAGTTTGTGGCTGTTGATTGATTTAGCTTACGACAGAACCCATAAACAGGACAGGCCATGAGGTTTTGCAGGCGTACCTGAAAGGATAATTTGGTGTGATATTTGGGAAATGTTTTGAGCAAAAAATGTAGAGTAATTCTAACAGCCATATAACTTACTGGGGCCAGAAATCAAAAGCAATATTTGTAGAGGTGTATCAAATAACTTGGTTGAGCATGTAAGATGTCTTCAGATGAGCCTTTTTCTACTGCTACCAGTAGTTAGTCTCAATAGATTCAAAACATCTTTCTACCTCCTAGATAAATAGGTATGTCCCAAAAAGCTTTTGCTGGATCCATAACTACTGGTGACTTGTAAAAACACAGGATGAATTGTTGCTCCTCCTATTTATTAAGATCTATATGAACAGGCAAAACTCTTCCCTCAGCAGTAGTACTAAGTGGCAGAATTTGGGTATAGGTGTCCTTTCCTGCCTGGTCTTTGGATTTATCATCCATAGAAATCTAAGTATCAATTTAGGGTGAGTTGGAAAGCATTTACTGTACTGGGCAGATCTCCAGCGAGTGCAGTATTTGCATACATAGTAATTTCCACAGTAAATGCAGGTGTTTGAAGATGATTCCAGCCTGTTTTAAACATCCTGTTGATTCAGATCCTGATTTCCTGGAGGCCCATAATTGCCTGGAATCTGTCAGAATCTGAGCTAGTTCACTAAAACATAATTGACCCCTTTCACACTTGGATAGCACAGCTGCTACTTTTAAATGACCAAGTCAGCTTTTGTGTGAAAATGAGCTGGCACAGAATAGGATCAAATGCATTGTTTTTACCCACATCCATCTTCTTCCACCTGTGTGTTAAAGCCAACAGTCAGTTTTACGTGATCATGAGGACTCAGAATAAAAGTTACTTAGTCTTCCTCTGGTCCTACTGCAGTACTTGCTCAGCACATATCATTTAGCCCTTACCAGCAGACCATGGAATGGACTGACCACTGACCCCAGGTGCCTTCTGCAATGTTCTGGCAATGAAATCCTCTGGACTGGATGTTCTCCTGACTCTCCTGTGAGTAATTCTCACATCAGTCCTAGTGAAAACAGTCTTGGCTGAAAAATACGACACCAGGGGCTCTGTAGGAGCTAAGCTGATGTGCACTGTGCAGCTTTCTTGCTTTTCATATTCTCTGCTCCTGAAAGGGTAAGAGGAGCTAGATATACAGAAAGAATGAGCCTCGCTTCCTGTCAAAGTGTACATCTTACTGGAAGGCTTTGACACAAAAATGGGCTGCTGGAGGCACTCTCTTGTGACTGGAACTGATGCTGCATTCAGCCATTTTTCTTTACCTTTTGTCAATACCCACTGAAAACAGATGACTGCAAATATTTCAGGAGAAGAGCTGTGCCTGGGCTGACAAAGGACAGGGAGGCAGAAATGTATGCATTTCCAGGCAGTGGGAAACGTGAGATCATTCCCCAGCAGTTTGGACAATGCTTCCTTTCCAGCTTGGCCTGAAGGGGATGGTGGTTGGAGCTCACCTCAGGTCATCTCCATGAGAAATCTTGCACTGCCACAACCCTTTCTTTTGCCCAGTTTCTTTTATTACTTATTGTCACAGCTCAGACTGTGAACCCCAAATTGTACTACTGAGCTATATATGAGCTGTATTTTCCAGAATGTTGTTCAGTTGCTCATGTATACAGTCACCTATAAGTGGTTGTAGTTCTCTTCAAGAGAAAGTTTCTCCATTTTTTTAAACCAATTTCCATCACCATTCAATAGTATTCAAGCTACAGTCAGGGGGTACTCTGGCTAGTTCTGCCTTTTAAATATGATCATATCATCTTTGGAGGCCCAATGGCATAACCAGGATGCATTTCTCTCAGCAGCAGCCCTGTAGGTCTGGTATTCTTGCAGCTTGCAGTGAAGTCTGAGGCAGCTCTGTGTGTTGTATGCACAGCAGCACCTCAGAGCTCTTTGTTTCACAGGTAGACGCAAGATCATTGTTTCCAAACTTGTGCAAAATCACTTTGCTTATATGTGGAAAGAACTGAAAATTTCTCTGCAAAAGCTCACAGGTTATATTGAGCATCAGTAACTGCAGCTGTGCTGCTTGTGGCTGGCACAGGGCACGGCATGGACTCACAAGTGCCTGAACAGAGCTCATGTGCCCAAAGGCACAGTGCACAGGTAACAGGAACCTCAGAAACAGCAGACTACAGGAGCAGATATGACCTAGTTTTAAAAGCAGCATCACATGTGCACAGAAAGGAGGAGCAAAGAGCCGACATAATTATTACTTTCTCCATTACGCTCTTTTCTTGACTTCTCCTCAGCTTTGAAATTTGATACCAGTTAGAGGTATGACTGGTAACATACAAGAAGTAGAGATTATAAAATTATAAAAGAAAAAGCTTTCTAAGAAAAGCTTCAACTTTTGTCCAGTAACTTTGTGACCACCTGAGCTACCACACTAATATAAAGAGCTGCAGGAATAGCACCCTGAAACCACATCTGCTTCACTCCTCTTAACATCCTCAAGTCCAAGTGAGACAGGAAGTCGAAGCTCAGCTTTTCAGCTGAACCTGGCTGCAAGTGCTGTAGTATTCAGGGTTGGTCTTCTCTCCAGTCCTCTCTGCACTTAATTAACTTTAACGCATAAATAAGAGAGAAATTGGGTTCTGTCCTTGTCTAACATATTTTTTTTGGTTGGAGAAGTATATATAAGTGCCCTAACTATAGTCAGATATATGCTGATACATTATTGTAATGAATGCTACCTATTAAATAATCATGGGCAGAAGTCAAACGTTCTGCCGCTGGTTTGTGTGGGGGAGCCAGTCCAGGCCTCTCAGGCTGACAGCACAGCACCCTGGTGCATCAGGCACTCCTCTCAGTTGTGTGTCACCATCAAACTCACTCAGGCTGCAGTCTGTCCCTTCACCCAGTACATGGATGAATAGTTTGAACAAGACTGTACCCAATGCTGACCCCTGTGGAGCACCCCTAGTGATAGGCTGCCAGCTAGACTCTGCTCTGAGGCAATTTTGATGACTGGTACAGTTATGCTTCATTAAGATAATATAACAAGAGAGCACTAGGAGACAGTTCTTTATAGACAAAATTGGGGCTGGTAGGAGCCCTAGAGATCTATAAGTGATGTACTCTGAAATATTACACATTCCTGCACTTTCAGTGTGCAACTTGACAATAGGTGCATAGAAAAATGATATAGATGCACTTAAGAATAAAGGAAATGTTTGGTGCAGATGGTACCATCAGGAAAATACAGTTTTACCTAAACTAAAATAGGGTAATTGTTTCTGTTACTGAAAATTAATGTTACAGTTTTTAAACTAAAAATTAGAGAGAGCCAAGTGGCACAGAGACGTGTATAGTTGAGGATAACATGTATGGGAATGTTATTAAATCCTCTGCAGTCTTAGTAAGACAGGAAAAGGTGTTAATAAAGTCCAGGAAGGAACTGGACAAACAGTTGCTACGTGTGAAGTGTGTGAAGCACATCACATAAAACAGTGAGTCACAAAAAAACCCCAGATACATAAAAAAACAGTTAAAGGAAAAATGTAAAAATGCTGAGGCTGATTACCCTGGTTTTCAGCTGGGAATCTCACCTAATTTAGACATCTGAGAAGTCTGATGACAGAAAGTGACTGTTAGGAATGGTATGGACAAGGCACACACTGATACAGCCCTGCCAAAATGGGCCATGCTGCTTCAGGATCATTCCTGCTGCGTTACTTGGAAGCTTTGTGTCACATCCAGTAAACAATTCAGCTGCATCAACACAAGACAGAATTTCTATGGGCTGAAGGCTGTGACTGGAGGACTGCATCACCAATCACATAATGAGGATGGTAAATGTGGCAACGATGTGCTTGGGATAGAAAAATCAGCTGTGAGGGCAAACAATACGGAAATAACAAAACCTTTCAAGTACCCCTAACCAAACTAGGAAAATACACTCTGGTGATGCATATCTTCAGGCACATCAAATGTGATTCCTTGTGGAAAACAGCTGTTCAAGACCCAGTGAGGAGCTTTTCACAAGATGAGGATTAGCAGCTTTCAGCTCAGGCCTTTGCCATCCTGAGTCTCCACAGCATCAGGAGTACTCACTTGGGGTCTCCTCCTTCCCAATCGAGACACCAAGGGGCTTTGGCCTATAGACTATTGCAAATAAATTTCTACAACTGCTTTACTGAGAATTGTTAGCAAATGGCGAGCTTGAAACCTGGGCTTTCATGAGGGCTTCCCTGTCAAAAGGTTTTGGTTCTCTTTTTCACTCTGTTCTAGTGCCATAGATAGTGAAGGAGAATTGTCATTGGAAGCTCCTTCGCTGATGCTTTGGCAGTGGCTGAGGTGTGATCCCAGCCTCCACAGCAGCCACTTTGTCTTCTGAAACCCCAAGGATGCCCTCAGCTACCTGGTAGTAGAGACAGGATAGGCCTTTTGAAAATGCAGCCTGCTCCCCAGCTCACAGTTGAAGAAGCATCAGCACCAAATACTTTCTCACTTCCCTTTCTGAGACCAGTGGAGGTTATCTATTTTTTGCTTTTACTTAGTTCCCAGCTCTGGTTTGTGACTCCTTGCTCATGAGAACTCAGAGCCATCATGGGGTTTTCCCCCAGAGCTCCCAGGACTGTGTTCCCCCCAGCCCTGCTGAAATCCCCTGGGATTTTGGCTCACTCTCTGCATGTGCATGTGGCATCCAGCCAGCATTTCCACAGCTCAGCAGTGGGGAGGGCTGGTGGGGCATCCGAGCTGGAGTCACCCGTGCCTGTGGCAGTCACTGAACACTACAGCCGGCAGGGTGTTTAATGTGGTTTGGCAAGCAAATGAAGGAAAATGCCAGTGTTTTAAAGTTCTTTCAGGGAACTGAATAAACAGACCTTTTTATTTTAACATCTCAGAAAGACTTTTATAAAAACCTAAAGGCGATGTGTATTTCAGGAGATCAACCTTAGTTTCCTTTCTTATTCTCTGTGTGTTTCTGTCTCGCATTACCTTATCATCATACAAATATACAGAGAAAGGGAGAGAAATAAAAGGAAAGGAGTGTTAAGCTTTAAAATAAATTCATTTTCTTGAGAATTGTGGTTTAACAAAAATTGTGCATTACATTTTCATAAAAGAGCCTGGAAAAGCAAAATAAATTCTCAGAATCCCTTCTAGCCTCATCCATCCATCCATGCATGCAGGTGAGCAAACCATAGTGCCAACATACTAAAGATACTAAAGAGTGCAGTGATAAAAGATGTTTCACCACACGATGTGGGGAAAGTTATTTACAAGTCAGACCTAGCTGCTCAGTGTGTGTTCCTCTTTTCATTCTCTGAAATTCTTTAAAAAAAATTGCACACACAAAAAAACAGCTTTCAAAAGCAGTTTCCTCAGTTCAGCCCTCCCTTCACTCCCACGCCATCTCTGTAGATGCTTCTTAAATGTACTATAAACTACATGTAGAAGTTACTTGTGTTTGTACTGTGTGGGTTGATAGTTTTTAGAGCATTCTGTAAACTAGCCTACATGAAACCCACAAGGCTTGTAATTTAGTTTACTTGTTTCTTTAATGTAAAAGAAATCTATCTTTTTTTTTTTTTTACCAAGACCAGTAGAAAGAGAAGGCCTAGCAATTCACCAGCTCAAACTTATCCTTTCTTTTTAAAGATTATACAATCACAACAGGAAATATTTTGAAATGGTCACACTAATCACAAGACAGAGTACTTTTTAGTCTGAACAAGTGTTTGTATTAGTCCCCTATTTTTAGGTTGCATCACATGACAACTCCTTGCCATTGCCATTTGTATTAATAGTAGTTTTTTTCTGTTTTGGTTTTTTTTTCCATTTCTTTACACACCTGATGGAAAACAATATTTGGAAAATATGCTAATTTTGCCTTAAGTCCTCAGAAGGCATCCAAATATTTTAGGAAAAAGTCCTTAGCAGTGGCATTCCTGACTAGTTTCCCTGCACCCTTCTGCAAAATCAAAAGCAAATGCAGACTTGTCTCCTGCTGCCAAAACTGTCAATAAGAACGTAGTAATGACCAGAATGTCAGTGCCCTCCCCACAATGCCATGATATCCAAAGCAATATGATTTTCTGGATTAGAGTAAGGAGCCACTTTATTGAACATGCCTGTGAAAAAGGATCTGGCACTCCCAAACCACTTCTAAAGTGCTGGGGTGAAGTGGACTGAAGGCAACACTCATAGTGAGCTTCCTCATTACTGCTCCTGCAGAGGGCCATGTCAGTAAGGAGATGAAAGGGTTAATGACTTCTTTGTATCTCTTTGTGAAAAAGCCTCCTTGCAATTACAAGAGGTAGATGATTAAGATCTCTCTCTTCTGAGAGTTGGCTGGATTGACAAGAGTTGACAAGATTGGAGGTTGATAAGCAGATTTTGGTGGTTGACATCTTCAATTCCAGTGCTCTCTCTCACTTGTTCAATGCCTTCTGAAAAGCCATTTTCCTACTCTGATATAATTTTTTCTTTAAATAATACTAATAATACTAATCATTTTTCCACGACTCAGTTACCTTGCTGCTGATGGTTCAAGGAATATTAATGTCTTGCTTTGTAAATGCTACAAGAGTTATAAGGAGAATGCTTTAAGTAGCTTTTGAAATTGAGCATTTCCTTTAACTGATGATATAATGAGACTTCCTAAATCAATTATAAAAAGAAAAAAGTCTTTCTTTAGAGATAGTGGATACTTTGCATGAATTATAATAATGTAATAATAGCCTAAGAGGAAAAATCTCCATAGACTGCAGGGTGAGATTCTCTGGTGCTCAAATGACTGAATACCTCATATTACAGAATCAGTGTATTATTTCGTATACTGGATTTCTAATGTCTCGTTCTTGTTACTAGTGAAGCAACAGTTCAGCTGAAAACCGAGCAAAAGGCATTCTTTAGAAACAGGGTGTAAAAAAGATATTGTGGTTAGATTTGCTCAATCACAAAAAAAAAAAAAGGAAAAATAAGAGCAGCAAGTACCTAGAGGAGTTAAAATCGACTGTAAATCCACAGAGGGAGTCCAGTGCATCACCATCCATATCTACTCTGCCTCGTGTTGTAGAAATGTAAGTTTTTATACCTCCCTGCCAAGGAGTGTCTGAGATATCCCCACCTCATCAGCTCATAATTGGGCATTCTACCATGAGATACAGAAAACCAGGACACTGAGCAGTAAGAAAGCTAGACAGAAACACCTTAGTCTCTGAAAAAGCTTCTGGTTTTGACATTTTGTAGAGGGTTTCAAGGAGACCTCTAGATACAACCATGTATTACCCCTGAAATTTCTGCTGCAGTGAGATGTTTGCCTCTGCCTTAAGTCATAAAACCCAGAAGTATCCAAACCAGCAAAAAGAGTACTATTCACACTTCCTAAATATCACACAATGGAGAAGTGGGAGATATGAATTTATTTCTCTCTTCAGGGTGATGAGATTTCTCTCTTCAGAGTGATGAAATTTAAATCTCCATCAAACAATAGGATTTTCTATTAGTTAATTCACAGAAAATATATAAATTACATTGAAAAAGGAACCGAATTTTGGATGTCTTCTCCTCTCAAGTACTAAACAAAAACTCCAGTTTGTTTTTCTTGCCCATGGAATTTATATCCCAGTGGCAACCTGGAACAAATTCAGCTGCCAAGAGTAAAGACAAGTTATAGATAAACAACATTAGGATTAATGCATTTCTGCAAGAAAGCTTGGTTCCGCTCAGGCCAGGTAAACATCCATAGTCTGTAGGAAGTGCCCTAAGTATCCACAGGACTAAAGGGCACATGACATTGACATCTTGCTTCTTTCTGTATCCCATGGAGGATGCACTCCAATAAGTGTTTTGGCAATTTATGATATACTGAGTTCTCAAACTGATGCAGCACAAGGAGCAATCTCACTCAACAGCTGTGGCTCATTTCAGGCCTTCAGCCTGAGCTGGTATTGGAATATATTGGCTTCTGAGGACTTAGTGACCAGGCTTCATAGTTTTGGTAATGGCACCTTTAGCAAAAGCTGAGCAGATGAAGACCTCAGTCTTGAGTTTTAGCACTTAGTGACAACAGAAGAGTATTTAGGCTCCCCAACCCTTTTTCAGTACTAGCATAAAGATCAGAAATTGGAAATTCCACTTGTGATGAAAGTTTTCTCCCTCAGTGTAGGGTTGGAGTGGATTCCAGCAAGTAGGTCAGGCATATGAATGTGCAGAGGCCTGGTGCTAGGCATATAATGAGTCACAAATGCATATTTGCTTTGCTCTGCCTTCTAAGATTATGTCCCTTTTGCAGAAGAACCTCTTATACTCCTAGCTAAATCATCCATCGGTGAGCACATTCCCACACTGGATGGATGGTGTTCATCCTCTATTGTAAGAATTAGTGACAGTCAAATAAAAACACTTGCCTTTCTGTTTTTATTGCAGTCCAATTGTTTTTCTCTAGTTCAAGGACCCTGGCAGGTCTTTCAGAATGTAGTGCCACTCAATCAGTCTTCCAGATCATGGAGTTAAAATGTCTTGCTAAATTCTTTGAGAACAGATATCCTTTCCCAGCAGACTAGGAAAGACATTCAGGGTGGAAAACCTACCTGGCTCAACTCCATGTTTTTGCACCATTCTCCCAGGCAGATATAAGGTACTTGTGGAAGTGTGTGAGGGTGAGTTTGGTAGGTGAGTGTGGTGGAACACAGACTGATCAGCCTGTGACAGGCTGGGGTGAAGTAGGGCTGTTTCTTGGTCAACAAAAATTCCTGATTTCCTGCACTGTTTAGATGGATGATCTCATGATGATGAGCTTCAGCCTACAGGGTTATAGGTATCGTCTTGCTAATAAGATCCTTTACACATTCCCTTTCCTGGCTGGAATGGGAGAAGAACAGTATAAAAATCCCATACTTACACTGACTACATTTTCCTGACAAGAGGGGGCAATTACACAGGGAAATACCTGGGAAGCCAGGCCAGAGGAAAGGACTCCAGTGGGAATGAAAGCTGTGCTCATGGAGCTGCAACAAGGCTCAGGTTGGCCTCAGAGCAAAGACCAACCCAAAGTTTTTTAACACAACGAGGCTCACAGGACATACATGAAGGAGATTGCACACACCTTCTTGTGCCAGCACAAGACCTCAGCTATCTCTTGGGACATCCTGTTATTGCTGGCATGACTAACTTCTAACAGTGGGTTTGTGGGTACATCACTGTGAAGGACAAGGTTTGAGGAAAGCAGTGGATGATCAAGTCATTTTCAGTGTTGTGCGGTGACAATATTATGCTATCTGTGATGCAGGCTGTCAAAATAAAACTGTCAGAAGGATGAATGAGGAGACTGTAAGATTTTCAGTGGTAAGAGGCTTTCACCATCTCTCCCCCCACTCCTAGCAAAACGTTGCCAACTCTTCAACTCTGTCCTGTTGTTCTGATGAAAAGCTACCCCAACGTTTGCTAGGCTTTCCTAGTTCCAGTTGGTTGGAAGGATGCACAGATCAACTTATTCATAGCCTGTAAATGAAGAAGAAAAGCACACGAAGAGATCCTCTATTAAAGAGTTAAGAGGAAGGGAGGAGAAATAAGGAAGTAGTGGTTGAAACAATCTGCTTTTAAGCAAAGAAAAAAGTTAAGAAATACTTGATAACTTTTTAAACGGTGTATAAACAGCACAGAAGAGCCCCAAACTAGGTGTTGTTTTTTTTTTTTTTTTCCTGGGGTTGTGG
>JAWWMU010000001.1:80468307-80508968 GCA_035048155.1 Cinnycerthia olivascens | reverse complement strand
ATAACTAGTAGAAACTGCAACGAGAACTTCAGAAATGGAAACTCTACAGTTTTCGCCATAAAAACAAGCACAGTCTTTTCACCCAGCCTGACCGAAACATGAAGTGAAGGGATTGTTTCTAATAAGGAGAAGAGAGGTTGGTTTCCAAACCCTTTCAGTGTAGGGTAGCACAATTTTTTCTATCTAGTTATTTAATTTGACATTGAGTGGATCAAAAGTATACAAAACAGAGTAAGCACATTAAAACCCTTTGCGAAGATTGCCACAAAGGACATCAGGACTGTCAGTGTGAAAAAGATAAATACTAACTGATTTGCAAAGAACATTTACATACTCTGTAATTCTGATCTGAGAATGCTCTGTTGGCATTTAAAAAATTGTACCATATTTGGCTGTTTCTCCACGGGGGAAATACTCTTGTCAGTTGTCATTATTGACAGTAGTGATTTGGCAGCAATACAATCTTTGTAGCCCTAACATATAAAAAATTAATGCATGAGACATGTTGCAGATGTATTCAAAAAAGTGCTGTCGTTTACAACTTTCTGTATGTAGGGCCTTGCCAAAACCTGTGGCATAATTCTCACCAATGTGAGCTGTGGTGGAAAGGATTTAGATTCAGGATGGTTTAGGACTAATTAATTTCATAAGTGAAATAAGTGTGAATAAAAGAAACATAAAATAAATAGATAAAATTGAAAACATTTAATCTTGATGTTCAAAACTATTTAGAAGTTCAATTGCTGCAAGCTTAACTTTCTGCTTCTACATAATGCCATATAACGCTGCATGAAACAATAAGGCAGTGAGTAACAGTCTGCAAGATATTTATTTACCAGCACTACTGTGAGTTATTTATCTTCGATGCCTTTGATGGCTACACATCAAGAGAGTTAAGCTTTGGCTCAGATCTCAAAAAAGGAAATAAGCCCCCACAAGTCTCTACAGCACATTTCCCTGGATGAGGAGGAGAAGGAGAGCACTGGGACAATAATGTCCATGCAGAAAGCTCAGCCTGAATCTATTGTCTTCCTCCCAGAAGAAAATAAAAGGGCACAGTGACACTGGGCTGCAGAAATGGAAGGCGAGAGCCAGGGCTCTGTGGAGCATGGTGGAGATAACAGAGAGAACCTGCACCCAGATGCTGGGCCAGGCAATTCTTTCTGAGTCAGCCAATGAATGCTATTGACAGAAACCGAGTGGGCTGGTTGGAATTACAAATGAAAGACTCTGGTATTTCAGTACACTTTCTTATCAGACAAATGAAGTCTGTGGGTGAGCATGTAGCCTCATCTGTAGGGGAACGATGTGATATGGGAGAATCCAGGAGCGAATGTGGGAGTCCTGGCCAACTGTCAGCCAGAACAGGTATCAAACACTTGTTCGCTTCATCGTTAACATAGTTGAAAGAATGTAACTAAAACCCAAAGAGCTACTGACCCGAGCTTTGTTTGAAAAGAATTTTTGGTCTATATACAGTAGTCTATATTTCTCCTCTGTCTCTCAAAAAATGTGAATTGGCTGATAAAGGGTGAAAATCCTGAGATTAACTAAGTCTCTGAGCATTACATAAATTATTTGGCCAACTCGATGAAAGCCTGGAATTCAGACATTTATAATTCGACCTAATGTTTTTTAGTTCCTTTCCCTTAGTGCAACTGTGTTCTGTATGTAATGACCATAATGACCATAATAACTCAGGAGAAGTTTGTAGATGTGTACAATGGCAATAAGGATCATATTCATTATATATTAATCCATTGTAAGCCGCAGTAAGAAAATAGACTGTTTTTTTCTACTGTCCCCAGATCCACATTTGTTGGTGTTATCTCCCCTTACGGAGCATTGTCACCATCTCATTCTAACTGTTCAAAATGCCTTTCACCCACCCCTTTTTTTTGGTCGGGGGTCAAAACAAGGAAAATGTAGGTCAGAATAGAAGACTAAGTATTTCTTGTGGATACAAATATCAATCTGCAAATCTTACACCACGTACTGCTTGACTCAACATGTGACAGATCCAGTTTATGAATGAACCATATATTTATCTTACATTGAAGGAAGTGAAAGCATTTAGCATTCGGTTCTCTTGGGCCCATATCTGGACATCAAAATGTCTCTAATAAATAAGCATGGCTTTATTTCTAATGCTTGGGACACTTTGAATTTCTGGCCAGTTCTTGGTGAATGTATCCCTACTTATTTTCTTCAGATTTAACAGAAAAGTTTAAGCTAGTGATACATAGAGAGTGTGAACTTTTTTACTTTGCTGTGGCAGGTGTGGGCATGGGCGGGGGAGCATTTACAGCTTCTGTAGCATGTTAGTGTGAACAACAAAATCGTTGGCAATGGCAAGCTGCAACACTGAGGCTTTTATTTCAAACTTGAGAAAGTCAACTCTCCAGGTGACCACATGCACTTTTGAAGATGGCAAAGATTTTCAGTTTTGGGCCCCTTGCTGCAAGATAGACATTGAGGTGCTGGAGAGTGTACAGAGAAGGACAATGGAGTCTGGAGCACAGATCTTACTAAGAACAGCTGAGTGTGCTGGGGATGTTGAGTCTGAAGAAAAGAGACCTCATCACTCTCTACAACCACCTGAAAGGAGGTTGGAGCCAGGTGGGGGTTGGTCTCTTCTCCCAGGCAACAACTGATAGGAAGAAAGGAAATGGCCTCAGGTTGCACCAAGAGAGGTTTAGGTTGTACAAAAGGAAAATTCCTTCACAGAAAGGGTTGTCAGGTGTTGGAACAGGCTGCCCAGGGAAACGGTGGAGACAGCATTCTTGGAGGTATTTAAAAGATGTGTAGATGTGTCACTTCAGAACAGGGTTTAGTGGCAGACTTGGCAGTGCTGGGTTAAGGGTTGGACTTAAAGACCTCGAGGGTCTTCTCCAACCTAAAGAATTCAGTTTCTGACCACTTCTTTTTCCTTTTACACTCATGACTACAGGAGTCCCCAAGACAAGTTGGAGCAGTCAGAAAAATAGGCACAACCAGAGGAACTGATTTTTCCTAAAAACAATTGATTCCTTTCTCTCTCTGGTCTCCTGCTGCTAACCGGCATAGCAATAGTCTTTCCATATGCTGGTGTTCCACATTTAACAAAGCGATTCCCAGGCACTCCTGTGAGAGCTTGCAGCTGATATTTGCAGTACTGCAGCAGTGAAAACTGGGAGGAGCTGAGAATCCACCCCACTCAGTGTAAGCATTTCCAAGCCCAGGGTAGACCAACCATATTTGTTATTGATATCCATATTGGCTATGATCTCTGCACCTCTCATGTGAGGGTAATTATGTACTCAACCCACAAACATTAGCAGAAACAGACATGTGAGTTGAACAAACCTATCAGCCTACTATAAATATGTAAAACTGTGCCATGTCCTGCTAGTTTCTCAGAGAAGTGCTGAAAACATTTCATTTTAAAAGCTCAAAAAATAATTTTCACAAGTAATATATGGCTTTAAATGTCAAAAATTTAACATGCATTTCACCATAAAATGCCTCAGTGATGAGTTTGTGAGGCTATTTTGTCCACCAAGACCAGATCTTAAAATTATGTATCTAGTCTGCTGAGAATTGCTGAGGTTGCAAAAGCCAGGCACGTAACAGGAATCTTCACTCTTCATCCTCTTAGAGGAGTTAAAGATGTTAAAGGTGTTAAAGGTGTTTTTCCCCATGGGAAAAATGGTAACCAAGAAGGCACATCTTCATATGAAAGACTGGGTTCCAGTGATTTTCTTTGACAGGGATGTACTGACTTAGGTCACAACAAATCAGGCTGATAAGGAGATATAGTATGCAATGTGCAAGGCAGCATTTAGTCCAGCTTAAGGTCTTGATCTTTCTTCTGTTTAACTCAGTCTCACATTCATGTGCTAGCACCCAATTTCTGTCAGCTGCAATCATGGATAGGTTGCAAACTTTTTGACTAAAGTCAAAAACCCCAACAGCTCTGATCAGTGCACTGAGGATTTAAACATTGTAACTGAGATCAGCAGCTTTCCAGAGACATGTGATTGAGGGGAATGGAAGGTGTCCCTTACGAACAGGTCTTGTCTTTTCCTTCCGTGTTGAAATGCTCACAATGCCCACTTATCTCAGGAAGGTTACTGTTCTTTCAGCAAGGTTTATTTAGCAGCTTGAATAAATAAACAGCTGAAGATCTTGAAAGCCAGAATTTCATCAGCAGGTTCCCCTGGTTTCTTTTTAGCTGAATGATCCTCCTAGTGAAATGGTGGAAGTCAACAAGCTGAAGAAAGGAAATCAGCCCAGTTGCCAAGAAACTCTACAGGTCTCAGGTTGGAAAATGGATATGTTTAAGCTTGCCCTTTTCCACTTGATTTTTGGTGGAACCAATGCTTTCCCAACAATTTTCCAAAGTCAAAATACCCTATCAGAAAAATTTAGACTTTTTTCTCCTGATTTTTCAATAAATGATGCTATGTCCTACATACAATGCATTGTTCAAACTCTTGTCCTAAATACTAAATAAACAACTTATTTTGGGGCATTTTTATAGTGTCCAGTGTTGTAGCATCAAAGTGCTTCAGAAACACCTACGAATTTCTTATTTGCAGCATTTCTGTAATATAAAGATCATTTAACCCCATATTACAAAGAGGAAAGTGGGGAATGAACGCCCTGAGCTGCTTAGGACCTGATTTCCAAGAGCATTTGGCATTAAATAAAATGTTACTGTTTCAAAGCCACATTTCTACTGACCATACCTGGATTTGTGAGTACTCAATACTCTGCAAGTCAGATCAAGATATCTTTTAATAAGCATTTGAAAATTAGGAACTCGGGCTTGGTGCCTGTTTCTGAAAGCTTAACCCCTTGAAACCAGATTTGAAACAGAATTTCAAGCTCTGTATGATAAGCATCAGATGGGTGGAAGGATGAAGGCACCAGTGAAGGCTTAGGTGTCTCAGAATGGGATCTGATATAGTCAGAAAAATGATAAGAAACAGTGTGAAGTCAGCACTCTTCAGATGCCACACACATAGATCATCCTGTGATGAGCCTTAAGGATGAGCCTTAAAAACATGAAAAAATGGGGAAATAAATAGCGAGTGTCACAGAATATACTCTCACAGGGAAACTACAGGGAGACATGAGCCTTGAATCTCTTTGCCGAAGTTCCTTTTGTTAAAATTCTCTGTTGCCTTTTTCTTTCTGGGGCCTAAATATAATTTGGTACAATTTTTAAAGATGGTTGATAGAAGAAAAACGCTTCCCTTTCCTGTCTGAAGGATAAAGCAGTGGTTAACTTCAGGAAATAGATGCCTTAAGCTGCTCTCCAAGTCAGACCATGGGACTTATTATCTGAGCAAGAGATTGCTTTAGCCACAAAGCTTCTTGTTACTGCCCATCTCTCACATCAGAGATGCACACAAAAAAATTATCAATGTAACAACGCAGGGAAAGACAAAAACACCATGCAGGAGGGCAAGAGATTCTCTTGCAAAGGCAGCTGTCAGGTGAGTGCACATGGCCTGGAATCTACTCTTTAGTTTGGCCTCTGGAGTTATCCAGTGATTACTGTGAAATGGTGTCTTGGAGGAGAAAACTAGAGATAAGGTCTTTAGCCTTCTAGCTGAAAGGTATTTCGGGCTTCTGACCTCTTTTGTCCTCTTTTGCTTTCTATTCCAGCTTCTGCTGGCTGGGTGCAATTCAGCCCAGACCATAGTTCTAGATTAATACCTAGCTAGCAAGGAAGGAGGTGGAAAAGCCTTTAAATACTTTCCAAAGACAGAGCTGAGTATGCACGCTCTTTCTCCTAGGAGCCTGCTCTAGAGGAAGAGTTACACTATTTTCTACTCTTTGACCTTTTGAAGAGCAAGAACTTGTATTTGTAAAGAAGAAACAGTTTCACTGACGTTCTTTAAGCATTCTCCTTGGTGGCACCAGACCAGCTCTTAGTCCTGTCCAAATCCTTTTCTTCTATAATTGCTAATAAATTTCTTTTTATTTGTCTCTAAGTATCTTAAGTACTGCTATCTTGTGTTATAAGAAGCAACTACTATGGCATAATTCCCATATAGTAGTCAGAGGCTGCATCAGAATTTTCCCTGTTTGGAGCTGAAGCTCTGAAGTTCCATCCTAGCTCCATTTCAGGCATTTCACGTGTCCTTTTCTAAAGAAGGTGATCTATTCTCAGCACCACAAAAGCTTTTCTCAGCATCTGCTTCCAGGTAGAATCAGTGGCAGAATTGTATTTCCCAGCACATTACTCAGTCACTAAAATCACAAGGCTGCTTTGCTTTTTCCTGTAGTTCTACATCTCAGTCAGCATGTGTCCTGCAGCAGCGAGTAGATGAGAGCTGAACAATGAGACAGGAAATGGTCTCCCACTTAACAGGTTGTTCATTGATTTTTTGTGCTGATGTATTATTCTGTAATATTTACCCTCAGGACTCTGAGGAATATACCACCTGCACAAGGGAAATTTTACTGCATGTAAAGCATGTCAATATTAGTAAATTTAACACTGTCAGAACAGCGCTCAGACCATGAAATTTAATTGCTTGGGCTGTTACAGTTCTGGCACTGTTTTTTCTCACACCAACTAATGCTCCCTCAAACAACTCTGAGCCGCAATCAACTCCTTGTATAGTTCAAGAGTTAAGACAGGCAAAAGACCATCCCAGAAAAGAAGTTTGGATGCAGCCATCATGCTACAGAGGCTGAAAACAGTTATTACAGGTGTGCCAAATACACTAAAGATCAGGATATGACCGGCCCAAGCAAATGAAGTGGAAAGTTACTGCTGGGTAAAAACATTTTATGTGTGGCCCACTAGAGAGTGCAGACACATCCGTGCTGCCTCCAAGGGGGCAGGGGAGAAAGAAAAAGTCTTAAAAAGATTATTTCTGCCTTTGTGCTTACTCACCTCCTCAAAGCTTGTGTTCCTGAATATTCCCTTATTGCCTCAGCAATTGCCTCACACAGCTAAACTCTGCATGTAACATCCTGCCAAAGAAAATGCAAAACTTTTCATCCTAAATGTAGACCAGACTTACAGGCAGCTCCCTAAGGAATTTGTCTCGCCATCTCACCACTGATGTTTCCGTGCTGCAGCAGGTCAGATTTCCTCTATGAGTAAGATCTGCAGAAAGGAACAAACAAGAAATCTTGTGAGAATTAAAAAAAACCAAAAACAAAAACAAAAAACCAAACAAAAAAACCCCCCATATCTAAAGATAATTACAAACAGTGACACTGACAAGCACTGATATAATTTTCCATTTTCTTTCAAAGCCTTAAATATATGGTTCACTAGCTGTAAAACATGCCTATGTGAGACTACTAAAGCTTCATAGTACAGACATCTGAAGATGAAGAAAAGATAAAAGAGCACCTACTTTTTGTTGGTTTGCTATTTTCCCTTCTTATTTTTGCAGATGTGAATCAGGTGCAGTGTATCTCACAGTAAGAAGCCCTGCTTCTTCATGACCATAGCAAGGTGTAATTTCTATTCTTATTTCAAGATTTAGTCAGCAGTTGAGAGAGCAAAGATTTTCAATTCACCAGCTGCTGAGCCCAAATTCTTCATGCAGTAGTGTGAAAATGTGACAAAAATGTGCAGCTCTTGATGACGGACCCCTGACCCCAGCCTGAACAACTCTTGGACCCTCATCAGTCTGTGTGCAAAAAGGCACAATCTCTCTGTTAGGATATCAATGACAGCTAAAATCCAATATTTAATTATTGAGCTATTGCATGAAGCATACACAGATTTCCCTCTTTCTCTGAGTATTTATCTTTAGTTAAATATTCATCAACACTGAAAAATAAGATTACCAATGGAAAATTTCTGTAAGGACAGAAGGCTTCCAATAAAAAATATATGAAAAGAGATTGGATCAAACTGACATTACCTGATTCAAAGATGTAGAAAATTAATCCTGTGGGATATTTCTGGTTAATTAGCAGTTAAATTTAGACAAAAATTGGATTATATTACCCATTTTAAACCTATTTTAAATAACAACCTTAAGTCTCAGTCTGAGTCCCTCTCAGGTTTCCTGTGTATAAATAGTAAGCCCAAGAGGAACACCAGCTTGACTTTCCCATTTGAGAGCTGGTAGTAAGAATAATCAAGCCAAAACAACAATCCACAGACATTTAATTATAAATAGAGCCCATTTCATCCAGGAATTCTGGAGTAGCCGAGGTCCAAATTGTAATGTCATTTCTGTAACGTAATTTTCCAGAGGAGAGCTACATTTTCAAGCTCCTTTTGCACGCTGTGAAGAGCACAGAACCAATGTCAATAAATATGCCTGATAAGAAAACCTCCCTTCTGTCCAACTGAAAGCTTTGCAAACATTAGTTGTCAGCATCTAAGCCCTCTGAAGTTCTGTTTCAAAACAATTTTTTATCTGGAAACTATGCAAATGTGAAGTAAAGTTTTTAAATGGCAATACATGTGCAAAACACCAGCACGTATTTTAGACGCGTGGTGACCCTGTCTTGGTGTGATTTCATTTTTGAGCAGGACAGGGGACTCTACCACAAAACTTGTGTGTGGGTTTCTCCTCTCTGCCCACTTGACCAGAACACACAGTTACTGTGGCAGACCAAAGTTATCATATAAGTAATGACCTTTCTAGTATTTGTTTGTTTTCAGCGCTGTTACACATAGCTGTATGCCACTCTCCAACAGAGGAGTGCACCTTTTTCCCACATCAAACAAAGATACTGATGCTAAAAGAGAGCACTGAGAGCAAACATTTTCAACCACCTGAGCCGGCCTTTTCTGTACTAACAGTCATCAGTGAAAGCCTAATTATCTGCACAGGCAGACACATCTGAGTGGAACCCAAACCCACGGTGCAAGACAGAGGGTGAATACACAAGCAGTGGGTAAGGTGCTGGTTGGTGACAGGGGATGCCTGGCTTCAGTCTGCCCTTCCCACTCAAAGCTGCTGAGAACTTTCCCTTGAGCCGTGCCTATTCAGTGACTGGAAAATGCAACTGCAGGATGGAAGGCACACCTCAGCCAGCAAACTATGGCATAGGCTGCAAGTATTTACCAAATAAAGCCATACAGACCTGTAAGGAACAGCAAATTGCTTAGCGTTGATGTTCAAATGGAGAAGGTTAAGGCTGATGCAAATGCTTTTACCCATGTTGTAGCCTCTTCCCCAGCAAAATGGTGACATGCTCTCTGTTTCTAAACTGACACAGCCACAGCTCTTTGCAAGGAAAGACTGGGATTCTTAATCAGGTTGCCTGCACTGGGGAGCTATAAAAACCAGGGCACAAGTCTGGCTCCAGCTGGGATTCGTATGAACTCCCCATCTGTAGCTGCAGTGACAAAACTCCAAGTGGATCATTGAGTCAGTTGAGGGTGAAATTCATTACAGAGGTCCAATTGCTACTCTAACAGCAATTTCACAAATAAAGTGGAAATTATTTAGGAATGAAGTCCAATGTGGATGGAAATTTTGCATCTGAATAAAATCAATGCTGTTAAAAGTCCTAACTAGATTCTCCTGACTACTATGTATAAAATTCATTAAGTGTTTAAACCAAACATTTAAGGAGTCAATGTCCAAACATTAAAATTTATTACAAGCAAAGACTTGAAAACCCACAAATACCAAAAAATCTCTGAGTCTTAAAAAACCCACAAATGCCATACTAGTGTATGCTTTCACTCTGGGATCAGCATGGCATATATAATTTCCCCTTCTCTATGAGGACATGGTGACAGCACATTATACATACACATTATTACAATAACTGCTCTATAGATGCTATTTTATGCTTGTTTCTGAGCTATTAAACAAAACAAAAAGATTTTCACACTGATAATCTCTCTCCTTATCGATTTAGAGGCAACAAATACCATCCACAAAATCTCACTGTGTTACGGGACATCCTTCTGGTGCCTGTCTGAGTTCAGCTTTTATGCATCAAAAGACCCTGATGAAATTGTACCATTATATGATATTGTTCCACAGTCACTTCTGCCTGTGTGTTGGGCTGTTGCAAACCTCCAGAGCAGTCTCAGGATGAGTACAGTACATGACTCTGCAATAGCTAAAGATAGAGTTCAGGTCTAGATTTACAACTAAAACTAGTCCGAAATTATCTGGGTTTGATTTTTTTTTTCTGTCCCCCAATATGTAGAAGCTCATTCTTCCTCTTTTTAAAAACAGAGTTGAAGACACACTATGATTTTTACTACTCTCCGCACTAAAGCAAACTGTGCACCTGAGAACTCCTTATTTAGTTAGTGGTTCTTGCAGAGTGAACTCGTTAAAACTGGCAGTGAGTTTTCTTTCTTTTTTACTGCAGTATTTGCTGTAATATTTCTGACTTCTAAATACGTGCAGCACGATTTCTTAATTATCTTTGCTCTACTATTAAGCCATACAGTTCTTCCTTTATTTCTACAGCTCACAGTCATCTGGCACAAAGAGACACATGTACTTCTTGAATTGCAATGAACTTTGTTCTTGCTTCAGATGTAAATAATAGGAGGGAAAAAAAATCAGTCTTGACTGAGTCTGGCTCCTCTGAAAAACTATTATGAATAAACAATGAAGAAGTGAAAAGCTGTACTCCTTACCTGGTCTGAGAGGTACAGTGCACCTTGAAAGCCTCTTAAATGGCACAGAAGAAATAGAAATAGTTGAAAGTTTTTACTCATCCAACCAGAGGGCTCAGGAAATGACTATTTTGCAATGATTAACTCCTTCCTCTCTTCGAAGCCTTTCAAGTACAGCGTGGTAATGAATGCTCTGCCCTACACATGATTTCTGTTTCACAATGAGAATATGCAGGTGGCCAGAGAAGACTCTGATCACCTCCATGGAAGAGAAAAACTGCAGTGTCTTCTGCATAGCTGTGACTAAGTACATTTTACTGCTGAGTGACACTTATGTAATGAAGTGCAGGAATGACCTGGAGTAATGGCTTGACCTCCCAACAGAAGAGGTTTAGAGCAGTGGAGCAATATTCTCAGCATGAATTCAGTGTTGTTGTGCCCAAGAGAGCAAGGTAAAAAACTAGGTTATTTCAAGGAGTAGCATCCATTGCAGCCTGGACAAGCATTTGATATACATATAGCATATGATAGATACCTTTATGCACACCAGGTGTCCAGCTGAAAAGTCAGGAATCCTGGAGCATCAGGACTCCGTCCTCTGCACAAAAAATTCCTCTGTGCCTAAAAACCTGTTTCCCTTGCCTAAATGTATCTGTTTGACTAAAAGGCATTTCTGAGACTGAGCTTATAAACACCCATTAGCCTGAAAGGTATTAAAGGCCAGCTGCCCACAAGAGCACAAGCTACTTCTGGGGAGTGGACACCTCCATACAGAACCCAGGGTGGCACCTGGGCTTCTGAGCCTGTGGAGAGACCCCGTGTTGGGGTTTTCTGAGACAGGCATGGGATTGTCTTACCTAGCTCTGGGCATTTGCACTGTAGATGTCTACACCAGAGTTTGTCATTCAAGGCACTCTTGAATATAGGCAGTGGAGAGAAAAGGATCTTTGCAAGATTCTTTATCTGGGAGTTTTAACATTCAAAAAAGAGTTCCTTCTGCTATATAGATATATATATGCTCACATGATTTTTTTTAATGCAATCAAGATTTTATAAAAATTACCAAAAAATCCTTATTCTCTGCAAGTTAAGTTTTACCTTTGTTTTCCTAATGATTATTTCCAGTAACAAAGACTCAAGAGGCATGCTCCCAACAAGACACTGATGAGGCTGGTCTGCACTTGAAGTTCATCCTTTTACAGTCTACCACAAAAATAATGAGGATACTCAAGATCCTTGATCTGAGCAGATGCTTAGTTGCTGTCTTGGAGTGGAGACCAAAACATCTGTGTGACTCCTCAAGCTATGGCTATTGATGCTGTAGCTTCGTATGCAGGAACACCAGGGCATTTTACTCCGAGCAAAGTTGCAGGACAGAGACTCAAGTTCTTGCTTTAACTCTTCTCAGTTCTACATATGAAAAGCTGAAACCAACTGTCAGTAATCTCACCATGAGCCCACAGGTAAACAGGAAGGAGTTTCTGTCTCATAGCCTTAAAGAGTGCAAAATGTGTTGAATCAGACCCTTCTAAAAACTCCTCCAAAAAATGAGATTTGGTTTGCTTCTTTGGTTGTTATTTTTTTTCAACAAACTTCTTTCAGTTCAAATAGAGCAGGCTAGAAATGGAGCTTTTTATTTTCCACTTTTTGATCCTCAGGGCTACAAATAATTAAAATTTTGCAACTTTTAATTCATTATAATTTTAAAGAAGCTTTTCTTTCTAAAACTGGGGAAGGAAACTTTCAGAATGAAAAGACCTAGCATGTACTTTTGGTAAAAAACCATGAAATTCTACAGTCCTGGAGTATTATAATGAGTATATGCAGTAATTAATGCTTCATTACAATATACTGTGATATATCATAACATATTATAATGAAAAGAAATTTTTTTAATAATTAAGCAATAATAACAATTACTGCTACTTCTACAAAGTAATCAATTTGATGACGTTCATTTGGCCATGCTAAAATTTCCTCAGAAAACCATTAAGTGCTATGAAAGCATCCATCTTAAGGCTGGTCATGTCTTTCAGAATGACTATGAACAACGGTGTGAACTTCTATAGGAGAGTTTCCTTTGGGTGGAGTCCACATTTAGCTTCTCACTGAGCTCAGCAGGCTCGGGAGTTCACTTTGAGAGTCTTCCCTAGAGCTGTCTCAAGCAGTCTGAGTATTTCATTTCTTGAAAAAAACTGCAATTCAACTGTGTTCTCCTGGGAGACAGGGACATGACTTTTGTGTAAGGTATTTTAAACTAGTCTGGTGGCATTTTAGACTTTTTTTTTTTTTTTAATTGATGTCAGAAAGTTCCTCAGTATCTCTCCAGTGCAGAGATCTTCCTCTAGGGTCAATCTGCAACAGCCTTGAGGTTGACCTGAATGTAGCTCTGGTTCGTGGAGCCCAGAGGAAGCAGATGTAGATGGGGATCTGATTTGCACAAGGCCCTGAGGGCTACCCAGCCTCAGGCCACACCAACCCTTTTCATAAAAAAAGAGAAAAAATAAACGGTTTGGAGGAGCTGCACTAAGGGTGAAGGTTATCATTCATTAACAGCAATGTTATTCCCAGAGAAGCAAACACTAGACTCTCTTCTGCAGCTGAGGAGGGTCTGGAGGAATACAGAATTGCAGGCTAAATACAGGACCTGCTTTGGGGTCTCTCTGGTGGACCTAGCCGGTCATACCTGAGCAGAGGAAGGTGGGATTGGGAGGACATGGCACAGTGTTAGCTGTGACATGAAAACAAGAGAGATGTCATTCCACCTTCCCAAGGGGTCCCTCATCTCAGCTGGAGCTGAGTTGTGCAGCTCTGGTTGGAGCTCAGCTCTAGCTGTGCTGGGACACAAAAAGATCAGCATCTTGCACAGGCGGTGGTGGGAGGTTTGTCAGTACAGTGATATGGGAGTGTGACAGTAGGCAACCTCCGAAAAGAAGTGCGGTCATTTGGGAGTGAGAAGATGGAAGGGTAAATCTGTATGGAAGTGAGAGAAGGTGGCAGGAGCAAGGAAGGCCGAGAGAAGGAGTCCCTGAACTGTGGAAGGAAGACAAGCAGAACAGAGAGGCAGGAAAGAGGGCGAGTCTGTCCTGTATTATAGTAAAGGTGAAAGAAAGGAGTTTTCTAAGAACTTCTGCTTTTCTGTCATCTGGCACCAGGAGGTCCTGAGCAGATCTCAGGTGCTTGGTCCATTCTAGGCAGGTGAGATAATCATGGCATGAATTGTCCCATAGCAAGGTGTGCTTTTTTGAGGGGTGAATGGCAAGCAGGCAACCAGTGAAAAGAATGAGGAGATCCCTGACTCAAACCCAATCTGATTATCTCCAATCTGTGTAACACTCACCCACTCTCAGAACTCAGAAGTCAGAAGTCAGAACTCAGAACTCATTTGTGATGCCAACAATGATAGGGAAGAGAGAATAAATGGCAGGCAGACTACATGATCTTGGTGCTCATCGTTCCAGGTGGCAAAAGTCATTTTTGCCCAATGCTGTTGACCTGTGTGCTATGATGCCATTACACATCTAAAGAAAGTCCAGTTCTCAGTTATGACTGTTCATTTTGGTGGTAATATAAAATCACCTATGGAGCTCTTCAGAAAGGAGCCATTCCTATCAGCTCTTAAGGAATAAGCAGATACCTTGGCCAGGTCTGGTTTAAAAGCTCAGTCTGAATAAATCCACCTACACAGCATGAAGCAGCTAGAGCCTTAGCTTGAATTGACTCAGCTTTGAGAAAATCTTTAACTGCTTTTGAAATAGTTCAGAAAATTTTACCTTTGCTGATAGACTGCTGGTCTGACTAACCCTTACAAGGCAGATTTCCGTTCGATAATCCTGACACTCAGCCAACCTTTAAAAGTTTGCTCTTTGCTCTTATTTTTATTTCAGGGTGTTATCCCTACGTAAATGAATCTTCCTTAATTTTCCAGTTATTGTAAAGGAGGAGGAAAAAAGTGCAGGGATCAGAATTTCTTACCTAGTGTGTAGTTATTGGAAGTATTTTTCCACCATTCATGTAAAGTCCAATTCAATTTGTCATCTGTCATTTTTTAAAAAATGCATCTCAATTTCAGCTTAAGGCCCAGACTCAGGACTGAGAACCTCAGGTGATAATTCTGTGGGAGAAGTGTTGGAAGGAGGAAAGATCCATGATCTTGGTCTATCAGGTTACTACACTTCACAGAGGGAACTTTCTCTCAGACAGAGAGAAGCAGTGATCAGAAATTTACCCAAGGTAACTTGAGCTGGGAGAAAATGTAGTCAGTAATTGCCATTTTCCAGGCACCTGTTTGAGCTGAGGCCCTAAGAATAAGCAGACATGGCCACATCCCCCATTGCAAGTGTGGGTCAACTCAAGAGAAAAATCTCTATGGTCCCTCTATATTCTTGTGGTAGAAGGAAGTGAGTGTTAGTCCAGAACTGAACTCTGTCTTGGGTGTCTGCCCCATAGTTCTTAGGAGATGCTGGTAAAACCATGTCAGCCAAAGCAGACGCATTCTTGGGTCTCAGTTTCTGGGATCATGCCCTGAAACACCTAGGGACTGACCAACTGAAACCAGTATGGGCAAGGCTTTGGTCAAAGCTGTGTTACAAGGGACTGGACAAGTTCATCCAACCAATTCCTACTGCGCTGAACAATCCACCCTTTGAGACCATCCCTCCAGCTTAGAGAGAAAGGATGCAGGAAGGGACCATGCCAAAGTATCTTACAGAAGTCCAGACAGACAATATCTCTTCCTTTGTCCACTGCTTTAGTCTCTCCACTGACAAAGGCCACCTGGTTATTCAGGCAGAACTTGCCTTTGGTGAAGCTGTGCACACTGTCCTGAGTCACTTCCCCACCCTCCATGTGTCTTAGCATAGCTTCTGGATGGATCTGTTCCATGGTCATATTCCCAGGAACAGAGGTAAGGCCCACAGGGCTGTAGTTCCCACAGCCCTTTCTGTCTTTTCTAAAGATGAGTATAACATTTTCCCTTTTCCCAGTTACCAGGAAATTTACCTGGTTGTCATGACTTTTGGAATATCATAGAGAGTGTCTTAGCAGATACAATGGCCAATTCCCTCAGGACTCTGGGATGCATCTCATCAGGTCCCATAGTCTTATGCACAACCAGGTTCCTCAAGTGGTCACGAACCTGGTCTCTTACCATGGGATGCACTTTGCTGCCCTAGTCACCAAGGCTGTCTGGTCCCTTACCCACAAGAGTTGTTTCCTGCCAGACCTCAGTAGCCAGCCCAAACATTTTAGTGGTTGATGGCCAGAAAACCAATGGTTCCTGTCTGTCTGTCCCCTGATTAACCAATAATGCCACAGATACAAGGTTTGGGTTGGAAGGGACCTTTAAAGATCACCTAGTTCAAACTCAAATGAAGGACATGAAAGTGGGAAAGCCTTTCCTCAGGCTGACCATCTTCCTAGATTCTTGTAACCACTCTGTCTAACTCTTGGACAAAACCAGCAGGAAAATGGTCAGCTCCTGCAAAAGTCAATACCAAGTGAAACAAAGTATCTTATGTAGTTGAAAAAAATTTATAATGCTTTGGGTTTGTTTTTGCCTTTTTTTTTATCTACTGAAGTGTTTCAGGGTTTGTTTTTTTTTTATTTTTAAGCTATTTGAAATGTGAGAGTTTTTTTTGATTTGTTGCCCAGATGTACATGTGACAAACTGAAATATGGCCAGTAGATGCTTCAGAGCAGCCATCTGCTCTCAAGCAGAGGGTGCTGAAAAAGGAGGCTGTGGCTATTGCATACAGGATGGTGAGATCCCTGCAGGTTTTGGTTGTATTTTTCCCCCCTTTGTCCCCATCTTGCATCACACAGCTGCTGGGAAAATGTATTCACTCATGTTTGGGTAAGCAGATGCTGTCAAGTCTTCACTGCCACCAAAAATACCTTGAAGACAAACCTACTTTTACCCCTAAGATAAGGTGTGCAAGAAGCAAGGCTGCCTACTGAGCAAGAAGAGAAAATAACAGGTGAAAGAGTTACCAGCTGGCCAGCACCAGCAATTTCACCTACCAAGAGAGGGGGTTGTCATCTTGGTCTTTAAGAAGACTCAAGATTTAGGACCAGGGAGGTCGGAAAACCTTTTTTTTTTTTTTTTTTACTGTTAAGAGGTTGTTTTTCAGACGTTGTATAAGACA
Source organism: Cinnycerthia olivascens (assembly GCA_035048155.1). Classification (NCBI taxonomy): domain Eukaryota; kingdom Metazoa; phylum Chordata; class Aves; order Passeriformes; family Certhiidae; genus Cinnycerthia; species Cinnycerthia olivascens. The sequence continues at coordinate 80,492,258 of JAWWMU010000001.1, read as the reverse complement.
TCCTATTTGTCTCTAACTTCTCACTCATTACAAACAGATTGCAGGAAGGAAGTACTCCACCCAATTTGTTATCATGCACCATTGCTTAAAGGTGTCATCTGTGTCTCAAGAGAAGTCTGTTTTTAGCCCTTCTTTTTAAGAAAAAGAAAAGAGGAAAATAAAAAATGCAGACGATCTTACTGCTCATTAATTATTTATTGAATGGCTATTAAACTCAGAAAAGCTTTTGATTTTTCCAGACACACATTTGCTAAGAAATCTTTTCAGCAAGATATAAAAAAAATTCATGGTATTTTTTGAAAAAAGGGAATGGGATGTGTGAGAGGGGGAGGTTAGGTTGTGCATATTTCCAAAGGGCTCTGTATTGCAGTTTAAATCAGAAACCTGGAATCTATTCCTAAGATAAATGCATGTCTTGTACTTGTAGTCTTGTAATTACTCCTGAGACCATCACACAAAAAAAAGTGTGGGTCAAATTATGTTCCCAGCTCTGCTAACGTGCAGGTAAAACCATGGCAGCTCCTGGAATTATTCCAGTATTCCTGACATCCTCATGGGGCTATAGCCTCACTCCTGACATCCTGGTGACTCAGGCAAAAGCCTGCTTGCTTATGGTTCTCATGGTGTTGGAAGGGCAGTGGGGAGGGCAAAGAAGCGAGGAAGGAAGCAGTACGGGTTGGGAAGGTTTTATAGGTGGGGAAAGAAGCGAGGAAGGAAGTAGCACAGGGTGGGAAGATTTTATAGGAGTGCCCAGGCAGCTGGGGAGGAGCTGTCTGGGGCACCTGCTGTGACAGTGTCCTTTTAGCTGCAGGTTTCCAGAGTGACAGCCTCACATGCAAACCTGCTGGCTTGGACAGCCACAGTGCTCTGGCTGTGGCTCAGCTCGGGCTCTCACAGGGCACAGCTCCAGCCCCATGGAGCTGCTGGTGTGGCTGAGGCTCCCTGGGAACAAACCTTGGGCAGCAGGTGAGGCTGGAAGGCCAGCGCCTGGAGGGAGGAGAGATGCAGAGCACCAGGTTGATTTTCTGCTGTGCCGTGCTTTGCCATGCACTTCAGATATTTGGGGGTACCTAATACGATGGACTGTGCCCGGAAATGGCTGATAAAGCACAAACATCTTTAGGAAATGTACATGCAATGTGTTAACACTCAATGATCAACAGCACGAACACTGATTGCAAAGAGGAAATTAAATTTACGTAGAGAGATTGAAGATAATCTGTGGATCCTTCTGCCATTCAGTTTTTAACTGCAGGCTCTGTCAACTCATCTGCACTTACCCTTGACCCAGGCCACAATGTGTTTTGCTCTCAATCCAGACATTTCTTTGCTCCATGACTGAATGTTTATTGTATTGCCTTGAGTCATTTCCTTTAGGAATGCAAAAGGGAAAGAAGCTTTGGAAGAATTTTTTTAAGCCCAAGAAATGTAGTCCAACAGGGTGCAGAACCCCTACACTAATGTACACCTTGCATTTCTAATTCAGAGACATTCATATGCTGGAGTATTGATGCCAAGAAAGATGACACTGAGCTATTCATACTGAGCTATTTTGTGATGGTAATTGTCTTTCAAAGAAGTTGCAATTGTTCTGGCAGAGAGCAGTTTGCTGTCTTTTTTGCAAATGGAGCTGTAAAATACCAGTCTTTTGAGATCCCCAAAAAATCATGAAATGTGTATCTATTCCAGATTAAATGCGTTTTCAGTTCTGCAATTTTTTTCTCAGGAAGTTCTCAGCATATCTTCATTTCCAATGCATGTCTCAGGAATGTATCTGCAGATCCTCATTTGTGCCTTTCATTGAAACTCTTTACAGCATAATAACAACGACAGGATCAAAGCAGAGACTGTTTAATGCCAACAAAAGCTTACACAACCCCAAACAAACTCTTCAGTTTGGCAATGTAAGCTAACTGGATTATTGTTATCACTGTTTCAGGCATACAACACATCATAAAAATCCTACACAATACAAAGTTTAAAGCACCAGTGTACTTTTGGTTTCCCTAAACTGTGTACAAGAGGAAGTGAAAAGTTTTTAGTAAGAAGCTTTTGAATAGTTGTGATGCCATTGCTAGTGAATGGGAAGAGAGCACAGAGATCTGTAAGCCAAAGCAGCATCTCTAATGTAAGCAGTGTTTCTTAAAGAAAACATAGGTAAGGGAGACAAACACATCAGCCAGCTGTTGGCTGTCATTCCTGCACTGAAAAGTGTGATTCTTCCTAAATTAAGTGAGAGTCTTCCTAAATTAGAGAGTTGGAGAAGGTGCACACCAGAGGAGCAGATTTGAACACCTCAAATGGCTGCAATGTCAAGTGACCAGTTCCTGGGCAGTGAGTGCCTGAGGCTTCTGTGTGCAGCCTGAGCTGGAGCATCACCTCCGTCTGCAGAAGGCAACACCTGCAGGGTGACAGAGAGAGGGGCTGAGGAGCTGGCTCTTTGCTGGGGACAGCAGGCAACACAGGCACTTGTGCTGTAAAATGAAGGGCTGCTGGTCAGTTTATGGGGGAGTTTCACAAAGGGAGCCCAAGGCATCAGGCAGCTGTAGGATTCCTGCCAGAAGCCTGGGCTGGCAGAATGAGCAAGCAGAGGAATGACAGGGCAACGTGCAGCTTTTCATCTGGGACATCTCCTCTGTTTTGGTACCTAATGCTGCCACAGTCATTGGGTGATCTCTACTCAAATTGATTTACAAGGTAAACAAAGAAGGCCCTTTTTTTATGGAAGAAAGCCAAATGAGTAAAGAACAAACCCACGTTTTAATTTCTTTTTAAAATTTGTATATTATATATATATATTAATGAACAAGTGCCCTTACGGAACAGAAACTTTTTCACTTCTTCATTTTCATCTCAGAAAAGAATATACATTTTCATCTATAAATATTTTTAATAGTTATTTTCTACAGTATTTAGTATGTCTCCTAGTTGCAATAGCAATTTAGGTATCGGCACATAATATATCACAAGAGTGTGTTCTCTTAGGCACTCCGAATAGCTGTTCCACCAATTGAATATTTCCTTCAATGTATGTTTTTACCCCCAGTTAAGGTACTTTTTCTTTCTCTGGTGGGGAAGCACATGATAACACTGTGCTGGGAACAGCTTTGTGGCACCTGCCTTGCTCTGTGCTTCAGGTCATTCTCAAGAGCAGAGATGGGCAATCAGCCTAAAGGCAACCTCTGCCTTTACACCACCCAGCTGCTCATTTTCCTGTGATTACCATCGCCCCTGAAGGTGTGCAGGGGCCACTGCTTGCTGCTTCTCACCCCACAGTTTGCCACAAGAGAAACTGGAGGACAGACATGAGAGGAATTTGGAGATTGAAAAGCACCATCCCCATGTGAATGTGGGGAAAGTCCCTCCATCCCTCCTGGGTTTCCTCCCTGTGCATTATGTGAGTTTCCACTTTTTTAGTCCATCCTCTGAAGAGGACCCACTTACCACCTGAGATACTCTAATTTTCACTTGCCACAGCTGCTGCTGCTGCAAGGTGAGTGAGGTGTAGAGGGAGTCTTGGGCCAGCATGAGAGAAGACAGGTAATAGTGCTTCCAGGTGGTTTCTGCCATGATGCTGAGCTCCTGAAGCCACAAACGCAGGTGTCTTTAGCTGACTATTTGGCACCACAATATAAGAAAGATACAAAGCCTTTATAGTGTCCAAGGGAGGGCAATGAAAATGGTGAAGGCCCTTGAGGGGAGGCTGTGTGGGGAGTGGCTGAGGTCACTTGGATTGTTTGACATATTTTTGTAGCCCTAATGAAGACATGGGAAGCAGCAATAGCTCCGCCAGTTAAGGTGGCCAGCCTGCTGGTCCACTATGAGCCACTTCTTCTCTTACATGACCTGGACACCTTTGGGGATGCTGGATCCAGTGGCAGAAAAACAAGCCTGTTTGGCTTACTGGGAGCAAAAATTCAGTCCAAAAGCATTTGCAGCAGCATTTTCTTTGGTTCTCATTGACCAATTCAGCACTGAACAAACTCCTAAGAGGCAGCTAGAAGTAAAATGAGAAATGTGAAAAAGAAAATATTCAAGAAATCCTTTGTTTCCTATGTCATCAGTCACTATGTCTTTGTGAAAAGACTAAAATCTAAAACAAACTTTTCTTGGGCTTGATTTCTTTCTCCACATCTAATGTTGAAGTATCTTTAACCTTAATTTAAGGCCTTGATGGAAATTTAAGGATTTTGATTTTTGCACTTGCAATGGCAGCTAGATTTTCAAATCTCTGAGCACATGTAAACTTCCACGAGAACAAAATATTTTGTGTTTCCCCTGTTCCCAAAGCATGAACTAATTTGTCCTGGATTTTCTATCCTGCAGATTTCTCCTGCTTCACCTCAGATGTGGGGACATTATTGACCTTCCTTCTCAATTTCCACACACAGATATGAGTGGCTGCCTTAGCTTTTATTAATGTATGTAGTGATCTGTTTGTAACCTCTGTTCTTAGAAACATACCTCAAATGTGAGAGGCTGAATCTTTGATGAGCCCATGGCCATGGATGATAAGGCATACTTCCTGCAGGTTTCAGCTCTCTCTATTGTTTTTTGTAACAATGGAGAAAATGAAATGTGTTTTTGAAATCGGCAATTTTATGTCATATTTAGTTTTCATTTCCTACTGAGGAAGCATTAGGGAATAACAACATTTATAAAGGAGAAGGAATATGAGCAAACATGATAAAAATAAGGCTAGTGCATCAGTAATTACAGCTCATTGAGCTACACTGAATACATTTAAATTTTTCAGTAAGCTAATCACACATATAGAAGCCTCGACTGACACCCTGTACAAGAGCATGGACTTTCATGACCATCAAATCCTGAAACTTTGCTCCCACCAGCTGCAAGATCCTCCTTCTGTGCAGAACTTCCTGACTCCCCACTTCTGAGATGAGCTGTGCTGCCCTTCCCCTACAGCCAAGGCTGGCATCACAAACATCCTCCTGCTCCTGCCAGAACAAGGCAGGAGCAAACACAGTTGCTGTCCCAGGGAAGGGAAGAGACACAGCAGGAGGGACGGCCAAGCCAGATGCTGCTCCAAGGGTCTGCAGTGCTCCTCTGTTGCTGGCCAGCTTCAGGAAAATTAAATTAGCTGACTTCCAAGTGTTTGCCTTTTATCCACACTCTCACCAGTTTCTACCCCTTCAGCAGGCTCTGGACTGGATGCAATGGGGGGCTCTTTTCAAATTGCTGCCCCATGAACCCAATGCCAAACTGAAGTGTGACTCTCTCAGGGCAGCTGAGACTGTGACTTGGGGAGCCTGGGACGTCTTCAAGGACCTGCCTGGGCCCTGCTTTGACTGTCAGACACAATAGAAACTTTGATCACCAGCAGGGACCTTCCTCCCTCCTCTCCCCCTCTCCCTTGCTCCCTCCTTGGCAAGAAAGTAAGTCCCTTTTCTAGACAGAAGTGTCTGTCACTCCCCAGTTGCCTACATTAATCCAGACTCTTGCATTTTAGACTGTTTAATTAACATGAGCTGAATCCCATCCCCCACGACCTACTCCAGAAAAGCAAGTCTTAGCTCATAGGCTTTTTAATAAGTTAAACTCATTACAGCCATTGCTGAGCATATATTCAGATGTAGGTTCCCAAAACAAGCCTTGATATACACTAAACTACTCTAGACTGAAGCTCAGATGAAATCTGATAACAGATGAGTATAAAAGTGATTTTCTCTCTCCCATCCCCATTTCTCATAAAGTGATATAATGATGATATTTCTGTGGGTGTACACAATAGAAAAATTAAAACAAGAGTATGAGTCAGTACCAGCTGGTGCCACTGATGCTCTAGCAGATTAAGCCTATAATATTGCTAGCTATATGTAGAGATCTTTCAAATTAAATGTGGCAGAATTAGAGAATGGGACGAAAAAGTAATGCTTTTTTATTCCTTCACACTTTTACCTGGAAGCCCTCCTGCCAGTCTCATACATCTAGAAATCCTAGATGTGATAAGTATGAGATTGTTTTAAATATTTTTTTTATTTATTATTTATTTCTTAAATAATTACTTTATGGGTAGTCATTAACTGAGATGCATATCTTGAAACCTTTTCCTGCAACTATGGGGATGGCAAGCTTTCTCTTAAAAGCAAAAAATAGGTGAAGAAGAAAGTTCAAGATATAACCAAAAGGCACCAATAAATTCAATTAAAAAAAGGATCTGAGGTGATATGGAGTTGAACCAAAATCAGTTTCATTTATCTACAAAAGACTTCCCTCAAGTGAAATGAAAACATCTAGCATCATCAACAGTTTGGAATATGACCTGGTGGAAGAATCCTCAGCAGCTGCCCTGACAAGTCATGCTGCTGTTGCAAGATGTAGGAGAATCCTTCTCTGAAGGATATTGTGGCAGCTGCAGCACAGAGATATAGACTGCAAGCTAAATGTTTCCAGAACAACAGGAAAAACCAAAAGGAAAGTGAGCACTCATAAAATGTAAAATCACACTTTTAAAAGTAACTTGGAATGTCAAATTGTGGAAACTAGGAGATAATAGCATGGAAACTAGGAGATAATAGCATGAAAACCACTCTCCCCCTGCACAAACGCTGTGAGAAAGCTTGTTCTTTAAGTACATAACCATATTCCTCCTCTTCCTTTGACCTCGGTCAAAGGATGCCTGTTTCTAGGCTACCTCAGCTCTTCTTGCCTCTATGGATGCAAAGGACTACTAATGTCAATCATACATGCTAAAAAAAACCCCGGTTTTGTTGATGCTGCTCCTTAGAGCAGGATCTTAATGCACTCCCAGCCCCACAATTCCACTTCTTTTGTGTCTGCACACAAGTCTAGGCACAGTTTTGGCTCAGTATCTACAGATAATCAAGCTCAATTTGTGAGGGGACGAACCTGGAGTACACTTGACCTCACCCGTGCCCCATCCTTCTGGAGAAGAGTGGGACGATGGGACAAAGTTTTGAAGACTTGGTTACGCCCGTGCCCAATCGCGGACTGGTGTGTCTGGGCTCCACTGAAAGACCAGCCGTGGGCAAAATGCAAAAAGCTCTCCGGGGAATTGCCGTCACACACGAGGGATTTGGGCGCTGCAGGGAAGAGCGGGTCCCACCAGGTGGTGCCGTGACAGCACAGGAGCCACTATCCCCGGCTCACCGCGGAGCCTCCAGTCGGACCTCGGCTCCTCCCAACTCGAGAAATCTGAGGGGTTTTGGCTTGGTTTTGTTGTTGTTTTGTGGGTTTGTTGTTTGTTTGTTTGTTTTTTTTTTAATGCAGAAATCAACTTTAAGAAATAATGCTTGCCTATCTATTTCTACCCTGCTCTTTGGAGGGGTATTCAATTTTTTCAGGAAACAATGTAAAGTAATAATGAAGGAAAGAACAAGAAAGAGACTATTGATATAATTAATAGCTTTTTAACCCTATCTCCATGTACTTTCTTTCCCCTTTTCCCTGAATAAACGAGCATGTATTCAGTCCTGAGATAAAAGTTTTGGTTGATGATTCAGAGTTGAAAAGCTTGGGCTTATCAGCCACAAGCAGGAACACTGGTATTATCAGTGGAAAAGTTTTGGGTTTTGGTCAGCAAATATCAAGACTGACAGAACACAGCTTGGGATGGAAATATGTGTATCTGCAGTCTCAGAGTAGGAGGCGAGCTCTGACATCCAGTAATACTCTCTCTTTCTTCCACTTGTACTTATAATTATTTTTACTAGCATGTCCTTCTCTTCTTCCTCTTCTTTCCTCTCCTTCTATCTTAACAATTCTTTTTCAGAAATCAAAAAGGTTATCTTCAATCCTTGGCCTTCCTTTTCCTTCCTGAACTCCTCAATGGGACTGTTTACTCATCTATAATAAGCATTTGACTTCCTGTCCATTTGATTCCCTTTCCATTTAATTCCCTTTCCATTTGACTCATTCCTCCCAGGTATCTGTCATCCCTTTCTGGATACAGCTGATCCTCCGGGCTGAGCAGCCACAAGCTGTAGGAAAATCTGGTAATTTTGAAGGCAGGAGATAAATAGTGAAGTACAGGCAGAGGGTGAGAAGGGATTCTCAATGCATCTCATTTTAGGGGGGTTCTTTGGATTGTCTGGAGATTTGATGCAAATGAGAGGAAGTGAGGAAAAAACTGTCCAGTCCTGATAGTTTCACCCAGACAGCCCTCAAGTATAATTAACAAAACTTTAAAATAATCATATAAAAAATGTTTAAATCCAAGAAGCAATGGCCCACAATACAGTTCTCAAAGGTTACTACTGTCCAAAGAACAACTTCAAAGGGAGCCAGTCCAATTCAGAAATGCTGCAGGGGATCAGCACTCATACAACACATTAGCATAACACGCACATGGACATTTTGAAGTAGGACCCTAAATACTCAGCTGAGGAGTGACCAAAGTTTTCAGATGCTGAAAGCAAAACTCTTGCACCTACCTCAAAGCTCCTGGGACACCACCAGGTCCAGGGCTCAGTGCAGCTGGCTTGGCCTCAGAGGAGATCCTTGGATGAAGATGAGACTGAAGGACAGAGAGGCAACTCCCTGATCTCAGCAAGTCAGAGAGCTGCCTCAGGTTGAGCAGGGTAAGAGCAAGAGGAGCTGCTGACTCTGTTTTGGATTCCAGAGGTTGGGGCAGTGGCACCTGCTGAAAACCCCTGCTGTTCACTTCCAGGGAATTGCTGCCAAAGCAGGGCAGGAAGAACATGTTTAATGCTATGGCTTTGTTGTATGACTGAATTGTCAGGGGTCTGAGCCCCAAGTAGAGGGTTGTAACTAAAATCTCGTTCCCATATTACTGTGCTAGTAACAGTGATAAAACACTTGAGACACCTCTGAAGAAAGGGACTTTTTTACTCTGACTCAGGCCAGGTGCCTAAGCCTTTTCATGTCAATGCCATGGCTTCATGCAGATTTTATGCTGAACTTTAAACTTATAAATACGACACAAAGCAAAAAATAGCATCTGTATTTCCTTTTGCATTCTGCATTGGTAAGGACTGTGAGGAATTTTTCATCTGCTTCACAAATAGATTTTGAAAAATGGACTTTGCATCATCTGTACAAGAAGGCAGGAAAAACAGAAGTCCTGGATTGTGAAGTATTCATTGATTCCCTTTTCCCATCCTGTCTTAGCAATGGAGTCTTTGACCTCTACAGCTAGCTTATGACTTGTCTCTAAATTGCATCCAGGACTTTGATTTACTACCAAGACAGTTTAATGTCCAACAGCTAAAAACATCAAATCATCTTTATCTCTGAGCAGTTTCACTGGCACAGAACCAATTTCAAGCTGCTCAAAGCAAGGACTCTCAAAATTTAACAAGCTCAACACCCAAACAATGTATTTAAGGCAGGATTTATTTCCTACCAGGTACATATGGACATGAAGGCATAAAAGGTCAAAACTATTGGCTGTCATGTTATGGCATGGCCACAATCTCAATCTATAAACGACACACCATGTACACTGTCAACAAATTGTTTCCTCCCTGTAGGATATCACCAGGAAAAGATGTGAATTTCTACTTTGTTGTATCCAGCTGAGGTTAGAACCCCATCCCTGTGGCAAACTGCCTGAAGTAAAAGCCACTTAGGAGGGGTCAGACAGACTACACAGACAATTCCTGGAATCCATTAAGACTTTTATATTGATGTGGTTTTGGCAATGCAGCTGCTTCTCCACAAAAGATTTCATCTAAGTAATATCCCTACATTTGCTGGTGTATGGTGAGGTAGGGATAAATATATAAAAAATCAAAAAGCTTCTCTGATGAGAAACTGAAAACATTGAATTGTTCATATTAGATCTTTTATGTGAGTGTAACATGAGCTACATCACTGCCTGGAAAGACACTTCAACATCTAAAACAAGTGATATGAAGCTCATTTGCATGCTCGTGGCTGTTATATCCATAGCAATATTTTTTCACACTGGAGTATCAGGTAGCACATTGAAACTTTGTATTGAAATATAAATAAGCCACACTATTATCAACTTACATTTCTGTTATGGTCTAACTGCTGTCTGAAGAGAGAGACTTTAAAACTGTCTGCTTTTATCCCTTCCTGATACCAGTAAGTCCATACCACAATAAAAAAATCTCATTATCTTTATGGCTGTGTGAAGTAAAGGTAAATAAGGGGGATCTCAGCATTCAAGGCTTTTACCCACTCCAATTTTTCCTGCCTCATTACAGCTTTAGAGTCCTCTCTTTTCTCTACTGTGAAAATCTTTTTTTTTTATATATATATTCTGTGCTGTAAAGTTCAGTTAAAACCACAAGAGAACAATGTGCTTCCTGAACAGGACTTGTCCAGAAATCAATTTTTTTGTTGTTCTAAAGAACAAAATGGTGAGTGGCAGATCAAGCCTTCTTCCAGAGAAGATCAAAAAGGGTTCTGAGGCTTCTGAGAAGTTCAGGCACTTTTAAAATTTGGGTTTGGTCTGAGTCAGAACAAAACTATACACACAATGATATTCGTTTTCCCCCTTCATTTCTCACAAACCAAAGATTTCAAGAAATTATATTTCCTCTGAGGAAACACACCTTGGGTGTTGCCCTTCCTCCAGGATCTTAATGCTTCTGAAAGTTTCAAACCCTCACAGATTTTACTGAGTCTACCCCTTACCTGCTGCAGAGACCCCTTGAAGCCTCTGACCCCAGTACAGGTTCCTCAGACCATGGTCACACTGGCCCCCACTGGACCCTAAAGCTTTTTCACACTGCTGGCTTCGTGCTCCAGGACCAGACAGCCCTGCTTAAAACCCAGAGACTTTGTTGGTAATGCAATATGCTTCCAAGAAAACTCTCCAGGTAACACAACAGCATTTCTCAGTGACCCAAGAAAAACTCAGTCTGGCTTTGCTGCTGAGCCCCCACTCTCCCAGGCCGGGGGATGCTGCTCCTGGCTCTGCAGCCTGGCAGGGTTCACACTGCTGGGAAAGAGTCAGGGCAGAAAGAGCCAGGAGGATCACTGGGGTATCTTTACAGCTCCCATTTTCTTGGGAATTGCATCTATGCCCAGATCCTCAGCCGTGGCTGTTTCCCGAGCCACAGCACAGTCTGTGCCCAGTCTGTACCTGCTGGCCATCACCTGCTGCCCCCACTGGGCTTTGTGCCTGCCCCATCACTGGGGCCCTGCCAGATGGTTGCAGGGCTCTGGGCTGGCCATGATCACCATCCCTGTCTTACCCCTGCTCCCTTGCTGGGTGCCAATGGATAGACCTGCCACAGAGGGCATGGCCCTGTCAACCTCACAGCCACTCCTGGCTCCTGGCTTGCTCCTGTGGAACAGCCCATCCCACAGCACCTGTGACATCCTTATGGAACAGTGGAAGCAGAAAGGATGCTCTTTTGCTTATGTTTTAGCTACTGTCATTTGTGAAGATACCTGGTTTTACAAGTTCCAGTTATTTCCTAAATAAAAATCAGGGCACAAAACTGAGGGAAAAAACCCCAACAGAATACAGCTACTCTGTGTGTGCATGACGACGCAAGCACATGGTCAAAAGAGCACAGCTGAACAGAAAAGAAAGTATTTTGGATGCTTCTCATTAGGATTTACCCTTTCACCAGAGAGGTATGGGTACAGGCTATGATGTGAACTCACTAGCTCTGCCATCATAACAAACAGAAGTGGAGGGCAAAATCTCTAAGACTCCAGCCTCTGCTTCAGTCCTCTAATGGGAGTTTTTACAGAAGGTATCAATTTTTTTACATAATATGTTATCCTTCTAAAAATGTCATAAAAAACCAGGGAAACCATTGGACTTTTTTACAGGCTCCATTGGGTTTATCCTAAATTGTCAAGTAACTGTCCTGTGAGGAAAATAGTGAAGACAGAAACCAGGCTTTTTCACATTAACACTTTCATAAGAAAAAAAGCTACCAAAAAAACCACCTCTATACTAGCCTTTCTCTTCAGAAAGAACCTTTTGCCTACTTATAATTGATTTCTTTACCTGAAATCCTTGAGAAGCTCTTTATATTGTCCACCTGAGTATTCAGAAGCTCTACATGCAGTGAATATGAATTCAATAATGTCTTCACAATGTTTAAAGTCACATATGTCTGTCCAGGACAGTGAAAGTTTTCTGCAGAAAAGTCAATTTTCTCCCCACATTAACCACCTGACCATGGTGTGTCAACATCACTACAGGCCATCTCCCTGTACTCCACTGTGCCTACAGCATCTACCTCTCACCCATCTTCCCTTGTTCTCATCACCCCAATTTGACTTTCCCTCTCAGCAGCTTGTTGAATTCCAATGTATGCAGGAGGACAAAACCAGCCCCTCTCCCTGCAGCAAACTTGTGAAGAACAAGCAGAATAAACTGAGCAGCTCTCTGAGTTTTGGGTTTTGGTGTCACACAGTCCTCATCCTACTCAATTCTGCTGGCACCTCACCCACATTTAACACTAGCAGGTATTTTGAAAGAGACACTGAGGAAAATATTTCTTTATGAAGTCTAAGTGACTTCAGAAGGCAAAATCTGACTTGGGCTCTTAAATTACAGAAGCAGTTCTGAAAACCTCAGCCTTTTCCTGAGATAGATTTAAGTATGTAAAGTACATCATAAAACACAAGTGGAATTACAAATTTAGCAAAAGCAAAATATATAGGTAGCTAAATAAATTAACTAGATCAGTAGATACAACAATGAAACCTTGTTTTCAGAAAAGAGCTATTGCCTTAAACAGGGATTGTTTCACAACTTTATTTAACCATGGTCAAGCCTGAATTCCATACACACATTTTCAAGAAAATGTGGCTTGTTACAGTACAGCTTTACATAATTACACAATCAATAGCTAAAAATACACCACTTACAATCCATGGGACTTTGGGTAAAATATTTTTTGGGGGTACAGGGTTTACCCTTCTGGAATTTGTTTCACTGATAGATAGTGCAAAGGTAGACCAAAACCCAGATTTAGCCTTGCAAAACTCAAAACAATATTAAGAAATAACAGCCACAGTTTCACAAAACAAACAGGATGGGGTCTTATTTCTTCATATCCTTTCCTCATGACAGAATCAGTTCAATTTCTGACATTAAATGTTTATCGAACATTTTCTTAGAATGATGGGGAGTATAAATTTTTCAGGCAATTTGTTCAAATGCCAACTTTAAATGAGAAAAAAGGAAAAAGGTCATCCAGATGTGACTCTTTACTCAGTCTGAAGCCTGTAAGTCCTGTTTAACACACCCTGAACTGAGATGAGCTCCTTCCTACCTAAGCCCTCTAAATATTCTTCTTCTCCAGTCTAGACAAACTCAGTCATTTCAAACTACAAATATTGAACAAATACTACCACAAATCAAATACTCCTGTCAGTCAAAAAAATTGTGGAAAGAGTTAATTTTGCTTCTAATGACTTTATAAATTCTAAATAAATTAATTATTGTCTTACCTGATTTTTTACATATATTGAATTTCTTCAGTCTCTTCTTACTGAATGCATTTCTTCTGTAGGATGCCAATACAAACATCTGTTATACTATTACACTTATTTCTTCTTTTCTTTTCTTTTAATCACTGACAAAGCTATTTTAGAATATTTGCTGAAATATTCCGGTTCAAAAACCCATTTTGTTACTCATGAAGCACTGTACAGCGGTTTCATTCACCTTGCATCACAGATGCTGGAGTCACCATCAGAGGCATTTCTCCAGAACTGACATATGGTTTGCAACACTGAAATTCCAATGTAACTTCCCTTTAAAGAAAGGAAAACAGCAAATAATTTATTAAAATATTAAGTACTATCCAAGAAGACGACAGAGATGAGTATGAATATTGTCTCTATATTAGCAGCCTGATCTGTCCCTGTTACTCACCCATATGACTAATTTTCCATAGTGGAAAAAACAGGTAACCTGTTTCAATAGTGCTACTTGAGGCCAGCCACATGAGGAATCCTAATCTGTACCAAGGCTCATGCTCTGCGGCTGATCAGACAAATGTCCAGTGCAGGATGGTTCCAATATGACACAGGTGTCCAAACTTCTTTGATCATGTAACTCAAATAAAAAAAATTTAAGCACAACCTCTCAATATATGTCTGTTTATTTATAAATAAGTTATTTAGAGGTACTACTGAAATAACAAATTATGTATATTATAAAACCTACAAGAAATAGGAATTAAAAAGGATGAGATAAAGATAGAAGAAAGACTACCTTAAAAACTCATATTTTTATTTTAGTTGTTAATGGTACAATTCTTCCTGAATTGTCTTTCACACTTCTTGGGGTACAGACCCCTTGTTTTGGAGATAATTAACAAAGAAATCACATTAGGTAATGCCAGCAATGCCTACAGGATCCTTAGATGTCTGTTGTTCCTGTAAAATCCATTTCTATGCTAAAGCTTCTTCCTGATGATAGTGTTTTGCATTTGTTTTCGTAGTTTATTAAACCAGAGAACTTCTCTGCACTGGTAATAGTGCCCCATGCTAAACAGATCAGGTAAGAATCCTTCCTGACTGGTGCAAATGTCTGAGACTGGGGAAAAGACTGTCCTCTTTGAGGTCTAGCTGGAATGTTGAAAGAAATTATTACCTCAGCTATTCACCTGTTCCTTAGCAGATTGATCATTTAACATGAGCTCCTCTAAGGAAACATCATATATCAAGCAGTGGAAGACAAGCAAAATAGACTGGAGTAGTAATATACATAGCAGCTTTCATAAAATTAGAAAAAATGAAAAAAAAAATCCATATTCTTTGTTCACACAAACAAGAAACACAAGAACTTGACAGCATTAGAGTTGAAAAGATTCAGAAGTGTGAAGTGAGCTGGGATGTTCCAAGAAGCAGAAGTCAGAAAGCCTGATGATTAAAACCAGTGCATATTCAGAGTTCTTAATATAGAATAAAAAGCTCAATGTCAGCTTTAGGTGCATTACTCTTGATAAAAATTAGAAGTACCTGGTAAAAATAGTGGTGCTAATAATAACTTCCTATAATTAATGCAGTTCTAAATTAGTGATATTTAATAACGTTTTACTTTCAGATGTGTCCCCCTCTCTTTCACTGGGCTAGAGTCTATGCTACAGTATCCATGCCTTGCACTCCTCATCCCTCTTGAGGTTTAGTCGCTCAATTTAAGTTACAATCCATTTTTCCTGTATTAGGCCGTTCTCCTGTTAGTGACCTTCAAGGTGAAACTTCAGTTCTTGAATCTGAATTTTTTTTTTTTTTCTTTCTTGGCCATTATCTACATAAGCTAAATGTTATATCATAGTTATCTATATATTCTTCGTGTTTTGCCTGCATTTTTTTACTCTTCATTGGGACACCGAAACAGGCTCCCCAGTCACAGCACCAAGACTGCCAGAGTTCAGGAATTCTTTGGACAATGCTCTCAGGCACATGGTGTGACACTTGAGGCTTGTGGAGGAGTTGGAATTTGATGGTCCTTGTGGGTCTCTTCCAACTCAGGATATTCTATGATTCTATGACTCTTGTTTTATCATAAGTCAGATATACCTCTTTTCACCTGTTGCTGTGAGAGCTAGTTACTCTGGAGCACACTGCTTGGACCCTTGAGGTTTTTAAATTATAGATGAAGGTCAACAGAGCAATGTGCTCTGTGTACAGAAGCCTTTCTAAAAACCACTGATCTTTACAAGAAATTTTCCTTGCTTTGATGAAACATCAAAATTTGCAGCCAACTTCCTGCACAGAGAAGTGGTGAGAGGGAGATAGAGAAAGAATGACATTTTGTCTTTCTGCTGTTTCTCAGATCTACTTTAGTGCTTAGCTTAATTGATGTGATTTTGAATCTGGCAGCAGTGTAAAAACCAAAGTCACATGCTGAAGCATTGGCCTCGATTGCTCAATATATAATTCAGTGCATTTACAAGTGGTGGCTGCAGCAGACTAAAGTGTGGTGTGTGCTCCAGTTCCCACAGTTAAAGAGGCTGGGTTGTGCATGAGGGCAGCAGAGGTGTAAACAAATACTAACTTTCCCTTCCTCTGCTTGGGGTATTTAAGCTCCAGCAGAGATGTCAAACAGATTGGTGCAGATGATAACATCTTAACCTGAGGCAGTGACTTCTGCCTGATTCTGGCTGGAGAAGAAGGCATGGGACTAGACTCCCCATGAGCACAGAAAAAATCAATTAGGTCAGCCAGGAGCTGACTGGCTGGCATTGGTCTTTTCTGTGGGAAAGGGCTCATAGGAAATGCTTCACTGACAGATCAGCAGATGTGGTTGGTTGTCTTTGACATCCGTCAGCTCAGCAGGACACCTGGAATTTATCTGAAATAAAACACCTGAAAGAGCTTAAGCCAATGTGAAAAGAATTGAAAAACATTGTATACAAATGAAAATTTCCCCAAGTACTTCTTACAGGTAACATCACATTGACTTAGATCTCATCATCAGGCAGGTTTTAGAATATACCTCACTAGATTCATGCCCCAAGGTAACTGCTAGCTGAACAACAGATATCACAACAAATTTTGCACACTGGGCAGTTGAGATGCTAAACCAATTTTCCTTTATCTTTTAAACTCATCATTTAATAAACACTACCACATTTCTGGTGCCCAGAGACTGGCCTGAAAAGTAGAACTTGCTAGAAATCAAACACCTCAGGTTTGTAACAGTGAACAGTGGCTTCTGTGTTAAGAACATCTTATTCTGGCTATGTAGTAAAAATGTGCCCTGAAAATTTTGGTTGTGGGCTTGTTCCCTTTGGGCTGAAATGAGAAATGAGTTTAGGCTTCCTACCTCACCTGAAGAAGCTAATGAATCATGAAGGTCCTGTGATCCTCCCACTGAAAGGATCTTAACAAAAAATTCAACTGTTTGATCCTCGGAAGAGAGATTCAGCACTTGTCTGCTGCAGAGAGCTGAAATAAAGACCTCAAATCTGTAACTGACTTGAATAGTTTCTCTTCTCCCAATTGACTTTTTAAAACCTCACCTAAGGTGTTTGACTCCCTTCATGCAGGTAGGCCTATAGGAAGCAATAGCTTCACACTTAAAATTTAATCAAAACCATGCTTAGTTATTTTAGATGGAATGTCTTTATAGAGAAGCTATAAAGAGAGGAAAGGAAATTCAGTTTCACTCTGTTGGACAACCAGTTCAACAATCAAATTGCTTTTTCTGCATACTTTATAGTCACTATCAGCTTGGTAGGGACTTGGCAGGCCTTGAGAGTTTATCCTTAATAGGATGCTTTATTCTCAAACTGATGTGCCATATCCCTAAACTCACTATTTTAGTAAAAACATGACAGAATGCCAGTGAAAGAAAGCTGAGTGAAAAAAGGAGAGCTGAGCTGAGAGTCAAGGAACATTTGCCTAAAACTATACTTCCCTGCAATCTTCTGATAAGAACTTGCTTAAAAAGAGTCATGGTCCCTGAAAAACTGTGATCACAGGAATGATATCCATATTTGTAAAGAAAATTGGGATAGCCCATCTCTGTAGAGAAGGGTGATAAAATTGTAGATAATCACTGTCATAGAATAGAATTAAAGTCCTCTTACAATACCATAATCCACAATATACAATATATGCCATATATGTGTAAAATATTTAAACACACATAAAATAATATGTGCCATGTATGTGTAAAATATTTAAACACACCATAGACTGACAGAATGGTTTGCATTGGAAATTCTAATTCCAACCTGCTACTATAGGCAGGGACACCTTCCACTAGGTTAGGGTCTTCAAAGCCCCATCCCACCTGACCTTGAACATTCCAAGGGATGGAGCATCCACAACGTCTCTGGGGAACCTGTTCCACTACTACATCACTCTTATAGAGAAGAATTTCCTCCTTATTCCTAATTTAAACCTGCACTCTTTCAGTTTAAAGCCATTCTCCCATGAACTATCACTGTATGCCCTTGCACAAAGCTTCTCTCCATCGTCCATGTTGCCCCGCTTTAGATGGTGTTATAAGATCTCCCCAAAAGCCTTTTCTTCTCCAGGCTGAACAACTCCAACTCTTTCAGCCTGTTTTCATAGGAGAAGTGCTGCAGCATTCTGATCATCTTCATGGCCTGCCTTTGGACCCATTCCAGGGGTCCGTGTCTTTCCTGTGCTGAGGTCTCCAGAGCTGGATGCAATATTCTGTGTGGGACCTCATGGAAGCAGAGTAGAGGGTCAGAATCTCCTCCCTCACCCTGCTGGCCACACTGCTTTGGATGTTTGGCTTTCTGGGGTGCAAACTCACATCACTCAGCTCATGTCCAGGCTCTCATCCAGCAGCACCCCCAAGCCCTCCTCGAGAGTGCTCTCAATCAATTCTCTGCACAGCCTGTATTTGTGCTTGGAATTGTCCTGACCCAGGTGCAAGGACAGAAGGAAAGAAACACTGAAAAATGCCACCTCTCAGTTCATCAAGCAAAGGCTTTCTAAAAGAGACAAAAAAGTGCTCTGGAATACTTGCAGGCTTGTGAAGCCAGAGAAATATCACTGAAATCTAGTGGATATGCCACTAGATTATATCACCTCTGCTTACAAGCAAAGGGTAAAGTGGACAATTGAAGCTAAATATTTTTAGGTCTAGCTGCTTTGCCCAGACAGATTTATTTCCCACAAAGTCTTTCAAATAAACCCCTCTGACTGTTACGATGGTGAAAGGGTCTTGCAATCATGACATTTTCCCTTTCTAAATCATACCCTATGACTCAGAATTAAGTCTCCTTGCACTAACCTAAATAACTTTTCCTTTGGTGCAAAGATTGCTACATATGGTTATTTCATAACAAATTACAAGTCAGACAGCAATTAAACTGTAGTATAAGTAGCTGAAAAGACACTGTTAGAATTAATTACATTTTCTATACTTAAAATTACTTGATAAAAACTTTTTATTCTCTCCCCACTTGCAGAAAACTGAAACAGGACTGCCATTATATTAAAGATAACTACTGCCCAAAGATATGAAATACATGGCAACCTCCCTTCTCCCTCTGTCTTCTTCCCATCATGCCTATAAAATTACTGTCAACAGAATAGGGAAGTGCAGGTTAAATAGAAATAATGAAAAAAAATACTTATTCCATCGAGTCATTGCACTGTTAGGAAAAATAGCTCACCTCCAGTGATGTTGTGGGTCTTGCAGCCAGAATACTGGAAACTCCCAGGATTTATGTGAGTGTCTAGACATGGACAGAATAAGTAAATTGTACACAGATATGGGTCAGACTTTCCTGTAATGCAGCTCAAAACAAACTACACTTTTACATTTCTGTTGCTTCCTGATGATATCTGAATATTTGCTTATTTGTGGCAAATTCCAAAATCTTTTTGGGAGCTTTCAGTCTCTGGCTGGAAGTTGTTTGCTATCCAATATTAGCCAATATGTAGCACCTACATGACTTTCAGAACTTTATTCTGACTACTCAGTCCTTTTTTCATATCTCAGTTGTCTCTTTACCTGCTGATATACCTGGGAAGGGAAGGGAGGAGAATATTTACAAATTAATCTTGAGGTGACTTATCATTCTGCAGGACAGAATCACCAGACCCATGGAGACTTCCCCTACACAAACCTGATTGTCTCTCTCAGCTGAAAAAGGACCTTAGGAGAAAATCAGTTCATATATATACAAGTACAAAGGTTTTTATAAAGAGATTGATGTACAGTGATGGATATAGAAGTATGTATATGTGTATATATATATTTATGGGCCAGAAACAAACTTTGATAAAACTTTATCGCTGATTTAGGCCACCTAATGATTATTTCAACTGTCTTAATTTGCATCTTAGTATAAACTCAATATCTGGTAATGGAAATGACAAGAAGACATTTTTAAGATGTAATTAATGAGCCCTGGCAACACATTCTGGAACACTTTGACAGTACCTGTCTGTATGAAAAGAGCAGTGCTATGTGCAAATCAAATGTAACCTGGCTGGGTCATCCTTCCTTTGTTTAGCTTTTCAGAGTTCACAATCAGGCCCTGGGAAATGAGAAAAGGTTGCCAGGAGCAAAGAGAGTGCAAACTCAGCAGAGCATTCTGCCACTGATTCCTCTGACATCCCTGATGAGTGTGTTGGGAAGCAAAGCTGGGCTACAGACATTGCAGCTGAAACATGGAATTGATGCCAGTCATTTATCCTTATGCCAGATCTACCAAAATATCTCTGATATTTTTGGATTAGCTGAAACTTTTACTGGGCAAGACAGGCTGAACCTACAGAGGGGATCTTGTCTGCTTAAAAGATTTTGTCTTCTTCAGAACTGTAATACTTCAATTTTAATAATGCAGTTTTACCTCTTTAAAAAATTCAAACTCTTTATGGTGTCCACAGTTGCAGTTGAAATTAATCTTGTGGAACCTGTCAAGAGAAATATCCTTGAGCTGAGGAAGCTTAGTGTTATTAACCTGCTGTTCTTTTTTTTCTTCAGAAAGGCCAACAGCTCTTGCCTTCCACTCCATAAATTACTAAGAAAATTTTTGGATTTAAAAAGTGTACATAAAAACAGGAGATGCTTTCATGATTGGTATCAATCTGTAACATGCAATACTATGGAGGAAATACTTAATTTTCAAGCATTAATTTGAATCAAATTAAACTATTTTCCCTCAAACAGACAATGAAAAACAAGTAGGGAAAAAATCAAAGTCATTTACATTTTCATTTATTTTAAGTGACAGTTCTTAAAATCTGTCATTATGCGAAAACATTTCATGGATGCATGTATAAAAACTGCAATGCATCTGACAGCCCAGTACTAAAACTTTAAAAAAAAACATTGTTCTAACAAGTATAGTATAATATGTCTTGGCAATTAAATCTAATTTTTTTGTTTTATAGGCTACAGCACACTATCGTTTGACCACACAGTTCATAAACCAATACCACAACAGATGCCAATTCACCTTCAGTGAAATGAAAAAGCAGAAATGTTGTTGTGCAAGATAGATGGCACTGGGCACAGGCACAGAGACAAATTAGTAGAAAATGATCTGCTTTGCATCCTACAAAGTGCTTCAAGGCTAATTCCTGCCATAAGGCTGTGTTAAAGAGAGTGAAACTGGATCTTTATACTGCCATATTCTATTGCTTTAAGCAGAATGCAATAGTTAGACCTGTAGGGAACCAGGCCCAGGAAGTGATTATTAATTCTAGTTAATTGAAGTTGCCCTACATCAGCATATGTATTACTTCTAATGTTATGTGTTGTTTCCAAGGCAGATGATCTGTCACACCCATTGACAGAGCTTCACTAACACACAGAACAACCCAAACAAGGAAGAGTAGAGCTAATGAAAGGAAATGGAATTATTTGTGAAGCTCTACCATGGGAAATCAACCAATATATTTCAGGTTCATTCCTCTGTTCCTACCCACTTCAGGGATTAATTTTGCTTTGGGGGGAGAGGCTAAAACCAACATTGTAACGCCTATTCAAAAGTTATGCAATCTTTTAATCTGAGAGATTCTTCTGTGCTTCTGCCTCCACTTCCAATTTCCATTCATAAACTGTTCAACTGCACAGTGAATCATTCAGTTTTCCCTCTGTGGGAGAGAATAAAGAGATATCCCCTGACCAGTGACAACAGAAAATCAAAATCATATCCAAAGGAACCACAGGGTGCAACATAATCTGTTTCTAAAAAGATATGTACCAGGAACATTTCTGAAGCAGTAGCAAAGATTTAGATGTACACAGGAGATAAAACATTCTCCAAAAGATACAGCCAAGTTTTAAACTAAAAAGAGGTTTTCTTCTTCTTTGGTGTGTTTCGGAGAGGAAGGAGGATGGAAGGAAAGGAAATGGAATTATACTGGGTTGTTGTTTTATTTTATGCAAACACCCACGTAACATCTTGCATGCATTTCTGCAAATGACAACTGAGGTCAAGAAAACAGTGCATTTCAGGAAGAGCAGACAGAGTACACAGATAGGAGCGTGTGTAGTTGGGAGGATTATATCCTCTTCCAAGAAAGGAAGAATGATCTGTATTCTAGCATGAATACAAAACCCAGTATCTGCTGTTGGCAGCCTATTTTAATTGTGTTTATGAACAGATCTCTTAAATGTAAGTAACAAGCACTCCCTCTAGTGAACTTTTGTGGGATTTTAACTACTGAAGGGTACCGAGGAGAGTGAATAGGTAGGAGTCACATCTTCCATAAGACTCTCTATTGAAGTCAAAAAAAGGGTACAAGCTTTTAGACATAATACATGGTTTGTTAGCTCGATAGCATAATGTATTTGACAGAGTTGGGGAAAATCAATATCTTACAGTAAAAACAGATTTACATGCACACTTGCAGTCAGATACTGTCCCTTACTGATATTTACTTTGCTGGTTCATACTTCTTCCTCGTTGGTGCCATATCCTTGCTTTACTGACCTTCACTTCAGACTCTGAAAGCCAAAGAGAGACGTTTCATTTAGCCATTTAAGTATCTCACTGGAAAAATAAAAATAAGAATAACACATCTGTCCAACGTAAAATACTGCATTTCAGCAGAGACAGTTTACCCTTTCTATACTTCAGTACTGATGCTTGGTTACATCTTTTAAAAGTTATGTACTTTATCAATACTTCCTCTTGTCCATTTAAATATGTTTGGAACAGTTCTTTCGAGTATATTTTTGAGAAAAATAGTCTGTGACAACTTTTAAAGTTGTGGCTGATGTCCTGTCACAAGTAACCTCAATGCTGGTGTTTTGTAACTTTTCAGAGCATTGTTCTAGTCTTTGAGTTTAAAATACAGAATATTTATTTCTGGCACAGTCTTGAGCAGTGGGGCTATCATTATGCACAGGACCCAAAATCATTGCCATATGCAGCATCTCCCTGTGCTGCTACTGAAACTCCCTGGAACCTATCTGGCGTAGCTCTGTGTGCTCCCAAGGGCAAGTTTGTAGAAGAAGGTGTTACACAATGCAGGGGCTCTCAGACTACAAAGCACACACTGTTTCAAATGTTGTATGGTAGCAGTAGCTCCTTAGTCTGTGTTTACACTACTACTTAACCATAACAGAAACAGAGAAGGAGCAGCAGTTACCAGCACCTGTGGTGTGAAATAGCATCTCTGCACAACAGCTGCGGTCTTGCTGCAGCTGCTGGATCGATGGTGACTTTCTGCACTGAGGTCAGTGGTGTTTCAAAGCCACTATTTACACCCAGCCTGCTGCTGAAGGTTTCTGCAGTTTCTCAAATGGTGGAATTCCGTCCAAGGCTAGACCTGGTGCCTGTTTGGAAATGGTGGAGCAGGGGCTGGTGACCACAGTCACCCGTGCTCTTCTTTCCAGGGTCAGGGTGGCCTTGGCTGTGCCCTCCTGTCCTGGGCTGACAGAGGGAACACACGTCCCATGGAGTGCATGTCCTGTGAGGAGAGGCTGAGGGAGCTGGGATTATTAACCTGGAGAAGGATGCTCAGGGGTGACCTTTTTACTCCCTAGAACCCCCTAACAGGAGGCTGTAGGCAGACAGGGATCGGCCTCTTCTCCCAGGCAGCCAGCGACAGGACAAGAGCAAATGGCCTCAAGCTGCGCCAGGGAGGGTTTAGGTTGGATATTAGGAAGAATTTCTTCTCGTAAAGGGCGATCAGATATTGGAATGGGCGGTCCAGGGAGGCGCTGAAGGACAGGCCGGACGTGCCGCTCAGTGCCAGGCTCAGTTGCCACGGCCGTGCTCAGCCATAGGCCGGACTCGACGACTCGGAGGTTGTTTTCGCACGGAACTGATTCTGTGCCGGGGAGGCAGGCACGCAGCGAGCCCAGCTGTCCCCAGCCGGCGGCTGTGCCCCCGTGGCAGCACACAGTGTCCCTCCATGCCCACGGGCCACCCGTCCCGCTCAGCCGAGAACCTGCACACCCGCCCGTACCGCCCCGCCGCTAGGGGGCGCCGCCCCGCCGCCAGGGGCGCTCCCGCGGGCCGGGCCTGGCGCCACGCGGAAGCGGAAGCGGAAGCGGCGGCGGCGCACGCGGGGTGGCGCGTCCCGGCGGCTGCGGGTGAGGCGGG
>JAWWMU010000001.1:80445952-80468127 GCA_035048155.1 Cinnycerthia olivascens | reverse complement strand
TGAGGCGGGCGCGGGGGTCCCGCCCGGCGGCGGGAGCGAGGGGCGCGGAGCCGGGCTCTGCCTGCCGGGAGACGTGCAGGAGCCGGCGGCGGGGGCTGCGGGTGACCCTGCCATCGGCGAGGGGCGCTTTCCCCGCTGGCGTCTTGCCGGAGTGTCCCCCCGTCGCCCGGGCTCCGCCCGCCGGGGGCAGCTGCCGGCGGTGGCCGCTGCTCCGGTGTGATTGGCGCTGCTACCCAGCCTTGGCCTGCGAAGGCTGCTCGGGGCTGCCGGCAGGGAGGGCCGGTGGGGCTTCGCGCTTTTAAATAAAAGGGGCGCTTTTCTCTCGTTGCAGACACCTTCCAGGTCTTCACGTCCGGAGAACGTGAGATCCGCCTCGGCGCCAGCCTGCTGGGGTTCACTGGTTGTTAAGTAGATTTGGGAGCGGTGTGACATCGCGCCGCCAGTCCCTTCCCTCCTGAGAAAGGGTAGCTGCTTTCTGAGCAATCACATACCAGCTTCATGTATTCCTAAGACTGTCATCAGCTTTTTGTTTTCTATTCAGAGGCCTTACAGAGATTTAATTAGTTATAGGCTCTAGTGGTTGTAAAGTAATTTAAGATGTTTGTGCTACTCGGTTGTAATTATCTAATTCGCTCTTGTGTTAAGAGACATCGTTTTAACTTGGGAATGATTAAATCGCCAAAGAATTAAATTATTTATGGATAAGGGCTGTTTTATTTGACTACTGTTGGCCTGCAACTTAAACTTGCATCTTTTATTTTTTTATCCTATGCTTTTTCTTTGTTATGGCTGCTGCAACAATAGTTCATGATACATCAGAAGCTGTAGAGCTCTGTGCTCCCTGTGGGTTATACCTTAAACCCATTACAAAAATGACCATCAGTGTGGCACTTCCTCAGCTGAAGCAACCGGGAAAATCCATTTCGAACTGGGAAGTGATGGAAAGATTGAAGGGCATGGTGCAAACTCATCAGTTTTCCACTCTGCGGATTTCTAAAAGCACAATGGATTTCATACGGTTTGAAGGAGAGGTCGAGAACAAAAGTTTGGTTAAATCTTTCCTGGCGTGCCTTGATGGCAAAACAATAAAGCTGAGTGGCTTCTCTGACATTTTGAAAGTGCGTGCTGCGGAGTACAAGATTGACTTTCCTACCAGACATGACTGGGACTCGTTTTTCCGTGATGCGAAAGACATGAACGAAACCTTGCCTGGGGAAAGGCCGGACACCATTCACTTGGAGGGCTTGCCTTGTAAGTGGTTTGCAGCAAAGGAGACTGGCTCGGAAAAGCCAAGCGAAGAAGTCCTTATAAAAGTTTTCCAGAAATTTGGAGAAATCCGTAATGTGGACATACCCATGCTGGACCCTTACAGAGAAGAAATGACTGGCAGGAATTTCCACACTTTCAGCTTCGGAGGCCATTTGAACTTCGAAGCGTATGTCCAGTACCGGGAGTACGCGGGATTCATCGAGGCCATGAATGCCCTGCGAGGGATGAAGCTGATGTACAAGGGCGATGATGGCAAAGCAGTGGCCTGCAATATAAAGGTGAGAGACTGCAGCCTTCTGTGTGGGAACCCAAATGAGAGACCGAGTACAGCTAAATGTTATTTCCATAGTGCGTGGAACCTTGATCTGTGTACCACAGTGATGACAACAGGCGACATTGACAGCAGTAATGTAGCTCTATGAGACAGACATAATACAATTTTTAAAGGAAAATGTTGGTAGAAAAATGTGTTACTAGACTAAAGTGAGCGAGTTTATGCTTTTTTCTTTAACAAGATGGTTCTAGAAATGAGAAGTGCTGATGGAAATATCAAGTTTTTGAACACGATTTTCTGAATTGCTTCAGAAAATAATATGTGTTTATAAATTGTGATTTCGCTTAAAATTCCAGTTCTGAACAAGTTCAGACAAATTTCACCAGAAGATTGACTTTAAAGGGCATTATTCTTTCACGTGTTCCTTACAGACAGACGATTTGGGGGAGAATTTCAAAGTTTCTGTATTTGGTCTCTGCATTGATAGCTAGGTCTACCAGTCAAAGTTCAGAACTAAAAGGTTTGGTAGCATGTGGCCTGTCTGGTCTGGGAAATACACAATTAATCGTTAGTGTACCTGATATATAGGAAGGCCCCACAAAAATTTAAATGATAATTTTCATTTGTAGCACAGCTTCCTGTGAATTCCATATGCTTATTTCATAATATTTATGTGCAGGGTTTTCCGGAGGTATTTTCTGTGACCTCATTGTCTTAGAAATTACAGCTATGACAGGAGGGAACAAGGCAGTCTGTTCAGATGTAGTGTCTCTAAAAGCACAGCCTCAAGAAGACTTTACTCTGTTTGGAGGTGGTCTGTGCATTTGCATATCGGTTGAGTGACATGTTTGCAGGTGTATTTTGGTGTGCTCAATAGTCATTCATCAAACCAGGGAGTGTATTTCTGAAAAAAAAAACTTGAGTATTCCTTTGTGAAATGTGAGAACATGCAGATATTTATTCAAATTGTAGTTTTGTCAGTGTAAGTAAAATACTGTAATCTTTTTATCTTGATAGCTACACTTGTCAGCCGTGGAGTAGAAACTGTACCTTGACCTGGTGAAATTCAAACTGTCATTTACGTGCAGGGGATCAGGGTTCCCAAATTTAGTTTGTCTATGAGAAGAGTCATGCCTTTCTGGCAGGTGCCTTGTCAGGACAGCAGCTGTCTGTCATACAAGGTCACCACACCTTGCCTGTTTGTACCTGTTTGTCCTCTCAGTCTGTCAGTGACACATCATTTTGCCTGAGTAGATTAAACTGCAGAGGATGTACTTCTTGTTCTCTGCCCCATGGTTCATGACCATGGGTCTGGGGAAACGTGTTATAGATCCCTGCCTGCCTGCACTCAGAATTGGAGATGAGCACACCAGGGCTGTGGTGTCCTGTTCCAGCACGCAGCTGGACGTGACCAAGGTGTGTTCATTTATCCTGGAAGCTGAGCACCTCTGAAGTCTCATTTTTCAGATGCCTGTGTCTTTCTTTTCTTTCTGTTCCCGTGACTTAGGATCTTCTGCCCAGTGTACCTCAATTTGGGAAGCTTGTTTTTAGAACTGGTGGGGAGGCTTGAACCAGGTGCTGAATGCTCTAGAGCTATGTGTTCTGCTGAATTTAGGGATCAGAGTTTTAGACAGATAGGAAGGCCTTTGTTTAAACCTATTTCTAAGTACTGCTGTACAATCCCTAACAGCAGGCATTAATTAAGAGTTCTGTATGTGCCTGTTCTGACACATTGAAAACATTGAATAGACATAGCCTCAACCACACTGAGGTTTATTTTTAGTTGTGAGACACAGAAGTATGAAGTAGTGTCTGATTTTGCTATGTGTATGCCCACATTTAGTACCCAATTACCTGATTACAATAGGTGGTGCTTTCTCTGGGCGCATAGAGAACTTCCCTTTGTTTTGAAAAAGGTTTATGCATCTAATTGTACTTACACAAAGGTCTAAGTTAAAATTGTGAGGTTGTAATTCTTGATTTTTTTTCTGTTTCCTTAAAACTGTCTTCAATTGTATCATGTAAAGGTTTCTTTTGACTCAACAAAACACCTCAGTGATGCATCAATTAAGAAGCGTCAACTTGAAAGGCAAAAGCTTCAAGAGCTTGAAAAGCAGAGAGAAGAACAAAAACGTAAAGAGAAAGAAGCTGAGGAAAAACAAAAAGAAGAAGAAAGGTATTTATCAGTTATTGTTCAGTTATAGTTTTAACAATCAGGCATAACAAAACTGCTTCTTTATTTCAGCATCAAAAGATAGAAAATAACTAAACACAAGTTTCCTGTAGCTAAAGTGAAGCACTTAAAAGCTGTACACTTAAAAGTGTAGTTATTTAGTTTACCAGTTATGCTTATAGTCAGTTCAAAATATTAAACCTGCAAAATACTCAATTTCCTAAAAATCATGCCATTAGACACCTAGTTTCAGAGACCCTTGGCCTTTAGCAGAAGCTACCATTTTGTCCTAATCAAAGAAATAAAACCCACCACTGCTACACACATTCATTGGCTTGGTATTTTTCTTCTTGCTGTGATAATTCTCTGCCCAGCTGCCTCATGCATTGTTACTGTCTCTGATCAAAGTATTTCCAAAAACAATTCTTTGCTGTAGCTACTTTTTTTCTTTTAATTCCAATTTGTTAAAAATAGAGTATGACTGTTTGTCACAAGTAAGGGTTAAAATGTTCAGTTTTCTACTTTTATTCTTCATCAACGTGACTCATTTAGAAACAAATTTACTTGAAGTATAAAATGTATTGTACGCACAGTAGGAGTTTGAAACTGGGCTTTGCCTACATAAGGGAAAAATATTTATCTCTTTTTAGGAAGCAGAGAGAGCTTGAAGAATATGAGAGAGAGAGAAAAAGAGAAGAGAAATTGCGCAAGAGAGAACAGAAGCAGAAAGATCGCGAAGTTCGACGGAACAAAAAGCAACTTGAAAAACTTCAAGCTGAAGAACAGAGAAAACTTCAAGAGAAGATAAAGCTAGAAGAAAGGAAGCTCCTTTTGGCTCAGAGAAATCTTCAGTCCATTAGATTAATTGCAGAACTGCTAAGCAGAGCAAAGGTAACTTCAATATTTATTTCAGAAGCTAATTAAGAGCCCAACAGAGCAAAGCCTTTTAGTGGCTTGAGAGGAGGTAGGGAGCCACTAGCACTGTTCATTAAACACCAGGTTTACTACCTCTGCAGCTGCTGTTCCTTAGATCAACATTTCAGAAAAGTGCAATGAAACAGTATTTTTGTCTTGGTAAGATATGCCCTTGTAGGTAAATGGAAAGTGAACTCGAACCTATAGTCCTGAATAGCATTTTTAGCTGTAAATTAATTGTCAGTTTTCTTAAGTCCAGTACAAGAATGTGTGAGCACAATGAAGTGAGCTGATCACAGAGGACAAGATGCAAGACTCTTTTTCAAATTCCAGTTTGGATACTGTTTCCCATCTGCCTTGCAGCAGTTCTGTTCACTGTTCTTTGCAGTTTCAGAGATTGGACTTTCATTCGTCAATGTTTGAAATATGCAGAATGTTTCTTCTGTAGGAAAAGTACTGTCAGCAGAGGTTTCGAATGTTAGATCCTCTCTATCAGTATTGTTATTTTTTTCACTGAAGCACTGAAGCTGAAGACTTGGATAAAACTATATTAGGGTGTATTCTATGACAAATATTTTCTGTAGAAACAAAAAGCTGTGTGGAAAAGCACAGGTTGTTTTCTTGATGCCAGTGCGCTTCAGGAGTGTTTGAGCTCACAGTGTAATGTACAGATCAATTACATACTAAAAGAAGGGAGAAATGCCCTTTGCAGGATTTTTAACTTTGTAGCTGTGGAATAGAAGGGTTATCTTATGTAACAGAGTGTGTTTCTTTCATTTAGAGAATTCTGAGGTCTGTACTAAGCCACTTGACTAGATCAGAATTGGAAAAAGCTTGAGCCTTTTCCAGTATCATGAGTTTTTAAAGTATTTGACAAAATTATAATCAATTTCTACATAATATTTGTCCATTTAATTACTTGCTGTTTTTATGGACTCATTATAAAGTTGTCTCTGAACCGCAGATGGAAACCATTTAAAAGAAGTTATTCTCAATAAAAGTTAAAACGTTTTAAATTTGACTGAATTTTTAAATTTTAAATTTGACTGAAACTTTCAAGGTTTGACCCTGATGAATGTATTTCAATACTGCAGATTTCACATGTTGTTACTTTTATTATATTGAGGATCCATGAAGACAAAACTTCCTCTCAAGGATTGTGAACAAATAATGTTTCAACTTACAGCAGTTTTGGATTAATGGGTTTTGTCGATTGATTGGTTTTGATTTTTTTTCTCTTTAAAAAGGAAACACCATTTTATTTTGGGATAGTTGTTGGTGAGATTTTATTTTCTTGCCATATTGCAGCCTTTGTGTTATGTTGTAAGTTGGAGGCATGAGCGGGTATTTTTTGTTTACTCTTCCCTTTGACTGTCTTTCAGACAGTAAAGCTTTTGGAGCAAGAACAGAATGAAGAAAAGATTTGCCTTCAGCAGCTAGAGGAGAGACGAAAGCTCCAGGAGGCTGAGCTTAAACGTGTGGAAGAGGAAAAAGAGAGAGCACTGGGGTTGCAGAGAAAAGAAAAGGAACTGAGGGAGAAACTACTGAACAATCTTCTGAGCAAGAAAATGGATGCAGTTAATCAAAACAAAGAAGAAACTGAAGCATCTGAGACTGACGTGCTGAAAAGCCCTGGTGCTGTTCCCCACACTGTGTCATCCAGCTGCATCACCTCTACCTCAGGACAGGCTGCTACAGACAAACTGGCTCCTGGCTCCCAAGTAGGAGTAGCATCCCCTGAAAGTGTAAACACTGAATGCAAGTACTTAAATGGCAACATTCATGACAAAGTTCATGTCAAAGAAGGTCAGAATCTTCATACTACAAACTCTGAGAGGTGTTCTGACAAAAGAGATTCAGGGGTGCTTTCATGTGTTCCAGCCAATAACCAGGACCAGAAGAGCCTCTCTAGCTGTGACCAGAACACTTGCAAGAAGGACTTGCACTGTGAGCAGGACAAATGCGGAACGGAGCCAAGGAGAAGAAAGAGCCGTTCATGTAGCAGCATAAACAGTGACGAGAGTAAGGGTAGACGGGAGAGCAGCAGGCACAGGAGGGATGTGAGTTACCGGGATGAAAAGCATAGGAAGGACAGGCGGCACTACAGACGCTCCAGCAGGAGCTACAGCCCTCGCCGGAGCCGCAGCCCTCGGCGCAGGAGCGCGAGCCCCCGGCGCTCCCGCCACAGGAGAACGCGCAGCAGGGAACGCCGGCGGGACAGGAGGGAAAGGAGCCGCAGCCGCAGGAGCGCGAGCCGGAGACGGAGGCACCGGAGGTGATCCCTGAGTAAGCAGAGGAGTACTCGGAGCGGGTAGTGGAGGCCTTGGCTCCTTTGGAAGGCTGTGGCAGGACAAAAGGGCCACAAAATTGGACACCAGACCTCATCGGTGTGACTGCTGTAGAAAACACAATTGTCTCAACCGATTCTTAGATTTCATCTAGTCTCTGAAATCAAGAAGAAAGATGCCTGATTTTTTTGACCTTCCTTTGTTGTCTCTTTCTAGGTTTCTACCACAGTGTAGGTATAATCACCTGTGCTTGTGCTCAATCTTATAAAGTGCTAAAAGCCAACCTGTTCTCTTTGTTTTCAGTTTCCTAAACCTTAATTTTAGTGTGTTTAGTTTTTATCACCTAATTTGGCTTAAGAAATACATGAGTGCCACTTGTAGGAACTTCAGAGGTGACAAGCTATTACGTACAGATTTGATTTAAAGTGTTTCCTGGTGTATTCAATAAAATCATGTTTAACAAAGTAGGATTTTTATTGATTGAGGTGGATAGCAGGACTTTCATATTTTTTCTTAAAACTGACTATAAAGTTATGCAGGATACCTTTTAAACTGCTTTGATTCCTTCATATGTCTGTATGATGCCAAGCTTTGTGGCCTAAATTATTCTGGCATGTAATGCCTTCGTATAATACTTTCCATGTAAGAGAGGCACATCTGGTGTAGGAATTACTAAGCAGTGGTAAAATGGTTGAAAGTTGTTCTAATACTTTGTTGACATATTTGGCTTTGTCATTATTTCAGGTGGTATAGGGCTACTTGAAACATTTTTTCAGGTACAAAAAGAGCTGAACATTGTCTTGAAAAAGGGGCCTTCTTGCTAAATTATTTTTACTTGTGTTGTTGAAAAGTAAGGCTGCAGTGTCTCTTGTTAAATCCATTTAAGAATACCTTTGCTTTTAAAATGCAGCTCAGGAATATTAAAAGCTATAATGTCACAGTGAAAGAGTTTATTTTGCATTTTTATGGTAAAATTAAAAAGAAAACTGTTTCCAGTGAACTGCAGTTGCTGTTTTGTGTGTCAGTATATTAAAATCTGCAGAACTGTTGTATTAAGAACCTGTTTGTTGAAAGCATCACTCAGCACATTTGAATAATGAAGTTCTGCTTCTCTTCTTGATGGTCCTGTTAGGTTACAGCTATGTCAGCTCTTAATTTAGCAGGATGTGTGCTCTTTAACTACAGCCTTCAGATGCCATTTTCCTCACACTGATGTGTGAAATCAAAGTGCATCCATTTCCTGGAGTGTCTTAGAAGCACATTAGTGCTGCAGCTCAGCTGGATCCTTGGCTGGCTGAGTTTGTCTGCTTCACTTTCAGAATCCATGTGGGTTTGTTTCTTACTAGACCATGCTACTGAAATCTTTGTAGTTGCTAGCTGTGGACAGAAAAGGTAAGACATTGGCTAAATTGTGAGGAACTGTTGTGTCCCTCAAAGGCAGAGAGGCATAGACAAGTCAGAGGGCTGGGCAGTCACCAGCCATATGGAGAGCAAGTGCTGATTCTGCAGCTGGGGTGGGACAACTCTGGGTATACACACAGACTGGGGAAAGAGACCCTGCAGAGCAGCCCTCAGAAAGGGACCTGGGGGCTGTGATCCCTGGCAAGTTGAACATGGATTTAGGTGTAGCCTGTCAGCCCAGAGGGCTGGCTGTGTCCTGGGGCACATCAGTTACAGTGTTGCCATCTGGAAAAGGGAGGGTGTTGTTTCTTCTGTGTACTCATTACAAAATCTGGAGTTCTTCCCTTTCAAAGCCAATAGCTCACACAGCTTCTTGCCCTGTGTCAGACAGCCATACCTGTCAGTCTAAGCTTAGTTTAAAATCAGGCTTTGTTGCTGGGGAAAGCTCAGGTTCACTCTTCACTAGTAGGTTTTTTTCCTTCACTAGTGGAAAAATTTCCCCAGTGAGCAAGATTGTGTGGTATAAATACAGGATTTAAATCCTATTAAACCATGGAGAGGCAACTTCATGCTACAGTGTTCATGCCTGCTGGAAAGCCTAGGCAGCAGTGAAAGAGACCTCTGAGCCCTATTTCATGTACTGAGTCCCAAGAAATGCCCAGTGCTTATTCCAGAGTTCTGCTTTCACTCTTGATCGTTCTTAACTCATATGATGAGGCAGGAGGAGAGTTTTCCCAGTTGCACTTGGCTGCAGAAGAGATTTCACATCTTACCACAATGTCTCCTTTATGTCCTTGACAGAAGGATAGGATCAAGTGGGAACCCACTTTGCTTTTGAGAATTCACAGGGTTTTGAAGTGTACTGAACATCTAATGATACAAGGGAGCCTGTGACCTTCTCCTGTTGGAGGATGTGAACCCTGCTAATCACACACTGCATTCAGCAAAGTGGCAGCTGAAGAGGGTGGGAAGTTTGTGGGCCAAAGCTCTTGAGCTCCCTTTTCTGGGCAGGAGCTGGTGCATGTGCTCACTGCATATGCTACTGCCTCATCATAGCCTCATGGCAACCAGGAGTGGTTTTTCTGCAGCCCTCGTGAAGCAAAGAAGAGCAGGAGTCTCCAAGGGGTAAGAAATCTTAAGTTCCTGTTGCTATGGACAGTGTTACTGCATAGTCCTGCTCTTATCCTTGAGGAATGTCTCTTCTCATATCCCTCCGAGGGCTGATGGGCCTCTGCACATACCAACCTTTTGGCCTGCAATTTTCTTTTTAACTCCTGGCCTCACCTGCACTAGGTGGCTCGGGAAGAAGCTTAGTCAAACAACAGTTTTGCTACAACAGCAAGGCCAGAGCCCTTCAATATGATTATTGTGATGTTTTCCATCTGATTACTGCCCATTGTGGTAAAGGAATTTTGATAATGTGAGTCAAATTGCCAGCAGTAACTGATGTTAGTAAAAATGATTATCAAAGCTGTAACCATATGCAAATCCGGTTTTGAATTGGCTCTACCTTTGTAGAGTAATCTATTCAGTGTCCTAAAATAAAGACATAGGCATAATTATGTATGTGTATAAAAAATATTTGATACGTTACCTGGAAGCATCATCTTTAAAGCTGACAGAGAAAAGGGGAATTTTTGCAGTTGCTCCCAAAACTGTGAATGCAAGATTCCATCAGTGCCACAAGGCTATAAAGACAAACTAGTGAGAGTTGATTGGTGATCAGGACTACCCGGATTTTGCACCAGTGTCAGCTTTAGGGCAGTTCCTGTATAGGATCATCTAACAGACTATTGTGGCTGCTCGTGTTTGATAGCAGAGCTAGAGATGTTACAATCTATATAAGACAACAGTTAAACCAACTAAGTTGGCGAATACCTTCATTTATAAATATATGGGCAAAATTGGCCGCTGATGTCTTGTGTTACTATACAGATCAAATTTGTGTTTATTATGTATTGCCTGTGTCTAGATCTGGTATCCTGCTTTTGAGGTTTCGTTATTCTGGATAAAACACCCATTTCAGTAAACTTGCATTCTGTTGATCTGGCCTTTCCCAACATATTTGCAGAAGGTATCTTTTGCTGCTTTGCAGTGAATTTAGTTATCTCTAGTGTTTGTATAAAGCAGCAATCTAGTTGTTGATTCTTCAGAACTGGGTGCACAGAATGAATAAAGTGTCCTATATTAATCTAATACTGGGCTTTTGGTGCTTGTTTGAAGTGATGTGCACCACCATCCTTTCTTCTTTATGGCAGCACAGAAAATGAATTTGGTCTGGTTCCACCTCACATGGTACACCTCCTGAATCTCCTACTGCCTGACCAAAAACATAATCCATATGTTAGCTCAGACTAATGCTTTGCCATAGCATATGTTATGAAATTTTTGAAGGCTGATTGGAATTGCTCTCTAATTGATAATTATCAATCTAGCTGCATGTACACTATGGAACCTGCCAGGTGAGCTCTACCTGCCCTGCATGGGATGTTCGGGTGTGCTGTCCATGATATTGGACTATTTGTAGGATAATATGAAGGGAATATGCAGGCACTGCCAGCAAAGTATCTGAACAAGAATTGATTACCTTCATATTAGATTTTGCAATTCTGCATATGATCCTGGACACGTGTTCGTCAATGCTCTGAGGAATTGCCCAGTGGTGTCTGTTACTTTCTACCTTCCCTGTAAAATGGAAGGCCTGGAAAAATCTTTTCTGTTCATTGCACATGGCTTGCTGCTATGATTTATAGCAGCTGGCAACTCGGTTCCGTGCAGCTGTCCATACAGCCCTGGTGGGATGGGGTAGAGAATTGTGAGGGTAAAAGTGAGAAAACTCATGGACTGAGATAAACACAATATAAAGGTAAAGCCAAAGCTGCATGCACAAGCAAGGCAAAATGAGGAATTTATTCACCAACTCCCTGGGCAGGAAGGTGTTCCTGCCATCTCCAGCAAAGCCAAGCCTCTAAAATGGCCTGTTTAAGGCAGTTGTATATCCATGATTTTCTTTTGTGATGCTTGACGGAACACAAGTAATTTCTGAAATCAGAGCCTCCCTTGGCTGCTATCTGTCTTGGTTTTCTGTTTGTCTCTTTCTCTCTTTCTCTCTCTCTCTCTTTCTCTCTCTCTCTCTTTCTCTCTCTCTCTTTCTCTTTCTCTCCCTCTCTTTCTCTCCCTCTCTTTCTCTCCCTCTCTTTCTCTCTCTCTTTCTTTCTTTCTCTCTTTCTCTCTCTCTCTCTCTCTCTTTCTCTCTCTCTCTCTCTCTCTCTTTCTCTCTCTCTCTTTCTCTCTCTCTCTTTCTCTCTCTCTCCCTTTTTCTCCCTAAAGTTTTTGCATCTACCTCTTCTAGCTGGTGTAGCTGGCTATCCTCAGGAAGACTATGACTGTTTTCTGCTGGGACTTTGATAGAAATTTCAGTGACTGTTTAGTTGAATTATTTGTTGAGAGATTATTTGTGGTCCACAGGTTAAACCAAAGAACAACCCTGGATTGCCTGAGATGCACTTTAAAAGATGTTCTCATAGTTTTTACTGTAAGTGAACCTAAAGAAAAGGGAGGGTTTTCTTAGGAAATGAGCTGGATATACAGGTTTTTCTGCCCACTTTAAGTGTTTTCCACTAGTATATGTGATGAAAACAGGAAAAAACTAAAATTAGTTTGTGTCAAACGTCATGGAAATAATATTCATGCTACTAGGAAAATGCATCTATTGTAAAATATGAGAATAATTATAAGCTTCAAAGAAGAAAAGAAGCATTTAAAACTTGATATTTTACTTCAAAGAAAAAGTATGATACTGGGAATCTTGGTTTTATAGGATTGTTGAAAATGAAGCCACAAACTATGACATTAGTGCCCTCCCAGGGCATGTGTTTTAAGCTGGGTGTACCTAAAGACTTAGTTGTGATAGCAAGGCACAGTTGTTTCCCTACTGGCATTGTTGAAACTCATTGTAGTCACATCCCTGGGATTTGTACTTTTTGCTTATAGGGAAGGTTTCATGTGAGAAGATAGTGTCGTCTGCCATTTCTCACTGGCAGACACGTTCATTTCACTAAATCTCCTTTGTTCATAGATAATTTCTTACTTTCAAATGTTATGCAAAAATGACACAATTGTTTTTGTATGTAGCATTTGATGGTAGTGAGTCATTTAGGCAAATAAAAATGCATCACTGAAACAGAACTGTGGTGGTAAAACGAGGGCTTTAGCCTGCATGTGGTCTGAGCTCTATGAGAGAAATCTTGATAAGGTTTTCAGAGAAAGAAAGCCATTGCAATTTCATCTTCATGAATGCATTTCTGGCTTAAAATGAGCTTAAGCCTCACTAACAATTTACTTGGAAACAGCTACACATTGCATGTGGCTTTTTTCAATCTGGTATGAGTTATCAGCAAGCCTCCTCCCCTACCTCTCACTGCTAGTAGTAATCCCATTAGATAATTATAAGTGGTATCCTCAACAGACAGATTTAGTCATAATTGAAAAAGAACTTCAAGTGTATTTAATCAACTATTGTGTGTTCATTTTACGAGAGGCGACTCATGTACCATATAACTTTGCCTTAGATGAAGTGCATTTATGGCCTGGGACTGAATAGCTGTTATGTTCCCAGGAATGAGAAATCCTTAAGCTTGCATGAAATTGCACCAGTTTCTCAGTAACAGGTAGAATTGGCCTTTAGAAGAGATACATTTTTATTTTCATACAACTTTCTGGTCTTTTTGGCTAACAATAGATAATTTTGGCTGGTGATGTGTGATTATGTACAATTTAGTTCTCTATTTTCTTTGGAGGAGTGGGAATGGTATTGACAGAAATAAGTTGACTTGGATACCCATGCAAATGGAGACTTAGTGAGACTTTCTTAAACTTTCTCCTATAGAGCTGTCTTTGGAATGAAAACAAAGAACTGGCAAAGCTGTAGTGTGTTCACCAAGAGCAGATCTAGAGTTGTCCAAATAAATGAACTCTGCTGACAGCTTATTGCATATGCTGACAGAAGTTCATGATTAGTAACTGAGCTCATGTGCTCTCCTTGAGCTGAAGATAGCAGGAGAAGGTTTCCATTATGAATGTGGCTGTGTATTTGAAGCCTTCAGTGTCTTGTTAAATGCAAGATGCACAGATTCACAGTCACTCTGTCAGAGGTGTGCTGGTGCTGGGGTGTCCAGCCTGCACATACTAAATACATAGAATATTAGTGTCTAATTAGTGTCTGTACTGAGCACTGAATCTGGTGCACTAATAAGACAGTAGCACTATGTTTATAGGCTGTGTTTGCCAGGAGGAGCAGTTCTACATGCTTCTGCAATTTGGTCTTTGCTGTAATTCTTTTAATGTTCATACCTAGTACTCTGCTAAGACAGGGAACCATGATGACAGAACCTGAGAACAGGTACTGTGTCTGAGTTTGTGTACAGAGGGGAAAAAGGCTGAAAACTGTTACACCTGCTTAACTAACTTTAATAGCTAACGCTCAAAGAAAGTTGAGTTTCACTACTGGCTAAAAGAAATAGAACATATTCTGGCTAAAATGTAGGGATCTGAATGGGAAATACAGATTCAGAGAAGGATTATACAGTGCAATCTGTAGCATGGAGAAAGCCACCACTCATAAAATGCTGGTTTGTAACATTTTGCCTTCAGTGTATTACCTAAATAAGGTTTAACTTAACATTGTTTCCTGAAGGGTCACTAAATATGTAATATAAAATCTAAGTATTTTCCTTGATGGAAAGGATCTTTCCTCACCTGACTGTTGCCACATCTATGCCAACGTGAGATGGGCAAGATGTCAGAGACAGAGATATGAACAGTGGGGCAGCAAGACTTCAGGAAAGTAATCCAGGGGTTTAATTTTCTGAGGAAAACCTGTGAGATATGTCCTGTGTGAAGCTGAAATCCATATCCCATCTTGCACTTTGCAGTAGTTTCATTGTTTTTTCCCAAGGGTCTTCTTCTGCCTATAGTTAGTTTTGCAGAGAAGGGGAGGAAGACTATAGTAGCCAGCTAGAAAATGTGATATATAAAATGTATTGTCATCCCTCAGCACCCTACTCTGTCAAAACATGACAAAGCACAAGCAGGACTCACCTGCTGAGGTGCTGCTATCAAACATATATTCCTTTCTAAGCCGATATTAGGGTGGGTGGGAGGACCTGCAAAATACAGAAAAGTAACAAATGTAGATTTAATTCCTTATGGGCTTTACCTGAGTGATCATCATCAGAGCAAACTAGTCACAGTGAGAAAACAGCAACAGATTCTTACAGCTTCTCTTTGGACATGCGGCTTCTGGGCTTAGGGATGAGGTGTACACTATTGCCAGTCCAGGGTCCCCTGGACTGTGCCCACAGCAAGTTTCAAGTCCCAAGTAAGATTCTGCTTTGGTTTATGAATGCTGGTGCATTGCAGCAAGTTCAGGTTCTTGGTATTCTTTTGTACTGATTCCTGTTTTGCTTGTTACAAGCTTTCAAGTGTTTCT
Organism: Cinnycerthia olivascens; assembly: GCA_035048155.1. Taxonomy (NCBI): domain Eukaryota; kingdom Metazoa; phylum Chordata; class Aves; order Passeriformes; family Certhiidae; genus Cinnycerthia; species Cinnycerthia olivascens. The sequence goes on along the minus strand of JAWWMU010000001.1, from coordinate 80,453,317 downwards.
GAGGTACCAGCCTGCTGCTGACTGATGAACTGACAATACAAGCTTTAATCCACACTGCTTCTTTAGCCTTATACTTGATGATGGAAGAGCCAAAGAAACAGCTGAACCAGGTAGAAAGACCCATCAAAGCCAAATAACTCAGTGAACTCATGTTTTGTAACCAGTGTGTTTCTCAGAAGCAATAAGATTAAGTGGATCAGATGCTGTACTGTGTCTGGTGAAAAGAAGCTTATTTAAATTAAGAGAGCCAGGAAGTCTGTGTCTCAGTCCAGAAGGAAGATGGGCTCCACAGAAGACCCTGACTATCCTCAAATCATTGTGCAGTACAGCAATGGATTTTTAATCTCAAAGGTAAGAAATATAACTCTTAGAGTATGTAGACAGAAATATTCAGGGATTTCTCTAGGTCCTGAATGTATGTCTTTGGAAGAAGTGAAAGCACTAGCATAATGACTGGTTTTCCAAAGATATTTTTAAGGCACAAAGGCAAAACTAGTAATTCCACTCTTCTTATTGTTTGCTGATGTTATTTACTTAAGCACATGGGTATAAAATTATAATATCCAGTGCAGAGGGTGATTTTTCCTCATTTACTACTTAAGTTTCCTATTGTCCCTTGCTATACCTCTGGCCAACACGGTAACAGAAGGAATCCTCTTTGGGTTGTGCAAATACCGCTGCACCCTAAGCTCCTGAAAGGCAGATCTGACAATAAAGAGAGCAAAAATAGATAATGAAAAATCACTTTTTGAGAAAAAGAAGTTCCCAATGCTTTCCAAATTAACAGTTAGTACTATGTTTTTGAGAAACAATTTCAACTTTGGTTAAGCCATGTTTTTACTCAGGGTAAAAAGAGGCTTCATTATACAGGAATCATTGTAGCACAGATCATAGTAGACGCAGGCAGTCAATTAAATTGGTATCTTTGTCACTGTTTCAGGAGTGTTTATGTGACCAGAGTAATAGGCTAATACTTTTAAAGTTGACTGTGTATAACTAAAGAAAGATGGTTGTTTGTTTTGATTTTTTTTTTTTTTTTAATGTATGGTTAGCTGTGTCTGTCTGAAGGTTGATGGATGTTGCTGGAAAAGTTACACAACTCTATGGAAAGACTGGACAATTTTGTTGGGTTGAATGAAGCAGTTCTGCATGAGAGAAAACTCCCTGCTTCTGGAAGATCATTGTAGTCCTTCACATTAATCCCTGAAAACAAGATCCATAGAATGGGATATTCTCCCTATTGCAAGCCATGAGGGGGTCTCCAGGGTTTGCTGAAGAATGTGTTAGATCCTTAGTTAAAGAGCAGAAACATAAACAGAGAACAAACACCATGACCCAGTCTTCCCTTTGTTCTTTCCAGGAGATTATAAGAATGTGTTCCTAAACTAAGGAAGAGGCATTTACGCACAAAATCTAGTCTCTAAATGTGGACTTTTGGAAGCTGAAAAGCATTGGCTGGCTTCACTGGAAAAGGAAAAAAATAAGACCAATGAGTGCATTGTATGCATAGTATGTTATATCAGTGCTCAGATAAACTCCAATTTAATAATTGGGCTTCTTTATATGAAATACAAGTTTATCTCAAATAAATATTATTAAATTTATATTTTCCCTAATTAAGCAGCTTTTGAAATGCAGTAGGCTCTGTGCTTTTCACCTAATCCCTCAGTCCCATCTTTCCCTACCCCCAGGTTATGTTCACTGCCTGTGAGCTGGGAGTGTTTGATCTTCTGGAGTCAGGAGAGCCTCTGTCTTCAGATGCCATTGCTGCACATCTGGGTGCCAGCACCATGGGGATGAAAAGACTACTGGATGCCTGTGTGGGATTGGAGCTCTTGGCAGTAGAGATGACACGAGAAGGAGGTAATAAAGGCAGAGGAATGGGAATGAGTGGAAAGATTTAAACCTCTGTTGGTTTTGAAAATGAGGTAAGATGTGTGGGCAAAGGTGACGCCGAATGTTATGTTAATTACATTAACCAGTTAATGTAGCTGGAAGAAGGAGAGAATCACTCTTGGGATTCACTCTTCAGCTGAAAGAGAAGAGGCAAATGTCAGCATGATTACAAGTATAAAGTGAAACACAGGTGGAGGGCTCTGTATCTCTAAACACCTTTATGCAAGAGCCTCATGTGACCTCGGAGAAGATATTTAGGGTCTTTGTGGAGCTTGTCTCAAGAAATCTCTGGGGTATGGGCAGAATTTTAAACTTAAAACAAAATTCCGGGGTGAATGGTAACAGCATTATTTAAAAGAGGTTTTGTTTATCGTAGGGTTTTTACCATTATGTGAACTATTTTGCTACCTTGTTGATGAGAACTGAGAGGTGATGTTTTTCCTTATGTCAGAAACATGGAATCCACTTGGACAGAAAGGATCTCTGGCCATCAGCCAGCTTGGTCAGGACTAGCTAGAGTCTCCCAGGTTGTGTCCTCTGCTCTGCCTTGTGTTGGCATGCTCTGTTTTAGGGATTATAGTTGTTGCTCAATGAGTTAGGGGAGAGCAGGATCTATCTCTTATATTCCTTTGATATGCCAGTCCCATGGGTGAGCAATGCCACTGCAGGTGCATCGGGGGAGTGGGAGTCCTTTAGGCATTCTTCTGTCTGCAGAAGATCCTGCCCTAGTGAACTGAGGAACATTAGGTGTGGCTGGCCTGCTATTTTTGGGGACTTTCTCCTCACCTGTTGACTTTGTTGATCAGAAAAAAGACTTGCCTGCAAAGACTTCTCACTTAAATAGAGCACACTGAAAGCTTCCTCTGAGGGCAGAAGCCTATACGTAAATTATAACACTTATAAGGCATTTTTTTTGCTCTCCTTGAAATAAATGTTTGATGCTGAAGTTAAGCATAGGGAGATAGTGTTTACCTAGATGGAATGGGGAAACACAGATTTCAGCAGCCTTCACCCACTGCTCCTTGCAGTGGAAGGATTTGGCTGTAGAAGTAATGTGGTTGTGTCTTCGACTATACAGACACCTTCTGGTGATAAACACCAAGCTGTACAATAGACTTGGCAAGGTGCTACATTATAAATGTTAGTAAATACATTTATTTTACCTTTTAGCCCTCTACAGAAACACAGAAATTTCCAATGTCTACCTTACAAAATCAAGTCCAAAGTCTCAGTATCATATTATGATGTATTATTCCAACACAGTCTACTTGTGCTGGCAGTACCTGGCTGATGCTGTGAGGTAAGGAGGAGTGTTGTGTGCTATCTGGTGCTTTGCAGCATCTATTTTGCTGCTCTGAGTGCTGTGTTTATGGGGAAGAACTCAATAAAGATGCTAGCTGGTTCTCAGAAATTAAAAGCAACAGACAACATGGCTAATATATGCGCTTCCCCCCCCCCCTTGTTTTCCATTTGAGTATGTTCTTGTTTTCCTTTTCCCTGTCATTGTAGAGATGATCTAGAAATCAGATTTCTTTATGTTTCACCTTCAGCACTTTATCATTATGGTAGATCTTACTGGACGTGGCATCAACAAAGTAAATAATGAGTGATGGTGGCTAAAAATCCTTCCGGTGCACAGGTTTATTGGGGCAGTTTTTTATGGGTTTGGAGTCTCACTTGTTCCAGTCCATGCAACTGATGACCAAACAAGGTGTAGATGATGGTGATGATTACATCAGTCTTGTATTTTACCTCACGTGTGTTCCCATAAATCACAGAATCCTAGAATGGTTTGGGTTGGAAGAGGCTCTAAAGATCATCTAGTTCCAACCTTCCTACCATGGATGCCACTCACTAGATCAGGTTGTTCAAAGTGCCATCCCACCCTGACCTTGAAAAGAGCCAGTCGTTCTTGTGAGAGGTTGAGAAATATATCAGCACTCTCATAGGCTTTTTCAATTGCTATTTTAGAGAAGGAAGAAACCAGTATGAAAGAGTTTTTGGTGTTTCATCGGCAGACCCTTTTGGAGCAATGTACAGGTAATCATCAGAATATTTATAGAAATTTTATTCTTCTTGTTTTGGATAAAACTAATATTTTTAATTATAGTTCAGGACAATTAAATATGATGATGTGAGAATTCCTCTCATCAGCATCACCCAGTGTTTTTATTTATCAACAATATCAATTACTAGGACACTGTCTGATACTTTGAATAGAAGTATATAATTTCCTAATCTGAAAAACATCAGAGATCTCTGACACAGGCAATGGTAGTTGAAGTAAAAATATCCCTTGGAAATTCTGAGAATGAGCAGCATAATACACTGTTGGATTTCACTAGTCTTAATTCCTTATTTAAATGCATGAATTCATACCTGTACCCCCTGATACAGTAATATTCAAGGTAGATTTATATACAAAGAGGACATATTCTTTGTCAATAAAACCAGAGATGATTTTTTAAGCTAAAACATGTAGCAGCAGTTATATGATAGGAATCTCTGAAGATGTGGTAAGGAGCCCTCTCTCTGTGCTGTCTCTGTTTGCTTTGCTAGATCAGATGAAGAAATGCTGAAATTCATGGCTGGCCAGAACTCAGTATGGAGTATATGTGGCAGAGATGTTCTTGCTGCATTTGACCTTTCCCCTTTCACACAGATCTATGACCTGGGAGGTGAGTGTCAGAAGATCTTCTTTAAGAAGCCTCTGAACTGTCTTCCATAAGCTCTGTAGAGAAAACAACTCCTATGTTATATGATGGGCAAAACAATGGAAAGTAGGACATAGCAATATAAGGAGTATTTTACTGATTTGGTTGGGTTAAAAACAGAAATTTGAGAGTGATGGGAGCATTAGTAAGCTGAATACTTTTCTCTACAGTCTGATTTATATAAGTAGTCACTCATCCCCTTGTGGATATGGCAGCTTTAACATTTTTTCATGCCTTGCTTGATGCATTCTTTCAGTGCTAGACTCTCCTTCCTCCTCTTCAGTCACTGTTGTTGGGGTACTGCCTACAGCCTGCAGCACCGTGCTGTCCCAGCACTTCTGAGTGCTGCCAGGATTCATGGGTTGAGGCAGGCTCCCCCCGGCCTCCCTCACTTCTTCCCCAGAGCCTGGTTTAGTGACTCTCTTTTTCATTTTTCACCTTCCAGCATCTACAGCTGGTCTGGCTAGGAGGGAGTGTAAGAGTGGTAAGGGCTGGGGCTGGTCCCACTTGCCTGGGTGCTGAACACCCCTGATCTTCTTGCAGAACACATGGAGACAGTGTCTCCTCCTACCCCTCCTCTTCCCTCTCAGCAACACATGGGGTGCAGATGTACATTGCCTGCTTCCATGAGGCTGAATGAGCCATTGCCTACTTGCATGGGGGTGTTGCTGGACAGGTTGAGTTTGTGTCAGTACTGACCTTCTTCATTTGTCCCCAAAGGAGGTGGAGGAGCTTTGGCCCAGGAGTACATTTCTCTGTATCCAAATTCTACAGTCACAATTTATGACCTGCCCAAAGTTGTGGAAGTGGCCAAAGAACGATTTGTTTCTCCCAAGGAGAGTCAGATCACTTTCTATGAAGGTAGGTGTGGACAGTGGTGTGGTGGTGTCACAGCTGTAGCTCCAAAGTCCAGCGTCTGCTCAGAGGTGTCATACTGGAGGCTCAGGTCTCCAGCTGCCCCTTATGGGGACAGTGTCTCAGGCTACAGCCTCCCCAGCCTGGGTCTGCAGCTTTCCCAGTTGTCCATCAGCAGCTGTCAGAGACACAACTCAGTTATTCAGCAACATTAATTCCTGAAGAGAGCTATTTCATCTGTTAAGAACAAGGGTACATTAACAAAAAAAAAAAAAGTCCTGCAATTTTGAAATCTACCATGCTTTGTTATAAATTTTCCTAACACTACCCTTTTCTTCTGTGCGAATGTCCTGGCAGATGTGAGAGATGCCAGGTCTGCTCTGAACAAGGGTTTTTCCTTCTCTGGTCACAACTGACCGATCTTCAAGTCCTAAGATATTTTACACCATGAAAGTGGGTGAGATAGCTCCAATTCCTCTTTCCCAGGCCTCTAATCCTGCATAGTTTTTGCACCATCTATGAGGAAAATGAGTATAAGAAGATCTCATTTTTAATGCTTACAAAAGTCTTCAAAGTGCTGGAAGTGCTTAATATGCAGCAAAATAGAAGAAATGACAAAGTAAAATGTTGAGAAAATAATCTGAATGCCATACACCAGGGGCTAAACAAAAGGAATAACAAAACTAGTGCTAGGAGGTGAGAGATGTGTGTTTTTACCTACGGATTTATGAAGTAACTCCATAATTACCAAAGGTCTTTGAAAACTTTGTTAGAGAAGGCAATATTCTTTCCTTCTTTCTCATGACGGAAACCATGTGAACCTATCTCCTTAGTGCTGTAGGAATTTGGATTTCTATTGTTGGAGAAAACTTAAACTCAAATGCTTTCCTGTGCATCAGTCTGTTTCAGGATGAGTTGTTGCCTTTAGATGTTTCAGATCTTCTTGAGACTGATCAAGAGCAAAATTCCCTATGCAGTACAACAGAGGACTTTTAGCTGGTAAATCCATTGCTGTCTGATATGTCTGAAGGACATTGCAAGCCCAGAATTGAACAGAAGTGAAAATATTTGCATAACTCAGCTCTCAGTGTTGTGGGGATTTGTATAATGAATATATTCCTGCTTTACAGGAGACTTCTTTAATGATTCAATACCTGGAGCAGAACTGTATATTTTATCCAAGATACTACATGATTGGGATGATGACAAATGCAAACAACTGCTGACAAAAGTCTACAAAGCTTGCAAACCTGGTAGGTGTGAACTCTTGAAGAGCAAAGAGACTCTTACCTATCAGCAATGTGAAGCACACCAGTCTTGATGCTCAGTTTGGGTGGCAGAGTTTCAGTGCAGGAGTTTCTTGGTTTAGTCCTTTGCTTTCCCTAAACCAGCCACGTGCAGCTCAGAAAAACAGCATCTGGTCTAAGATCTGTTTGTCTGGCTTCCAGTTTTTTTGCCTCCTCTGCAGGGACTCCTTTTTCAGGGCATAAAGTGTAAGGATTGAGAATTTTGGGTATTGTTTAGATAGGTGCATACGTCATAGTAAAAAATCTCATTAAGCATGGCAATGAAGCCTCAGTTTCAAAAGCACTGCCTACAGAGAAAAATCAGTAAGGTCTTATAAATTTCAGCTGGGGAAAATGGGAAATTTCCATCCCAGCCATAGCACCCCCTTCAGCTCTAAGATATCAGTATCAACATAGCTGGGCAAAGTCATGCTTTCATTGTTTACTGTGATGCTGAAATATGACTGAATGTAGACACTGCTTCTTCCTGAAAGTAAGGTTAGGATCTGTCCTAGTAACAGCTCAAAAATAGCCCAACTTCTCATTGCTCAGGGTGTGTTTTCTTTCTGTTCTCTCCACCAGGTGGTGGAGTGCTGCTGGTTGAATCACTTCTC
>JAWWMU010000001.1:80415227-80438037 GCA_035048155.1 Cinnycerthia olivascens | reverse complement strand
GTGCAGACAGAAGGGACAGAGCGAACAGCAGCAGAGTACAGCAATCTCCTGGAGGCAGCTGGCTTTGCAGTGATTCAAGTCAAGAGGACTGGAAAACTCTATGATGCTGTTTTAGGAATGAAGTAATTCTCTCTTCTTTTTTCTGCCATCTTGCATTCATAAGTGGGAAAATGAAATATGCCATTCATTTATTTTTTATTTAGGGCTATCATCCCTTTGGTAAGTTGATACACAGTCAGAAACATGATTGTTGAACACATGGATTGTTTGTCTGAGAGTGGGAAAAATAAATAAACATGTACTCCATAAGAAATTACCTATGAAGTCTTCCAAGGAGAGATAATATTTCCTTATCTGTTCATAGTCTCTGCTTCATGTTTTACCCCTATTTTTTCCAACTTTAACGCAGTACTTGGCAATTTTCAATTTTTACTCTATTTGCTTCCTGCAAAATAAAGCTGTTCACTGTAGTGAGTTCCCAGTTTCCTCGCATTCCCTGCAGAGTGATGTAGCACAGAGAAAATTCTAACTCCTTGTGATGAGCCTCTTTTGAACCTGTAATTCTGTCCTAAAGCATAGGAATGAATGATAGTTGATATAGGAAAAAAAAAAAAGAACTTAGCAAATAAATTAAGGCTCTTTCCTTTGCTACAGTTTGTGACACACATTGGTGTGGGGTGTAGGACAGCATTTACACAAGGTCTGGACAGGGTTAGCAATGTAATTTGCTATGAGAGGAATAAAAACACTCATTCTACATCCTCCTAAGGATTTCAGCACTGGATTTCTGTATATGCATTGCCTACATATACCAGATTTCAGGAGGAGTCTTGCTGCTGAAGAGTTTTTCTCTAACCAGAAATTGAATAGAGGGGAAAGGTGCCATTTTGCTGTGGTTCTAATCTATGGAAAATGTACTCCATGGAAAAAGCATCATGGATGAGGAATGGACTTGGGGGTGCACAAGTCCAGACTGAGTTTTGTTGTAATAGTTTTGGGGAGTGGAAACTTTGGTTGTAAGTGATCAATTCAAGGGCAAGGCAGTATCCAGGGATAAGTTCATGAAGAAGCCAAGATACCAGAAATGTTCTGGTTAACCTGATATGAAAAATTATGCTGTATTATTTTGTTTAACTTGTGAAAATTTGGAACTTCACAGCAACATCACAATAATATGTGAAATATCACACTTGGTAGTTCTGCACACAATGTAATGTTCTAATGTTTAGAACAGGATATTAAGCAAAGGAAGCTTGTTTATAGTGTGTTACACTGACCAACAATCACACAAAAGATCCACTGCATGCTCTCTCCCTGCCCCCAGCAGTGTGAGAGAGACAATTCCATGAGAAAAGGCAAGAAAGACCTTCTGGATCATTATAAAGACAGTTTAGCAAGTAAAAGAAAGATATAAGGAAAAAACCAAAAAAACCCAAACAAACCAAAAACTCCAAGGAGGGCAAAGACAATCAATCACTCACCATTTCCCACCAGCAGCCTGATGCCCAGCAATTCCCTCAGCAGCAGCTGCCTTGGAAAAACTACCCACAGTTTTTACCACTGAGCATGAAGTTTCATGGTATGGGATATTCCTCTGGTTAGTTTGGGTCAATTGTGTACCTGCTATGTCCTCTTCCAGCCCCTTGACTGCTCCAAGGTTACTCAATGTGAGGTCAGAGCAAGAAGCAAAAACTCTCTGATGTTGGGCAAGCACTGTTCAGCACTAGCTAAAATATACCTGTGTTATCAATAGTGGTTTGATAACAGATCTAAAGAAAGCACTATATGGGCTGCTGTGAGGAAACTTAACTCCATCCCAGCCAGACTCAGTACAATGGCCATGAGGAGATATAATTGAGTACATGTTTTAACTAAAAAAAATCGCCTATCCTGGACAATGGTTGTTTGGCATATGAAAACCAGGACCTGTATCAGAAGGGAAAAATAGGGGGGGGAAAAAAAGAGAATTTTTCTGAGCCTTGCATAGGAAAGACAAGGTAGAATCCTGTCCTTGCAGGAGAACTGAATGTCTTAATGTACATCTAATGTTTATCTGATGCTTAAGGCATCATACTGTTCCCTGCCTGAGTACCTAACAAAACCATAATTGCAGGTATAATTTTCCTTGAAATTCTCTTGTTATGCTTCTGATGTGTAAAATCTAAGCATGCTAAATAGGATATAAACATATTGTCATCAAATCAGTTGGTGTACGAAGTAATGAGTGTTAGTCGTGTGAAGCAAAGGATGAGTTAAGACTAGTTTATTTTATATATATATATATTCTATATGTTACGTATGCATGTAAACATGATAAAACTTTGAAATAAGAATTATCGCAGAAATTTTTTTTCTGTTTACTTCTTTCTAGCCTTGACCGTTTGTGCCTGGTTTATACTTCCTTAGCTGGGAGGGAGGTGGTCTTTGCTCAGCTGCCCCCACCATCCATCCCACTTGCCACTAGATGCTGCTGTTGCTGCGCTTGTCTGCCGAGAGAAGGGAAGGCAAGGGGAAAAAAAGCCCCGAGCTCTGCGCGGTCATTTGCGGTCACAGACGAAGTGCCAAGTAAATGACACAGTTTAGGCACTGAGGGTCAAGGTAGAAGTGGTTAAAGAGCTTCTGCACCCAACTGTCGGTAAATTCAGACCTTTTCTTGTCATGCAGCTCATTCGTGGAAGAAGGAGCAAAGCCTTCTTTGTGTGCGATGATGGGGATGACAATATGAGCCCATCCTTCCTTACCGTCAAGCTGAGCCCAGGGCCCTTCTTCACAGAAGGTGGGGCAGAGCTGGGCTTTAAATCCCTGCTTCAGCACCACAGGAAAACCAACACTTGTACATGGTTTTCCATGTTTTCCCCTGATTCAAGTTCATCCCAATGACGCTGTGTTTTGACCTTGGCTGGTAGTTTAGCTCCCACAGTGAGATAGAGGAGAGAATATGAAGACAAAAAGTGAGTAAACTCGTAAGTTGACATAAAGAGAGATAAAAAACTTAGATTAAGAAGAAATAAAAAACAAACTAGTAATATAAAGGCAGTCACTCACTGCCTCCCACAGGTAGATTAATTCCCAGTCAGTTTCCGAGCAATGACTAGCTTCTCTAAACCATCCACCCCTCAGTTTTTATTTCTGAGCATGACATGCAATACCGTATCGGTCAATCTGGGTCAGCTGTCCAGCCTACTCACTGGGGGAGCAAAGTGGGAAACAGAGGCAGCCTTGAGCAAGCAGTGCTCAGAAATAGCTAAAACATGGGTGTATTATTGACACAGCTTAAATTGCAGCAAATTGAATCAAAATACAGCACCATACGGGCTGCTATGAAGAAAATTAACCCCATCTCAAATATACCCAGTACACCAATTTAAAATGTAATTCCATAGAGATTCAAGGTCATAATTTGGTATTGCCAACAAAACTAGACATCTGAACAATTAGTGCTTTGCATCTGAGAAGGTAATGTCTTCTTCACTTTCTTTCATATTCTATCCTTCATTGCAGGTGGTAGATAAAAACACTTAAGGGGAGACACATTTTTATTCTGTGTATGTGATGACCACAAAAAGTTAAAGTTCAGGCTTCTAGAGTGATCTTTGTCTAAGGATACCTTTCTTAATTTCTAAATAACTTTTAATTACCTTATTCAAAGGAAAAGTCCTGAAAATGCAGTCTAGGTGCCATGGTAATGATACATCAATTCTAAATAAAAGAGAAAAAAATCTTGAATTCTTCTAAAGAAAGACTTGTAAGTCTAATTAATGACTTTCAAAATGCAGGCTTCCCCTGTGCATAGCTTTTCAGGATGACCCATTTATATTTATGTAAATAAACTTTTAAGCTTGTCCTGTTTTCTTAAAACCTAGTTCTCTGGGCACCTGGATGTACATCAGGGACCTTCTGGTCTGACACACCTGGATGTTGAAACTTGGAGGATTAGATCATACAAGACTAATGAAGGAGACATAATAAGATCTGCTGAAGATGGCATTATAAGTACCAGGAAGAAGCCAATGCCAGGCGTATGACAAATAAATATCATGGGGCAATAGAAATAAGGAGCTGAGCCTGGACATGCTACAGTTTGCTTTCCCAGCTCCTTCACAAAATTTATACACCTGGTCTGCACAAAGATAGCAGAGTAGAGATAATTTTAAAAGTGTGGGTTTGAAAGAGGGCAATCTACTTCGTTCATTTAGGGTTTGGGCTGGTGATAATGTTTGAGCTGAGAGAAGAAGAGCCTAGAGCTCCAGGTGGAGTGATTCTGGAAATGAGCTGTCAACAGGAATGATTCGCTGCAAAGAGAACTTGACTGCAAGAAACTTTTAGTCAAGAAAACACCTTGATGACTTCGTTGAAGACTCAGTCCAAACTTAAATTGTTGTCTTTCACCTGCTGTACAGACTGTAGGTTTGGAGTTTCTTTTGGATCTGTTGACAAAATCTTATATTTCTCTTTTCTTTCCACTGGGCAGATGCTGGAAATGTATTACTACTCTTTCCTAGTCTGCCTTGTGAATCTGAAAGATTGTTTTATGGTGTAAGCAGATATTTCAAATGTGACAGCCTTTCTCCTGAATGGCTTATCTTGTTTATGAACTTTTTGACAGAAGTTTAAGGTCATCTTTATTTATCTTTTGTGTCATTCTGCATTAAGTTTTAAAATTTGCCTTATGTTTTTGGCCAGAAGCTGCTATTTATAATGTTGTCAACCCCAAATGCTCAAAGATTAGGAAGATCTGAAAATCATGAGATTTGTTTTTTAAATATATTGACATTTTAAACTTTCACATTTATGAGACTGTAGGACATGTTTTTAATGTTTGTAATCATGTCTGCACAGATACACAGGCTAGAAGCCTCTCCGTCTCTTTTATGCAAAGACGATATTTTACTTGCTTGTGATTCTCTGGCTATCAGTAAAACCTCCAACCAGATGAAAAAAGAAAATTAAATTCTAGAGATAATGAAAACAGTGAAGCAGTGATGTATTCAACATTGTTTGAGGTGGACTCATCTCATCTGAGCCTCTGAAAGTGATCCTTTATGTTCAAGACCCTCCAGGGTACCATTTCTGCAAAGTATTTTTGCATGCTCTGTTTTTCTGGAAGGACTAGAAAGCAAAGTGAGGGTGACTGGCTGAAACAAAGATATCAGATGATCTTATCTGTAGTATCTTCAATTAAAGAAAGATGCCTTTCTGAAATGAATGTTCACTTCAGTGAGTTGTTGAGCTCAGTAATAGACAACAAAGCACACTTAAGAAGTCTTTGCAAAAACTATTAACTTTGTGGAGCTAATCTCACTGGGGTCCCATTGTAATCAGAGGAGACTGAATGAATCAGATACAGGAGTCTGAACTCATAGCCATACATAGAAGCATCCTTCTCCCTTGATTGCAGGAGGAGCACAGGGAGAAAGTAGCCTCAGAAGAGGAAAGTTGGCCATTCTGTGGTAGGTATAAAATTAAATCATAAGGCTCTAATGGTCTTTCTGACAACTAACAAGATACAGTTCATGAACCACTTATGCTCAAGTACAATATCTTTCTGTAGTTATCTGCAAGATAGTGTAGAAGTTGGGGCAAGTGGTCTTGGGGACTTCCCTCTTAAGCTGCAGTCCCTGTGCAGCGTTTCCTACCTGCAAGTGATGTGGCATGAAGGTGACTTTGCCAGGAGCTGCAGCCTGTGAGTAATGTGTTCTGAATGCTTGCTCACTTTCCAGACAAAGTGAGGTGTTACATCCTGCAGCAGCCAGGCACGAACACAAATAGTGAAATGAAGCTGACCAAACAGCCAGCAGAGATGTGTGGGGCTGGCTCAAATCTTCATCTATACCCCAATCACCACCTTAAAAATAGAACAGTTCGGAGAAACTATTTTGCTTATTTGATGGTACCAGTTATATTAGTTTCATGCTAAAAAGTAGCCTAAAGGAAGTGGCGGTATCTGTGAATTAATTACCCTCTAAAGTGAATGAATTAAGTGGCTAAATGTAAACCCTCCACAGATTTTACCAAGGAAATGTTAATTTACTCTTGGTTGAGGAGTACTACAAAAATGAGCCTACGATATATGCTAGGCAGAAAAAAACATCCCATACATATATGCCTGCAAGGTCTCCCAAAAACTTCTTCCCACAGTGGACACACAACATCAAGCCCATCTCAGTGTCTTCCCTGCTTATAATTCTGTCCTCCTATACCCTTTTCAACCCTGCCATCACCTTGTGGCTCTTGCTGTGTGAAGCCAACTATAAAACAATCAGATATTTAGGGTAGATATTTAGGTTAGTCAGATATTTAGCTGTCACTTCATGTGCTTCATGCCCGTGGATTGCTGCAACTCAAGAGCAAATTTAGTCTCAGGGTGTGGTCTCAGTCCTGAAGACCTTTACACTATAAAGTTGCCAAAAAGTTGAAACAAGGGATCATTGGTTCCTAGCATGAATGTGGAGGTGTGCAAGGAAGTAAAGGTGAAAAAGAGGTAAAACCAAGGCATTCCCATGGACTGCCATTTGCTTATGTTGCTGCTTTGTTCCCCAAGTCAGCAAATAGGTTAGTCATAGTCAAATGTTAAGTTGCGTATATAAACTGGTATTTAAGCTTGATGAGTCAAAAAATTCCTGTCTCAGAGTCAGTGGTAATTCCTCTCTTGTCTTAGTAAGCACAAGAATGGGACATTTTGATTTGTGGGACCTAATTCCTTAAACACAGTGCTTCTGTGAGTTAATTAATTTCAGCAGGAAAAGGACTATGATGTGGATTTACTACAATGGTGTCTTTGCCAGGAAACTTTTTCAGGGTGAGCTCAGACTCCTTTCTGTTCTTTTGAATGCTAAAGTTATTTTACTGTTAAGGCATCAGCGTGTTTATAGGGAAGGTAAGTATCAGTTTGGATGGTTGAGCTTTGTCTAAAACCCTACCACCTTTCCTTCAGAAGAATTCTTTTAATTTTTTCTTACTTTTTTCTCTGCATGAATTCTCTATTGAGGATCTGAAAGAGCCTGAAGTGAAGCTGTGCTGACCAGATCAGTGACAAGGTAATCCCTGGATGTTTAAAACAGAGGCATTGAGGTGTCATCAGTCTCACCAGAGACTCCTCCCATTTTTCTCAATAAATAGGAAACACTGAAGAAGAGCTGTTCCCAACATGGGGAATACACATGCTCAGCAGAACCAATTGTTTCTTTTGCTTATGAGGACACTGCTGTGTGAGGAGGAGTCGCCCTTGCAAGGTGTCTGCTAACACTGGTAATAAATCTCAGGAAAAAGAGATACCTGCTTTTTCAGGGATCTTTCTGTGCAACAAGTGGTTTACTGTATGCAGGGAAATTAAAAATCTGTTTATGCTATCATTTTTATGCTAAAATAGGGATTTCTGATTACACCTTTTTATATTTGAAGTTTTTCCACTGTATTTTTTTCTTGTCATTGGTCTTTTAATGCATATATTCCAGCAATAGACACACTGGCATCCTTCCAGCAACCTTTAACCGTCCTTTAAGCAAATTGCAATCAGCATAACTAGTTTTAGCAGAACTTTGATTGAGGAATGTGGTGTGGGAGGCTCTTACATATGGCTAAATAGTACAAGCTATGAGATTCTCACAAAAAACATTTTTGCTAATAAGCAAGTTTTTTGGGGCTTAAGTTTTCCACTTGGTGAATTTCAGCTGGGTTAAACTTCTAGCTATGAAACCAAAGAGCAGTTCCAAGCTTTGAACAAATATGTAGGCTGAGTGTGGAAAGATGCCTTGAATTACTGAGTGTTTTATTTCCATAGGCAATGATGAAGGCTTTTTTTATTTTTTACAATGATGAAGGTATTTTCAAAGGGAAATATCTACATGATTTTAGCAGAGGCTTTGTTGCCCTGCTGAGCCTATTTAGGTGAAGCTGAGATAACATGTTGGGGTATTTGAATGATGACTTGTGCTCAATTGTTCTGTGTCATTTTGGTTTTCTTGGCATTTGACTGGGTTCTTCCTAGATCAGTGGAATTGGGGAAACAAAATGGTTAATTCCATATCTAAGATCCCCTTGCACCTTTTCTGCCCTTATATTTTGTTATATCTTGTGGTCTTTGCTGCATAGAAGCAACATCCCTGTTGTTTTTGTGATATGCAAAATGTCATGCAATGGAACTGCTCGGGGGAGCAGGGGACAGGTATCAGTTATCCAGCGAATTTCATGGCTCTGAAAGCATGATGCAGCTCATGAATCCCTTTTCTTTCACACCTGTACAAAATGTGACTGTAAAATGCATCTATGAACTATACAAATTCAGAAACTATAAGGACATATGCAAAGACTATCCTTTCTTTTATTAAATTTCAGAGGAATTACCCCAAAATTTCTGGGAGTGAAACTTAACTGAAATTCAATATTTTGCCACTTTTTCTGAGGCAAAAGTTAATCCTTAACTTAAAGTTAATCCAAACTTAAAGTAGCTGTGATGCAAAAATAAAATTTAAAAAATCATAGTATGGACATGTCTGCTTTTTCACCAGAAACACTGGCTATAAGTCCATTGTTTTATTTCTTCCTATTTCTCAAATCTTTCTTTGACACTTATTTCATGATGTCAAAATTGTATCCCATGCACGGTTGATTCTAAAATTTCAGACAATGATTTTATTCACTTTATTTTTCCTTGGTCTGGCTCAATTAGTAGCAAAGCTCCCAGATGTACTTCTTTCTACTCAATGTATAATTCCATACCTATCAAGTAATATGTAATATGATTTTTCATTATCCTTAAAGCAAAAGGGAAGTTTTGAACTTCCATGAAAATGTTCTAACATTGCAATCGGAAAAATCATTGTCCTAATAAAATTCAGAAGCCAAGAACTGGGTTCCCATCTTTATTTTTTTATTGGTTTCTATAGACTTAGAGGCTAGCATGTTGTTCCACAGGACTGGAAACATATTTTATGCATGTTAGAGCATCACTTCCAGAATGTAACATAGCATCAATTCCTGTGGTTAATTATCTGAAAGCTACTTTTGTCACAATAATGGAATAGGCATACCAAAACCTGAGAATTTGATAAAGAGAAAAATAAGTGGTTCAATTTGTTATGTTAGTCTGAGTGAAGATAATAAACCAGGCAAAAGTGCAACACTGTTGTGCATTAAGAAAGAAATTGCAAGAAAAAATTGAATTATCAAAGGTTAGTGAATGTATCACCATTTAAAAATGTATTTATCTTCATGAAAAAACAACTAAGTATTTCTATTTGACCTTGTTTGTTGAGTCCCTGGTAGAGAAAATCCTTTGAAAACTAGCTGTTAGTGAAGCTGCCATTGGGTGTAGCTATTGTGTTACTCTCTCCCTAGATGATCAAATAATAAACATGGAACTGGTTATTTTTTCAAGACAGCCTGTATAGAAAAATTATTTTTCCATAATAACAAATTGTTCAAAGGTGTCATCAAAGCATGACAGAAATCACACTAATTATTAACATTCCCTACAGCAGGAAAAGAGAGTTTGCCATAAATCCATTGTTGTAACTTATGTGTATTTAAATAATTGAAAAAAATACATATAGAACATTTTGTGCTTGAGTTTGAAGTTGACGTACTTGAGGAGATGTGTCTTTTCCTGGTTTGAATAAATTTGGTTTTGAAATAACAATGATCTGGAGGAGTGGAAAAAATCCACTTAAAGCTAATGAAACCTCGAGAGCATGCAGAGATGTCTCATAAGCAGATTCTGTGTGCCTAGCAGAACTTGTTCTACTCCCACGTGATTAGTCGTTCTCATGGGAATAAAGGCAGCAAAATAAATGGTTTTCCCTTCCTCTCCCTCTTTCCCCAGCATATAGGACACTGAGATGTAAGCACTCAGCTGCTCTTTAAAATTTTAGCAGAGAAAGTAAGAGAGTAATAGGATTACAGGACTAAGCCAAAACAAGGTGACCATTGAATCTTCTCAAACCCATTGAAGAGTTCACCATGCTTAAACTGGTGCTTATGTACAAATTTAAAAGCCTGAATGTATGCTGCTTATAAGCATTACTTTTAAGATAGAAGTATGAGGCAGCAATAAAATCAGTTGAAGGGTGGTAGAAATAAGGGTTTCTGAGATTTTTATGTTCATATGGCAGGGAGAAGGACATTCCCCTCCATCAAGGGTTAGTCTGTTCCCTGCTCTTCTGCAGTGCAAGACATATGTGACTTCCCAGGGGAAGGACAGAAGAGTCACATGCTCTTTCTTGTGGCTTATGGAAGCAGATCTTGCAGGATGGGAATCATAGTAGCATAAGAGAAGTCTGGAAGACCTTTTGTGAGGGTTCATCATGCTGTGTCTTCACTTGAAGATATAGCTGCCTCCAGGCAGGGATATAGCCTCTGTAATCATACTGAGGGGTGTCAAACACACTTCTGGTTTTAGCACTAATAGCTTCATTTTTCAAAGTATGTTTTTTTTTTTTTTTTAATTATCTAAATCTGAATTCTGAGCTTTTGAAGGTTCAGCTGACACAGTAGTTTTGGTTTTGGAATACCATAAAAATAAGATGAGAAAAATAATGAACTAATGCTGTGTCTTGGTGCTCATTAAAGAGAGGGAGTTCTAGCCCTGACTTGCACTAGCACAACCAGGTGTTTTCAGGAACCTTCATCCAAGTCTGTCGATCTGCAGATCCTTCAGCACTTTTAACTATAGAGTATTAGGGAATGACCTGTGCCAGGATGCTGGGAAAGATCAGACTCCAGGCCTGGATGATAAGGAAAGTGCACAACTGACAAATGAATAGTCACTACTCTTGGTTTTAACCAGAAACTTTTCCACAGTCCTTTTAAATGGGCAGTTATTTGCTCAGCTACCAAAGAGTTTATTTGTGATCCCATCCAGGTTATGTAGGACAAACAAAATAGCCAGTTAGTCACAGTAAATTATTGCTTTCCTGTTCACAGAATTTTTAAACTGTCATCTAGAATATCCATAAGACTCAAACATAAGACTCAAAATAGTTCAAAAGAACGTAATAAATTTTATACTTGACCCTGGGAATTATAGGGAATGTGAGTATAGATTCAAGAGTTCCAAAAGGTGAAACAAATGTTTTGTCTTTTTGAAAATATTAACTCTGTCCACAGATTTAATTAAGTGTATTACAGGAGCCTATGCAGGACATATAACACTGTTTATTTTGCATCAGAATATTGAAAAACAATATATAGCATAAAATATGTAGTTTTTTAATGGTATCCATAAAAAACTGAAAATATAGCTACAGGGCTACTGGTGAATTATGCTCTGGCCATTTCAGTCATTGTGAAGACAAAGAGCCTTTTTTGCCTTTTTTCTGCTCTTATTTGGGTTCTCACAATGGATCTGCTACCTATTTTAGCCTTTGATCTTTATACGGGTGTTAATTTGCTAAGACCTCATCACACTTCTTTTTTCTCAGCCTCAGAAGCACCTGGGAGGGCTCTGCAGTTCTCTGCATTTGATGGCATCATCAAGTTAGCATGGATAAAGGGACCAGCTCTTTTTTATGCTCTTATGACATTTTTAGGACTAGACTTTTGTGATTTTGCATTGCACCTTCAGACAAATCCTGTTTCCAGGGCTCTGGCTGTGATGACTTTTTCAGTTGCTTTGCATCAGAAGGATACTACAGAACTGTGGCACTAAAAGATACATTGGACCATAAAAGATGAAAGAAAATGAAAGCAAAAACAAGTAAGTATGCTGTTTGCAAGATCAGAGGACAACCTAAGAACGACATTAAACATAATGAAAATAAAAGTTAAAAAGAATTGCTTACAGTTCTTAAAACAGTACTCCACCATGAGAAAAGAGGTGGGAGAATTATCGAAGGCAATTTTTAAAAATCCTCTGTAGCCATTCAGGAATGGTTCCTAAGCAACCGGAACATGCAGATAGCCCCAGGAGTAAGAGGTATTATGAATGCTTGGAGACACAAAGAGGAAGAGAAAGATGAAACAGAGCTGGAATCAGGCTGGGTGGATGCTGGAGTGGAAGGCTGACCCTGCTTAGCTGCAGCTGGTGAGGCACAGGGTGAGCTGCCTCACCGTGAGAAGACGCACCAAAAGAAGGCAAATGAAGGGTGTAAGAACCTAGATGAAAATCATAAGCTTTGTATCACTCTTTCAGACTTCCCATTAAAAACGGGCAAGAGTGCACATCTTGCTGTATGTAATTATCTTTATTTTGCAGAAGGCTGACATTTACAGTTCTCATGTACTTTATTCTAGCTGTTTAAGAAATGTTCTTGTTAGCTTTTGTCCAGAGCAGTAATTGTTCACTTTGTATTCTGGCAAATCTTTCATTAATGACTGTATTTAATCACTAAGGAGAAAGATGAGTAGCTAAAAAATTACTGGTTGACTAGATAAGTGGCAAAAAGTGCATAATTGAGTTAATATGATGGAGAACACTGAAAGGCTGGTCAAAATGGATGTATATTGTCAGCTTGGGTAAAAACTATATTTCTAGAGAATGGTTCTATATATTTTTGAACAATTGATTAACCACAAACCTCCTTATATCATCCTTGGAGAGAAAAATTGGATGTGCTTTTCAGAATCTGTATATAACCTGAGAAATAACTCGTCTTGGTCACGCGGGCTGCCCAGAGAAGTTGTAGTGTCCATCCTTGCAGAGGTTCATACCCTGCCTGGACATGGTCCTGGGCAGCCAGCTCTAAGTGGCCCTGTTTGACCAGGGCTGTTGGATCAGATGATCTCCAGAGTTCCCTTCTAACCTCAACTATTCTGTAATTCTGTGAAATATAGCAGAGTCCATATCAACAAGTTTTAAGGCAAGACCTATTGTCTCTTTGCCTTACCCTTTTTTTCCTGAGTAAATGGCTTTCCTAAACTCTCTTTTAAGACTCACTAAGTGCAGCCCAGGAGATTCCATAAATCATGGGATTGAAGCCTTCTGAAAGATGCTTCCAATTGAGTCCAGTAACAGTACATTTAACAACTTACGTGCCAGTGATTCAGGTCTCATCCTGGCTGTGTCCATCAGAACTGCTCTTGGGGTAAATCCACTCTTTGCCAAGCATCTACATATCTAAGTACCTTTTCAGCTCTTTTTACTGTGGAATCTTCCAATGGCAAATATTCCACTTTTACTGTTACATAAATTCTCACCGTAAAAAAAATAAGTAATGTATGTCTCATTACTGCTGCACTTATCATCAACGCCACTTAATTAAAGACTCCCTATTTTCTTATATTTATAAGAATAAAATATCTCACTGGCTTTTTTCCCCTAAATAATTTCTTTTTAATATAGGCAACTGCAGTTGGTAGCAACCAGGTGAAAGGATGGTCTGGCATATTGGACACAGGCCATATAATTGTTTATTCTCATTTTTTGGGGAAGTGAGACTAAAATTTTTATGTGTTTATCACTTTTGAGGGGAAATTGGGAAAACCTGAGCATTTTTGTTTGATACCTTTTATTGGAGTGTATTTTAGGTCTGGGTTGTCACCAGGAATCCTCTGCATTTCAGTTCTTATGAAGAAGGGTAGAAGTAAGTAGAAAATGTCTTCCATCATCATCTCTTTTAAAATGTCTGCTAATTACTTAGGCCAAGTAACAGAAGCTGAGATGAACACATTATGTCTGAATGGAAAAGAACCCTCTTATAGTAGATGGAAACACTTCTACAACATTCATTGTCTTGTGATTTGCATGATGCCTTGTCATATGTCTCAGGACACATGACACAAAGACAATTTAATAATTGTTTAAATTAATATTTTTTTAAAAATATAATTTTCAAAGTTTGCTAATAGTAAAAAAAAATTAAAAAGCAAAAAAAAGCCAGAATAAAAATAATTCTTTAGGTCAAAAATGTAACATCTGCCTTTCTTTTAAATACCACCAGGGCTGGCGAGTCAACCTTCCTTGAACAGCCTGTTTCAGTGCATGGCAAGCTTTTGGATGAAGAAATGTTTCCTAATATCTAACATAAGCCTCCCCTGCTGCAACTTGAGGACAGTGCCTCTTATCCTGTCACTGGTTACCTGGGAGAAGAGACCAGCCCTCATTTGGCTATACCCTCCTTTTGGGATGGTTGTAGAGAGTGGTAAGGTCACCCCTGAGCCTCCTTTTCTCCAGGCTGACCAACCTCAGCTCCTTCAGCCACTCCTCACAGGATTTGTGCTCCAGACACTTCACCAGCTTTGCTGCCCTTTTCTGAGCTAGCTCCAGCACCCCAGTGTCTTTCTTGTAGTGAGGGGCTCAGAGCTGAACACAGCATTGGAGATGTGGCCTCATCAGTGCCAAGTACAGGAGGACAATCCCTGCCCTGGCCCTCCTGGCCACACTATTTCTGACATAAGGCCATTGGCCTTCTTGGCCACCTGAGCACATGCTGGTTCATATTCAATTGCTGTCAACCAACACCCCCAGGTCCTTTTCCACTGGGCAGCTTTCCAGCCACTTTTCCCCCAGCCTGTAGCGCTGCATGGGGTTGTTGTGATACAAGGGCAGAACCCAGCACTTTGTAGTTTTCAACCTCATACTATTGCCTGTTGCCCTCGTTTTTTCAAGTTTTCTGATGCACTTTCTAGCTTGTTGTTTTTCATAGTTCGTAGTTCTTTCTCACACATGGATTTTATTATTAAAAGTATGTTTTTGTTACGATGAAGTTGTTTACATACATTATCATAGTGTGAAAAACAACTGATGGACAGTTGTCTTGACCAATGGGATGGGAGAAGTGTCAGCCTTCTTCAATCCCTGGTCTGTGTGGAAATACTGTAAGTATGGAGTCAGATATTTTAATAAATAAGTTTTAACCTTCTCACGAGAAAGTGTGTCTGTGTGTGTCCTTGCGTGTCCCAAGCCTTCAGCTCATCAACCCAGTTGTTCACGTCCCTCTGCAGAACCTTCCTGCCTTCCATCACATCAATGCTCCAGCCCAACTTGATGCCATCTGCAAACTGACTGTGGATGCACTTGGTCCCCTCCTTCAGTTCATTGATAAAGACATTAAACAGAGCTGGCCCCGATATTGTACTCTGGGGAGCACCACTTGTAACCAGCCACCAGCTGGCTGGAACTCCATTCAGCACCACTCTCTAGGCTTAGCCATCCAGCCAGGCTTTTTACTCAGTAAAGAGTAAAGTGACCTACAGTCTACAGCAATGTACCTTTATTTACTCAAATTTTCCTCCTGGGGACCAAGAATAGCTAATGGACCATTTTAACAGCTAATGGAAGACATAAATCTCATCCTTCTTTGATGAGTCTATAACGTGTACCTAGGCAATGATTTAATTACCCAAAAGCACTTTGAGCCTCTGATTCATTTCTAACTTTTTTTTTTGAAAGTCCAAGGATTCTGTAATAGATACTCCTGAGTTAATGGGTGATGGCCAGCTATGATTTACATAGGTTGTTAACTTGTTAATGCAGTATTTGATTTCGATCTCAATTTCCTTAGAGTTACTTACCTATGAGTAAGAAACTTCATACAGCCACTTCAGCTTATACAGCTTCATTTCTGCCTGTCCAAAATTTTTTTTCTCCATTCTGAGAGTGATGTATATGATAGGCAGCTCACTGAAATGCAGCAAGAGCACAGAAGTAGCTGAGCTATATACAAGGTACTTCAACAGCAGGCTCCAAATTGAAGGGAATAATTTGGAAGAATAGCTAGAAACAATTCTGAATGCTTTGAACTGAGTTAGGAAAAGATTTGGCTTTGTAAAAATCAAATTAACATAGACTTGATTCTCTAACGTGTCATCTCAAGTGTTTATTGGTATAATCTCCAAGGCTTGCATGGAGTTAAACCAATAGATAGCAAAAACAAGAGAGATGAGAGCTGGGCTTCTGTGAGTCTTCAGAAGCATACTGCAGTGCAGTGCCTGATCTGCAGCATTGAATTCAAAATGCAAAAGAGAAAGCAGTTGTATTAAACTGTCTAATCCTACACCCTCACTCTCTTTTACAAATATGAGTAATGTTTTCGTCAGACAATTTAGAGAAGAAAAATTTAAACTCATGACAAATTGCTGAAAAAGTCTTGTTCTTGTTGGAAGGCAATGTAGTTAGTTTTGAGCTGATAACAATTAGAAGAAATGGAAAATATGATGGAAGTATTTTTATTATTATGTAAAAAGAAATTTTGAGTAATAATATCTGAAGTCTGGGAAGACTAACAGGAAAACTGGGGAAATAAACCCCGACAGAAAAAAAAAGCAGCCAGATTGAGGAAAACCCCCCAGCACTAAAAAAAAACTAGCACAATTTTTTCTCAATTGAAACCAGAAATCTTGGATAAGCAATAAAGGAAAGCAAGAAAATGACCCAGTGGATGTAGGTCTGAGGAGTGCCATAGATCTTTCCAAAGATGCTGAATGTACAGACTACAGAGGGGCTCTGCATAGACACTAGTCTGCTCTGATAAATCTGATTACAGACGAAAGCTTGCATATGGATATTCACAGAGTGCAGAATGAACACAATGACAATAAGAATTATAAAGTTATCCTGACAGGGCCTCAGAGGACTGTGAACCTCATGCATAATGACAGACTGCTGTAGGGCCACTGGGTAGTGGGAGCCCTCTTTTTCTTTTAATTTTTTTTTTTTTTAAGTGCATTGTTTCATAAGTTATTTGGGAAGAAAGGGTTTGTGGGCAGAAATAATTCAGCATTAGAAGGAAGATCCCAGTGAGAAACTATTTTTTGCATGGGCAGATGGATTTGAAACTGCAGTTGGCTCAGTGCTGTTCCTAATCTATATTAAGAAAATGTTGTTCTGTCTGATATCCTGGCCATATGCTAAAGCCAGAGGATAGTCTATGGTAAAAGACTGAAGAATAGTTTATCTTTCTGAATTTGTTCATGCACTCTGTGGCTCATGCTTCTTCATCTGACAAGGAAAGCTCAGAGGATGGTAGCAGATATTCCTCTTGATTCCTGTCTTTATTGTAAGAATTGAACATTTTTCCATCTTTCCTGCAAAATATGATTTTCAAAACAGACAAGAATGAGTTGAACTTTCTGGCTCAGAGGTTTTAAATAACTCCATGTCTCAGACCTGTACTCTATTTTATGCCATGCTAGTGGGAGGAGGCACAAAGCACTTTAGTTTTATAGAAAATGCACAGACAACGAGGGAGAAATGAAAAGCCAGAGGATTTTCTCTTCTTGCCTTTATATCAGACCTTTTTGCACCTACTGTTCTATAGAGCTGTCACTCTCTTATCGACTTTTCTTCTTCCCAAGAAAAACTGTTTTGAATTACAATTTGAATTTGAATTTTTAACCTTTGGAATATAGAACCAAGCTGGACATATGAATGAGGTCTTGGTGCCTCGAGGAAAACAGAAGGAAAAAAGTGATAGCTGGATTTCTAACTGTCAAGGGATGAAACAAGGATCCCACAAAATGATGTTACCATACAGGATATAAGGAGCTGCTACAATTTAGCAAGCAGAAAAATTTGATAAGAAAAGCACCCTAGGATCATTCTTTCTTTGGAAGAGACTTTACATAGCCTAGAAAACTGAATTGGTATGCTAGAGTGGGTATACAAATTAATTGAAAGAAAAGTGAAAGGTAACTTCAGGGACATTCAACAGCTACCCCAAAACCTCCATACAATCCTTCTGGATAAGAAGGAGACTGGCTGCTGAAGAAAAATTGCTTGTGCATCACTACAGCAGTCTGCAAATAAGCCAAGGGGACATCACAGATTTGACACCCACTGACAGCTAAATACAACAGTGGACAATGTCCTCCTGCTGAGCCTGGCCGGTGTGGAACCTTGCAAGGAACCTGACGGGGTACCTCCATCCTCACATGTCACAACAGCTCCCACATTTTTGTAGGTGCAGAGTTTTACTTGATACTGACTCACTTGTAGAAGCTGCAGACACAGTAACTGGTAGATGGTATTCTTAATACATCTTTATTTAAATTTACTCTGCTTGTTTGGTCCTGTGACGGCTTTGTTAAGGAAGGGAGAGTGGAACCTTAAGAAGACTGAGGAGCACTTATGTGGGGTGGAGCTGCTGCTTCCTGTGTCAGATATATTCAGATTTCCAAACCAAATGCTATAATATTCTCCTTAGTTAAAACAAAAAATTCAAGAAAAGGTCTGAATATTGCTGAGACATGCATATATGCCAAGAGGAACACAGAGTTAGTTGAAACATTTCCATTGAGAGATGAAATCTATAGGTTTGGTTTTTGTCTTTCTGGTTTAACATCCATTTTTCAAGTGATGCATTTGCTGAAAGGAATGTTAAAACTCAGGAATGTACATAGAATTTGAAGTGAACTAGGACTTACTAGAGCTGTGGCATCACATCAAGGTTCAGGAATTGGAGCCGGATGGCTGAAGAGGTATTTCAAAGACAGCAGCTCTGGGGGTAGGATGGCACACACAGAAGAGCATCGTGCAGCATTTCCAAGACAGCTGCAAGCTAAGGAATGCATCCGTGTTCTGTAGGACAGTGCTCTGCAGATGCCAGCACCAGTCCCAAGGGTAGAGGAGTTTGCACAGTGCTGACCATGGCTTAATTCACCCTGCTGCTCTGGAGAGCTTATTCATTCAGACAGGACATCTCATGGACTGGATTATCTCCTTCTGGGCCATCTGCTGACTGGAGGAACTCAGCATCCTTCTCCACTTTCCAGGGCACACAAATGCTCTGCAAATGCCAATTTGGTCTGAATTTAGCATGTCTTTCTTCTAAGTCTCTTACTGACATCACATGCCTTTTAGTTGAAAAGGTTTTTTAAAAAGGGAAATATATCTCTTTGTCACAGACCTAGGAAGAGAGTGATTTTCTTGACAAATTCTATTCTTGACTTTCCAGGCGTAATTATTTCCAGTAAAATGAAGCAATTTTATAATAATACCTGGCCTGTCTTTCAGGCTATTTTGACTGCAGAATGAGTTTTTCTTATATAACAAATACTATTTGCATTTAGAAAGGCTGAGGGGTATATCTCATTAGAAATGAAACACAAACAAGAATTAACTCATTTATTACTGAAGGTCTAGAGAAAATTCTTAGATCTAGTAAAAAAAAAGTAGGGGAAAATGATTGGAAATATTCAGTTTTTATTCCACTAGTCTGGAAAATGGTTGCTTATAAAACCAGAAATTTTCAGTTGAGATTTTACAAAGCTGAGGTTTTTTCCACATCCATTTCTTCCCTCCACCTTGTCTGTCTGTTTCTCTATTACTTTACTGAAAAAATATGATGCAAAAGAGTGAGTTGGCAAAATCGATTTTCATGTTTTAATTTTCTTGGAAAAATGTGACATAAAAAAATGAAAATCTAAACACGATCTCTTCTAAAATTCACATTTTCTAGAAGAAGTTCAACCACCTTCAAAATAGTTAAGAACTGGCTACTAAAAACAGGATGTTGTCTGTACTGACTTTGCTTTGCAGTAAGGTTGCATCCTGTAGCATGATATTGCTCATTGGAATGGGTTGAAAGAAGCAGAATATCTCTGTCCCTGTTGGACTGCTGTGCTAGAGAAGTTCATAAATGGCATTTTGATCTCAAGTGAGACTTGAAATATTATGAGATCTATTGTCTTCAATGGCAAGACATGAAGCTTTTTATGTTAAAATACGGAAAAAAGAAAGAAAAGAAATATTTTGGGGGCAGAAGGTTAGAGGGAGAAGCATCTGTGTGCTTTGTTAATTTTAACTGAGAAAATGTTTGAACCAAATTAAAGTTGAGTAGGAATGAGCTGCCTAAAACTCTGAAATAACAGAAGGGATTTTTTAACATGATGCTGTAAATTATGGCTTTTTATAATAAATTCAGAAAGGTGCTATAAAATCTAGATGTTATCCTTCTAGATAGACATAGTTTCCTCTCAGGAGAGACAAAATTGGCTGATGGCATATTCATGGTGTACAGAATAAAGAATAGATTATTAGATCATGCAGAATTGGAAAAAACACTCAAGAAAAAATTGAAAGAGATGAGTAGGAATGAACTCAGTGGATAAAAACCAGTTAGTGAGCCTTCTGTGTTACTGTGTTGGATATGAGGACACAATCCCTTCATATGAGCTATTTCTGACTACAGCTATCATCAGGTCCTTTTTCAAGATCAAGTGGAAGACAGAAGTGTTTGGAGGCAGTAAATTGAATGCTTGTGGAAATGGATAAAACATAGATTGACATCAAACCCAAATATTTTCAATCCTTCAGGAGAAAATTCCTAAATTTAGATGAGATGAAACATATATAGAAAGGCTTCAGCCTGGAAGCCTGGAAGACAAAAAAATGTATTATTTCTATTTCATAGGGGAAAATGTTATTTGTTGTAATTCTGCTGGAGAAGGAATTCAGCTGTATAGTAGACCAATCTAATGTCAACAATAAACACGATGATAACTTTAATTCTGTGGTTATGTTGTTCTGAAAAGAGGAACCTATGAATTAAGGGCCAGAAAAGCCATAAGTTATATATGACACTAAGATAAAAGAAGCCTATGAAACCAGCAGAAACCAGTACAGTCATACATGAGATGACTATAGTGGAGCACCATAAAGGTGATTATAAATTTACCAGTCTGACTACAAGGTAGAAGCAATTAAAAATTTATAAGTCTGACCTAGAGAGAGAGAAAGTGCTCTAGAAGAAGATGTTACTAGATTTACTGATTAAAAGTATAAAAGAGTGTCTTCAAAGAAAACAATTTGGTCAGTGCTGTAGCACCTAATTTTTCAAATTACTGTCCTGCATTTGAAACACTGAGGTTTACTTATTTATGCAGCACCAAGTACAAGCACTGGTGAGACAAAACACCACTTTAAGCCCTCATTACTATAAATCCTTAGGGCCAGAAGCACATGCCCTTAATCATACAGGGTGGGATGCCTCTTTCCCACTTCTACCAATTAATATCTGCTAGTGTTCTGGGAACTGCTTTAAGAATTGTGTGTGCCTCCACAGCATATAAAAATGTCCATCAAATTTGGAGGGAACAGAAGGGAGTTGTATGATCTTAGAAGTTTTTCAATGCTTTCCTTCTTTTTTTTTTTTTTTTCTTGGCAACTCGCCATATTTCACTTTTCTTGCATCATAATACTTCCATTCTCTTTTAAAAGATTCTCCCCCCCAACTCTTCCTTTTTATAAACTAAAAATTATATAAAATAATCTTACCTACTTCTACTCTTATATTCTCAAAGGTGCCTAAGGGGAGCTGAACTAATTTCTGATGGGAAGCTAGTAAAGTCTCAGGCATAATCTGCAAGATGGTAGTGAATTAGAAATGGAAATAATTCATCAAAAATGAGTATGGCAAGGAATTCTTTGAAAGCTGGAAATCTTTCCCTAATGATGTGAAAGGAAGAAAAAGATCTCTACAGAGAAAAGGTAATAAAAAAGACATACATTTTAATTTTTAATTAACTTAATAATATTAAGGATGGCAGCATCCGTTGAACTGTTTTCTTGGCTGTGCTGGATACTACACCTGGGAAAAATAAATGCAAGCAGATGTATTCCTATTCTTCTTGTCATTAGAGGTTAATCTCAAGGTTTCTTGTTCTTATGTCTGGTCAGTGTTATCTATTTGCTGGTAAGCCAGTCATTCAGCTGGCTCCTCTTGACCTTCTTCAACAAAATCCTTTTGTGTCTCTCTTTTGTTCTCTGCAACTTCTCAGCAAATTTCTCTGTAAAATTCCATCCTGGCTGCTGTTCAGTACATCCTGGGGCACACATGGATTTACAGGCTTGGAAAGCCATGGCTGCAGACAGTACATGCACTACTGTGGCATGCAGGCACAACTGCTCTTACCTCTTCCTCTGCCAACACAAGCATATTCCCAGTGCAGCTGGGTCCTGCAGTTTGGGTTTGGTTTCAGCCTCCTGCAGGACACCCACTCCAAACTGATGGGGGCCAGGACCCAGCAGAGGTTTTTCCTGAGGGTCATGGTGATCCTCATGAAAAGGAAAGGTGTATGCAGGGGAATCTGGGCTGAAAGCATGTGATTCTAAGTGTGGAGAGTAGGTGGAGACTGGTTCAGTGAAGGATGATGCAAGAGGGAGTGACAGAAGATGGGCATCTCATATGTCCTCAGTCTTTCTCAGACATTCAGTAACTGGGCTTGCATCAGGAATGGTGGTCACAGAACCACTGCCCTTGTCTATTACCAATCAGGCAGTGACACTTCATCTGTCATGTCTTGACAAGCTGGAATATTGGAAGTTGTGACACATTTCTCAAGCAAAGTGAAAAACTATTTCTACGAACATCTTTTCAGATTCATCACAGCAGTGTTTTCATTGATTAATGCTGACTGCAGTGTATGTTGTAGGCTGACATGTATCATTACTGTCCCTTCATCTGTCTCCATATAGTGTTCATTATCTCAGATGCACCAATAGTTCACAAAATGATTAAATGTGCTACTAAATAAACAAAGGATATGGAAATTGCTATATAATTGTTTTGTCACCTTGGCTGCTATTTATCAGCTCTCTGATAGCTATTATGCACAGATTTACCCTTCAGATGAGACACCTCTGATGTTAAAGCCAATGCCTGTAAGGCCTTCAGTAATGTCAGCCATTTATCCTGGTTAATTTCTTCTGACTTTTCTTTCCTGCATAAAGTCCATACAGTAACCTCTAAGAAGAGAATGTCAGTACAAATGTGTTAAAATATTTCCCACCATCGTCAGTTTGTCGCCTTGACTTTCAGGTTTTCTTGATGCAGTTTCTAACTTGCTGTTTTCACAGTAACTAGCTTCTTTCTCACGCTCAAAAGTGTCCTTATCAGAAGTCTGTTTGATAAGAAGAGGTTGTTGTTCATACTTTCTC
>JAWWMU010000001.1:80369800-80415127 GCA_035048155.1 Cinnycerthia olivascens | reverse complement strand
TAGCTTCTTTCTCACGCTCAAAAGTGTCCTTATCAGAAGTCTGTTTGATAAGAAGAGGTTG
The DNA here is from genome assembly GCA_035048155.1 of Cinnycerthia olivascens. Lineage (NCBI taxonomy): Eukaryota > Metazoa > Chordata > Aves > Passeriformes > Certhiidae > Cinnycerthia > Cinnycerthia olivascens. The sequence continues at coordinate 80,415,066 of JAWWMU010000001.1, read as the reverse complement.
TTGTTCATACTTTCTCCTGTGTGGAAAACAACTGATGGACAGTTGTCTTGACCAATGGGATGGGAGAGGTGTCAGCCTTCTTCTCCAATCCCTTGTCTGTGTAGAAATACTATAAATGTGGAGTCAGATGTTTAATAAATATAGTTCTCACTTTCTGAAGAGAAGGTGTCCGTGTGTGTCCTTGTGTGTCCCACAGCGACACTCAGTTTTCTGATCCTATGTTCAGGCCACACTTCTCTGCTGAATCTTTTTTGCACTGGGTATGGAAGGAAGAAGGAGAAGGAAAACCTTGAAGGAGCCAGTGAGTGCTCCCTCAGCCATAAGTCCAACCAAGCAGGAGAGCCTGTGCCCGCCAGGGTTAATCCAGTATGAAACACTGCTGCTGGGCTAGAGGAACACAGAGCAGCATGCCGGAGCACTGCCTCCCTTCCTCTCTTTTCCTCTTTGAGGGAATTGTGATTAACCAAAACAAGAAGAAAATCTCTTTATCTCCCTTCAGGGGCACTTGTTTGTTTAAGAGGAACCCTCACAAGGGCACTTCTTTCTTTGAAAGTCTCTTTGATTTGATCTATAGATGAAGTCAGCAATAGATCTGCCTTGTAGCAGCTAGGAAGTTTTTTCCTTTTCCTTCCTCTCTATTTTCACTGTTAAATGATGATGAATCTACACAATCAAGATGAAAATTCCCTTCCTTTTGTTTTGCTGTCTTTATTTCTAGTGGAAGTGACTGCTCATTGGTGCAAAACTAACAATTGCAATTATTTTTCCCTGAAGGGTTTTCAGAGAAATTCTTTAGAGCCAAAGCTTTTCTTTATGACTTTAAAGTTAGAGGTTCAGGTTGTTGATTTTCTTTTTAATTGAGGTTTTCAACCCTTCAATTTTCATCTTGCATTTGAGCCATTGTAGGATGCTTCAAAATTGTGCAAGCTAAACTTCAAACAGGGGACCTGTTTCTTCTCCCTTTGAAGTCATGACAAACCTCATGTTGATTGTAGAGGAGGAAACGAGACCAAAAGTACAAAGCAGTTTTATTTCTTTCTGATTTTATCAGTTACCCTGCTATTGTACCATGTATTAGAAGTGCTACAGACTTTTGAAAGCAAATGAGATACATCAGTAAAACAAGTTCCCTAGCAGTAATTTATTGAGCTCCTGCTTCAGCGCTGTTAAGGATGATTCAGCAGCAACATTTTCTGGTCTCTGCTGAACAGTCTAAACAATCTATCTCTAAGAATTTACTCTGGTCCATTTCAGGAAAAAACATCATCCAGAGGTGCTGGACAAGCTTCTGAGAGATCAGTGGTGCTGGAGCAGACTGCCAAGCAGAGCTGCCCAGGAGAGTCCAGATTTAGAAAGTACAAACATCCATGGAACATCTCTCTTTCATGTAGCATCACAGATTTTGGCTTAAATAAGCTAAAAAGCACTTATGTTTTCTTTTAAATGACATTCTCTGCAGATTGGCAACTTCATTTTCCTGTCAGATCTAATAAAAAAGAACCTGAAATTGATCAAAAGGGAAAAAATGCTTGTCTTGGTCTTAGAAAATTTAGAAAAATTAGATGCTTTACTCTCACAAGCCTTCCTTGATAAAAGCCACCAGAATGAATGAAATTTCACCAATCGAAAATGAAAGATTTCTCAACTTTTTTAACCAGGTTATCAGCAGAGATAAGTCTACTTGCAATATGTCAGAGGAGGAAGACACACTTGGGAGCTGTCAATGCTTGGATGTTCTGTTAATGAAATGACTGCTGGTAAGTTTCTCAAAATCCATCCCACTAAAGTTGCACCAGTCCTGTTGCACTAAACTTCCTGAAGTTCAGTGCTTGTGAGATATTTCTCATCTATCATTCCTTTTTCTCTGTGTTTCTGTCCTCATCTTTCTAGCTTACTCCTGCTCTCTCTTTTTTTCACAGGAAAGTGCAAAGAGGTTGTCCTGATGGAAGGGAACAAAATAGAGTATGTGTTCAGGAATGCATCACTTAAATTTGACTTAAGATAATTGACTTTAAATGTCTTAAAGATGAAACAGGCTGCAGCATAGATATTCCTGCCTCTGTCTGTTGGTTGCACATTTGCAGCAAACACTCTGGATCCAAACAAGGTGTATCAGGTGTTTACAGCTATGGCCAGGTTGATGCCACCCCACTAGCATGAACAGGATTACCTGGAAATTGTTTAAGAGGTTACAGTCAGCAGAAGGGTCTGTGTTTAACAGGCCACACTGCAGCATGGATCAAGACAGACTTTTAATAGGAATATTTCCTGGAAGATAATTGCATGGGTTAAGACACTTGAGCCAATCATTTCATAGTCTATTTTACAGATGCTGCATTCTAGAGTCGTCATTATTGGCTACAGTAACTTTTGGTGTCTAAAGCAATCAGAGAAACAGCATCTAACAAATGGTGGTGTCATGATCCGTGGTCTTTTTTGCAACTGTGAAAGGCAGGGGATTTTTTCTCAAGCAGTGTGCTTTTATGTATCTTCTCTGAGCCTCTAAAGGCACCAACATTTCACCCAGTCACCTCCGTTGTTTTCATCTGACTTTTACTTATTAAAAATTCTCTCCTTAATACTTAAGAATTCTGTGAGTAAAAAAAAAAAAAAAAAAATCTGTATTATAAATTCTGCTTTGACTTCAGAAGTATTTCAATCTATGTATGCCACAGAAGAATTTTTACCAGTGTATGGCTTACCAAATAGATATATCTCTAAAGAGTCCAGACAGCACTTCTTATTTAGGAAGGATATGTGGTCTAGTTATTAGAAAGACAGATTACAAGACAAGGGCTTGGTTTGTACTCAACTTTGCATGCAGCAATAAGCAAATCCTACAGTTCCACTGTAGCTTAGTTTTTCCATCTGTAAAATGAGAGTGACAGCATTCATTTATTTCACAGGGGTGAGTCTTAATCATTTTTTGTAGAACAATTGCTGAAATGGATGTGAATTCTTTCTTCTGCTGTAGCCAGTGCAGGTTTTACAATGCTCAATCCATTGCAAAAGGATTGAAATGTCATTCTTGAAGATGTAACAGAAGAAAACATTTTTCTGTATCATGAAAGTCCTTTCTCCATTGCTCATAGATGCCTCAACCACTCTGTTATCACATCCATTCAATTTATGAATTTATACCACAAGGAAAAAGTAAAAGTTATTGATAACATATTAATTTTCTGCTTTCTGTTTTCCTTTTTATTTCCCCCAACAGAGTTGTCTAAGATGGCTTATCTACCCTGACTTTTTTAACCCTCCAGAAAAGTGTCTTTTAGAAGCCAGTGAAGTATTAAAACTCACTCCCCACTGCTGAAGATCCTAAAGGCATTAAGAGCTTTCAGCTTTGCCCTTCATTCAAGATAAGCTGCTCCACAGAGGGTAACAGGAAACTTGAAATTAAGGAATTTAATTATCATATTATCTCCTCCTTTGAATCCTTTACAAAAATTTGAGGAGGCAAAGCTGTCAGCCACCTCTTATGCAGCTAAGATGGCTGGGCACAGATCTTGCAGTTGTCATAGAGAGAAAATCACAGCCCTTAAACAACAGAAATGCATTGAGGAAATATCCAATGACAGAGATTTTAAGATGATTTAAAAAATATCATAATAGGGTATTTTCTTATAAAAATTGAGAAATATCTAGATTGAAAGATTGAATATCCAAAACAGTAAGAACCCAAAAATTAGCAACTTGCCAAGAAGATGGGAAAAACATTCAAACAGTAGAGAATGACTATTTAAATAATGCATTACAGTTTCTTTTGGCACTAAAGGAATGTTGAGAAGAAAAGAAAGAAAGATGTGGCATTTTTTCAAAAGGAGAACACTGGGATTTTTAACGCTTGTATCTCTCTTTATATCATAAAAAATTAAATCTCTAGTAAATCCATTGCTTGCCAGCAGACTGCTTTTTTGCTCTCTTTGCACATTGCAGAAGTCAGAGCGTGCTGCCTCCCAAAGTGCTAGGCAGCACCTTCCCCACTGATAGACAGTATCCCTCAGTACCCAGGGATCTGAATTCTCATGGAGGAGTGAAATACACTTTTTCCAAATAGGTTAAAGGGAGAAGGACTAGGTTCTGATTTTTTTTTTATTAACAAAAGAGTATTTTTACTTCATGAGCAGTTTCTGAAATGCTATCAACTTATGCAATGAAGAATGACCATTGACCAAGAAAAAAAAAATTAAATAAATACAACTTTCCATAAGACTTATAAAAACATAGCAAAGCAAACTATTTTCTTGATTACTTATGTGTAGGGTTTGTCTTTCATAGAATTCCTCATCTTTACACTATATTTTGGGAGATAAGGTAGCCCACAGAAAGATATTCCACATCTTAAACTGAAGGAAATTTAATTTTACAATTCATAAGCCAGGAAAAAAAAAAGGCATATAATCAACCCTGGACTTTTAAACACAGCTATTAATATTAATTAATAGTAATATATTTGTAAAATTTTAACTATAATAAGGAAAGAAGTACTTTAATTTTTTTAACAAACACATCTGACTTATTCCTCAAAAAAGACCTGGTCTAAAGCAACATTTATGAATGTTACAGAATTTAATATTCATTTTGCAAAAATAAATTAAAACAATTCTCTGGGAAAAAAATTGTATTGCTGGCAACAGGGTATGTTATTTATAATTTTGTATATCTGGGCTCAGTATTTTTTTAAATTGCTTGGATTATTAAAAAAAATCACTTTTTTAGTCTTAACAACATCAAAATGTTTCCCTTTTCCATTTGGAAATTCACATAAGAATGCCTATTTCCTTCAAAACCTTGAACAGATCCAAAGAGAAAATCAGGAATTCAGGCAACACACCTGTTTTACATTCAGGTAACATTTTCCTACTTGTTACAAACCTTGATGAATTGTTTCAAACATCCTAAGATAATAATAAACTGTGGCAAGTCCTCTAACTGAAAGTCAAATGATGACTAACCAGAAGCAGTGAAGATTTTGTTAGAGAGAGATGGATCTGGGAATCATATGGAAATATGCAGAATGAAGGAGGCAAGACAAACATCAAAGATTTAGGCATCCATTTCCCCTTGGCAACAGAAATAGAGCCAAAGGTAATGCAGTTTCAGGAACTGCATGGCTAGCAATGACATAAATATATGGTAGGCACTGATTTTTTCCTTTTGTGAGGAAACAACATAATTGATGTGAATGTCATTTCTAGATTTCCATTTATTCTGAATATCACCATGTCCTACACTCCTGCCTTTAACACTAATTGAAAAAAAATTGAGAAAACACCATCTTTTCAGGGTTTTATTAGGCAGGGGAAAAATAGAATTTTCTTGCAACAATATAAATGTCAAAGTCTTTGGCTTGTTTTATAGATTTCAGCAGTTCAACATATTCATGTCAATTTTAATTCTGAGCAGGCAAAACCTTAGTTTAATCTCATGGGTTATGGAGTGTCTGACCAGCTGGAGTAGACCTGGCCTCTTTATTCCCTCCCTACGAGGTGCACTCAGCCTGTCACCAAAGACCTGAAGTGGAAGCACAGCCCCGGAAAGCAGTGTAATAATCTCCACTATCTTGAAAATATCTTATATTTCTCTGTGTTACTCAAGACTCTGCAGAGGAGATGAAACTGTCTTTTTATTTTGGAAGACCCCCTGTTCAATGGACTGACTGCTAATTGATGTAAGGGAAAATGTTTTCCTTTTGCAGTAGTAAAAGGAAGACTCTCTCCAGAGAACAGCCAGAAATAGCAATATTTCCAAGTGAGCTAGGGTGCTTTCTTTTCAAAAGCCTTGTTACATCTCTCATGGTGCCCTGCAGAATGACCTTTGTGATCCACTGAGGTTGCTTGGTTTGCCACAGCAGGAAACAAAATTACGCATCAGTCACCAGGATGTTTGAATTAAACACAGATTTCAGAGGATAAGTTTGGAAGAAGGATCTCTGTTGCCTCAAAAACAATAGAAACATATTTTCACATATGTTCTCACCATTCCTTGGAGCTTTGCATAGGAGTAATGCAGCAGAAAACTGCTTGAAAGATTATGTAGGGATCCCTATTGAGTATTTAAAACAAATGATGCAAATCACACTGGTGCTGATGTTGTGACTTGGCAGGTGTTAAGCTGCTGCATATGTTGTGGGAATACTTCAAGAACTCCTGGCTACACGTGGATCTGTGTGACAGGATTTATTTGCAGTCACAACAGTGTCATTGCAGCACCGCTATGCATTCTGCTAAATCGAAGTTATACAAATGTGACAAGGGTGGGGCTTTTGTCTTTTGGCTTTGTTTGGTTTTGGTTGTTTTGGGCTTTTTTTTATTTTTTGTCAAAGAAGCATTTAATATTGTTCTCTTGTCAGTGGTGTGTCTTTTCTCTGGAGTGCACAGATTTCAGCGTTAATGTCTTAATGTGAGAATGGCTACAGCTTGCAAATACACATGTATGGAAATCCATGGGCAAACATGAGGAGCTGGAAGAAGATGTCCAGGTGGAAGCCAGCTGCTCTGAGACTGTTGAAATGTGAAAATTCTGTTCTGTGTGGAAGAGCATGGCTGCATGGTTAGCTGCAGTAACTCACCAGCAGAATCTATGCTTCCCTGTTAAGTTGCAGGTGAAAATTTGGAAATTGGAAGTCTCAGGACTTTGAGGTGGTGATGAATAATCAAAAACTGAGAAAAGAATGATTGGTATCTTCTTTGGGAAAAGACAGGAAAAAAGAACAGGAAATTATTATATTTCTGTTATATTTCTGTCAAGTGAGGATTTTTTTGGCAAAGGTTCAAAATGTCTGGCTTCCCTGGGAACATATAAAAATCAGAAATCAGGCTGTCTCTTGCCCAGTGAATACTGAATCAGCCCCAATAAAGAAAAACTAGAAGAGAACTCTGGCATATCCAATAAAAATAAGAGCTTTTATGGTATAAGAACACCAGCAGGAGGGGAGATCAAGGCCATGTGTCATCTAGATTTACATACCCTAATAAAAATATTATACTGCTATGAGGAGAAAGGAAAATTGTGTTGCCAGTATCAGGTATGATTTATATGCAGCCGACATTACAGGAATGCCTGACATTAAATCTGTGACAAAGCTCTTCTGTGGGATTTGTAAGTAGCTCTAGACATCGTGGGAGGACCCAAAGGTATGATGAATAATGTTATAGTTGTTGTGGATATCAAAAAGAAAAGATAAAGACCTGAAAGTTCAATAAAAAGAGAACAGAGAATTGGAAGTTCCTAAAGAATTTGTCCTTGATGAGCTGGTGACCAGTCTTGTTCTTTGTGGGCTAGGGTTCTCTCTCTGGTGTTTCTGCATGTAGTCTGAAGATGTTTTAAGCTGAGTAGGGAATCACCATACAAGCAGGTGGATAAGGGCACCAAAATGACCTCATAATGGAAATTCTGTGCTCTACCACCTGAGCACCTGATGCTGCCCTGCACTTGCCATCATCCTCTCCATCTGTGGGGCTGCAATTTGAAGTTGAGTGAGTCTAATTCTCTTGTCCCACATCTGGACTTCACGCTGCTGTGCTACTGCAGGATGCAGGGGTGGGGCATGCCTTTCTGTGAACAACCCCACACTCCCATCACCCGTGTCCCTAGCTCTGAATTTTCCCATTGTTTCAAACACTCATGGTATGGTAGTTGGGGTGTGATTCTCCAAGGGAAAGGCTTTACATGACAAAGACTTCTGATAAATAACCTACACTTAAATTCTTGGTGAATGGGAGTACAGGAAGAGGAAAAACTTGTAGAAAGTCATATAGCAACGGATGAAGGGATGAGGGATAACAGAGATAGATTGATGATAATACAAGCAAGATGTATACCTCTGAATAAGGAAGTGAATATAGCATATTATGGAGAGTGCAGAATTATTTAATCCAGAAGAACAAGATGACACAAGTATAATGAAGCACAGTGAAGTCATGGAGAAAAAGACACCAACTGACCTGATATGAGAGGAGAGTTTGCATGTACCAGAAACTTAAGTCCCTAGAGCAACCTTGGGAAGGCAACCAAGCAGTGGTAGAATGAAATGGATGTAATTATAAAAGAAATTTAATAAGCTGGATGTTACAGCTGGCAGGAAAGTGGCCATACTGGTCAAAACATCCTCTGATGGATCTATTTGTCACTGTTACCCTAAGTATACATCTTATGCAATTGGAGTACCTGAAAAGGGCTTCTGTCTTGAATCCACACTGTAACACAACATGGGAGAAATCCTTGTCCCCCGTACCTGTCAAAGACACACCACAGCCCTTCCCTACCACCGAGGCTTTGCTGGACCACACCTTGCTTGGCCTCTGGCTCTCCCTGGGCTGAGTCAGCCTGGTCCTACCCCGCACAGGTGCACTCAGGCTGGGAGGTAGGCTGCAAACAGGCAATGTGGATCCATGGCATTGGACTCAGGCAGCTTCCAGTCTCAGAGCCCTCTGCTTGTCCAAGAGAATAGCATCAGTCAGTTTCTCACCCGCAACAGCAAGTCAGCCTGTGATGGAGAAGAAACTTTGGGCTGAGGAAAAAAGGGTAATTAACACATTGTAGTTAGGTCCAATAGCCAATGTGTAGGTTAGAAATCCAATGTGTAGTTTAGAAATCCAATGTGTAGGTTAGAGAGCCAAAGCACATGAAGCCAGAAGAGTCATCCATGTGAGCTGCAGCTAATGCATTATCTGTGGTTCATATTAGCATTAGTTTTAACCAAAACACTGATAAATTGCCAGTGTCTTGATTGCAGGGATGGTTGGGTGAGGAAAAAATACATCTGCTAGTAAGGAAATGCTGTAATCTGCTGTGTTTTCTCTAGAAATGAGAGCTGGTTTTGAGTCCTGCATGGTTCTTGCTACAATTGTGTTGTGCAAATGCTGAGTTCCATTTCTGCTGCTGGCCTCTGATAATGAAGAAATTTGAATAAACACGTTTTCCATTTCATAGGAAAACCAAGCTTCTTCTCATCCTTTCTACAGAATACAACATTTTCCTCCATTTCATAATAGATTGTTTTAGGTAATGCAAATATAAAACTATTTAGGGATATAGTTGCATATTTCACACTAGTTTGGTCTTATTTTCATAGAAACATGATGAAAAGATACAGAATGGAATACCCTATATCTTCACAAAAATGTATATTTTATGTACTGCATTTTTTTGCATTTGCTGCTCAAGTTCCTTTTACTTTTCTTTTGTTGAATATCCAGTTTCCTTTGGAGGTCCTTTGAAGGTTCAGCTAGCAGCAATTTTTTGTGGAGTTATTGCAGTACAGGCTTGACAAGAATAATCTATTGTGAGTAATGTGTAAGTATTTCTCTCCTTTTATAGGCTGTTTACAGGTTTAATGCTGGAGTATTTTACACATACATAGATGTATTTTATATAAAAATTTTTGACATTTATAAGCTTCAAAACAAGTTTCATGATTTTAAAAGTTATTGGGTGCAATAAAATAGAGAATTTCTTGTGATACAAATCAAATATTTCCATAAAATTTAAACCAAACTCCTTGGTGAAACTAGTAATAAATATATTGTGGGTTCTCCACAACGTTTGTAATTATGTACAGTACTATTTCTGCTGCAGACCTGAGAACAGAATAAATGATATCTACGTTGCCATGGTATGTATCAGCATTTAGCAGTGTTGCCTGTCTTCCAACCTCAGCTGTATTTCTCAGCACCTCCATGGTTTGTGATTAATGAAACTTACTTGAAAAGCCCCAAATAATACATATTATATATTATTAAATATATAATAAAAAATAAATATGCATATTAAAGCAATAATATAATGCCACTGATATTTTGATGCATTATTACAAATTCTCACTGCTGGAATGAAACACAATTGTTCCCAACTTTAGTGGATCTATGGAGACCTCATAGATTTCTGTTGATGAAGGAGAACACTGTCTCTTCATTATCAGGGTGCTTGAGATCACAATCTCAAGAGGTGCTATCACTTGCAGAGGAGCAGCTGAGCACTGAGCAACTTCAGTGTCCATTCTTCAACTGCATGAAACTGTTTTCTCACCCACAGAAAATGTGTCAGAGCTACTTGAACTCTCTCAGGTCACTCACAGTGTCTTTTGAGCAGAGAAATGTCCCCTTAGTTTGTTTGAGTTGCACAGAGCGTAGCTACTACCTGGAAGGGAGTAAATCAATGGGGAGATCAGCTGGAGGTTTTTCTGTCCTGCCTGTTGTAATTGCCATCATTGCAACCATGCAACTTTGAATTTCTGGGATCTGGACATCTAATCATGGCACAAGGCAATTTCAGACATGCTGAGCTGCTCTGCAATTGGTTGCTTATTTCCCTTCTAAAAAGAAAGATGGAAGTACATGTTGTGCAGCTGCAGCAGCTTTGGAATAAATGTAATATCATATCCCATCATCTTTCAAGAGGCAATACATTATTTTTGTGACAATAGCACAATATTTATTCTGCTATTATTTTCCTGTAAGTCCTCACCTAACCAATTTTTTTCTGTTCTGTGTTGTTGACATTGAGCTGACCTTGATGATGGCTTTATTATGTGAGTAATATTTTTCAGCATGATTTTATGTAATTAATACTGTCTCTTCTAACATTAAAAGTTGAAGACGCGACCCTATACCACAAAGCCATGAAATGGATTTGTATTTTGACAGAAAGATTTAGTAAAAGACTAGCATTTTATAAACCTATCTTTCTGCAATGAAAATGATTAATTTGTTCAGAAGTCATTTAAATATTTCTGTGGCATCCTGAGTACTCAAACATTCTCCACTGCAAGGCTTTCCTGTGTAGGGTAGCTTCTACAGTAAATCCTTTTCAACTTGGCTTTGTTATATGTAATGTACCCCTCTCTTAACTCTAGTACATGTGAGGGTTGTAAATAAGTTTTGTCTTTTTTAAACAGTCTAAGCATCAAAGGACTCCTTTGGGATGTCAGCTACACAGAGGCAAAATAACCTGTTGCATAGCTAACTCGTTTTCAATTTCTGAATGTTTTTTTTGTTCTTTTTGTTCCTGGAAAATAATTGAACTTCATAACACAAAGTGCTCTGGAAGGTAGTAAAGGAAATAATACAGAGATCTTTTAGGACCACATGCTTTGAGTAAACATTTTCATTAATGAATTCCTAACCTTGTTAGGGATGGCCTGTCTTTTGGATATTCCTCTTGCCCCTGTGAATCATTTATCAAAAGTCAAATCAGGCTTACATGACACATAAATAAGGTAAATTTTCACCTCTTCACCATGTACATGTCTTTCATGTCACAGCTGAGGTTAAAGGGATCCCTCTGCATTTTACAGCTGTGCTGCAGTTGTTCTGTGTACCTCCCCTGGAATCTTGGGGTCTGTCAATATGGAGAATTTAGTGCACAAGCTGTAGTGTTAACTTACAGATCCATAGTTGGTCTTTGCTGATCCAGCGTGAGGACCATAAGTGAACATCAAGTGCAGGGAAGAATTATTCTGTGTCTGTGGGAGCAACATACTTTACAGATCATTATTAGTGTATCTTCTACAAGAACTTGAAAATATCAGTGCTCAAAGTGTCCTATTGGCTATTGTCCCTGACAGGAGTAGAAGTTTGAAGGACTAAATTTGCCAAGGTCAGTTTGTTCATTGTAATTAAGACCACAATTAAATTTTTGGTGAGCTGTGAAATTCTGATAGTCTTAATGAAGACAAGTAGATATATAAAAGACTTTATCCTTTATACTTGACCATTCTTGGTAGGTGTTAAATAATCAATTTCCTTGGCTGTCAAAGGCATGAGGTCTCAAGTATACCATATAGAAATATTTCAACAAACTAATTCCTAGCTGTTATGTAATTATTACTTACTGCAATATTAATGTGCTTGAGGTTCAGCAACATCTTAGAGCATAATTGCTTCAGCATTAGGTGGATCTGTCTCTCACTTGATGGTAGGGAAAGGGACATAATTCTTACTGCAAGCCAATAGATATTGCATACATCATTAGGTAACGATCCACGTGAAGATTTGGTGCAGAGTCCTTAATATGCTGTAAGTTGCATTCTAATTCATTCTGAGGTAATAAGAAAAAGTGTTGGGTAGACAAGGCTCACGTAACATCAGGAGCAGAAAATCCTGAGTGTAAGGTTATATGTATCCTGCATGTAGACTGGCAGGAGAATTCAGCACAGCCTTTAGCAGAAGGTTCACAATAAAAATAAAATAAAGCTGATCATGGAATTTCTAAAACTTGCTTCCCTTCCTGAAGCACACCGTTAGGAAGACAGAGAGTAGGGTTTTGTTATTTAATATTTTGGGGTTTTATTGTTTATGGTTCCATTGAAACAAGATATGGAGCTTTTGTGTGGAGTGCTTACATTGCCTAAGGAAGGAGAAGCTGTAGGTAAAAGTGCAATCATCTGGCAGTGGAGCATAGACAGAGCTGGTGTGCCTTTTGCACCTGAGACTTTATAGCAGAAGCAACTATTTATAATTGTCTAAAACTTTTTCAAACCTTAATCATATGTTGCTTCCATACTCACCTTCTGACTTTAATAATGGTCTTTCAGAATGTGAGATTTCAGAAACAGAAGCTTATGATTTATGCACATTTTCCCTGTGTTTCTTCCTAGGACAAGCCTTACAAGGTCAGACACTCATGTAATGTTTTTATTAGTTGAACAGATGTACATGCAGGTAGGAATAAATAGCTTTTTGACAGCTGATTTGACTTCTCTTATTTATTACTGCAAAATGGTGTTGGAGAAGAACTCGTGAGAAAATGAAACAGTCCTTTACTGAAATATTATTTATTTATCTTCTAATAATTCTTGTAAATAACTATTCTTAATATTTTTGATTAATTGTTTGCCTGGCTGAATGAGCTTCCATAAATCTATCAGGCTTATGTGGCTGTGCACAAATATCTCTTGAACTCAGACCTCTGCCCAAGAACAAGACCCTCATCATCAGAGATGACAGTGGGTAAAAAATAAGGCTGAAGTGAGAGCGGGCAGTGTTCCTCATCTGAGTGAAGCTTGGTCATTTCATAACGAGCACTAGCAGTGCTTTAACCAAGGTGATGCACTCCTGACTTACTCCCTCCACACCTCCTCTGTGCAGGACATGAATGTGGCCCTAGTGGGTATCAGCACATCAGTGTCTGCTCTAGATGCACCTCCCATGGGCAGGGACAGTTAAGTTCAGGCTGTGTGGGAAAAGAAGATTTAAATGTCAAGGTATTTTCTTTTCACAAGAGCTTTCAGTCATTCTCTTACGTGTGCAAATGCTTCTGTGCAACTCTGAGCCAGAGCTCTCTTCTGGTCTTCTTGCACTGCACATCAAGGCTTACCAGGACATCTGCTCCATTCTACTATGCCCCAGCAACTTGTGTAATAAGCCGTTATATGACTCAGGATGACACCACCAGCTGTAGCTTGTTCTCACAAACTGTTTTGAAATTATTTATTCAATTTAGCAAATTTGGTGGGTTTTTTCTCTCTTATTGTGCTGCTTACCTGCGGAGCATTTTGAAAGCTTGCTCATCACTGTCCTGCTCATTGATGCATTTATTTTTATTTGTATTCAATTCTGAAATTTAAGAAGAAGAAAATTCCGTTCAAGTAGTTCTGACTTCCTCAGAGAGATTTTATTAAGCATACAAATTTATGATGATTTATTTATGTTACTATAAACCCTAGTCACAGCTAGCTCTAAATGCAGATCTCTTCTTAGTTTTTCTTATTGCTCTCTTCCTGTTCCCATTTTTCTTGCAGTGGCATTAATCCTTTGACATGGGCATCATTAGTTTGCAGGATCTGTAAGAATATTTCCTTTCTGTGTATCACGCAACACTAATTCATCCATTGGTCTCATTGTCAGGGTTAATAAGTTAGGATGAAAAATGTTTTCTGAAAAACATCTGCATTATTAAAGAATATGAAAAAACTGAAATGCGGGCAATTTATCTGATGAAGAATAGGAGAACACTTCATGGAACAGCTTTCCATTTGAATGACAGCAAAGAGGGCTGTGCTGGTCTATTGAACTGAGGGCCTGTATGAAAACTTGTCCAGGGAGCACCCAGTTGGACAACTGGGGATTCTGGGTCCAATTCACACAACCTTATCCAAAAATCTTCCTCAGACTAAGTTTCAGACCCAAAAGTTTCAGATCTTAGCAGCTTGTCCTGCTACTTGCCTGCCATTTCAAGAGTAGGCAGGTAACCTGGGCTGCTCTGTTGATGGAAATCTGGGGTCAAGGTATCCTTGGAAAGGCCATGCTGCCACAGCTCAGTGAAACAAGCTCTGGAGAAACACCTCACCATCACCTCTCTCATATTTCCAGTGTATGAAAAAGCTCAAATACATCTACGTAATCCTATGTGATGGAAAAGCACATTGAGAAGAATATTTTAAATGTGATGAGAAACATCTCATTTAAAGATGTACATGCCAACAGAGGCCACCTCTCTCTGTGTGGCAGCTGGGCAGGCTGGATGTTGTGAGAGCTGTTCACAGAATGAACTGTGGAAGGTCCCGGCTTGGCATAACCAAGTACTCAATTAAATTCTTCATTTGAACATCACTTCCTTCTCATGGACAAAGCCATCTATATTAGAGAATAAGAAGGGATAATTTTACCCTTTTATTGAAGACCAACCGAGTACTTAAAAAAATAATGAGGTAGGCAGACATATAAATGGATGTGAAACTATGCCAGGTGTGACTACTGATATATCTTTACAAAATAATCTTCAAGATCAGTCAGACCAATTACCTAGTTAACGTTTCAGTGAGCATGGCGTGATTATATTTCCCATATCATCTTATATCCTTCCCATGGGAGTCAACCTCATATGACCCACCATCAACACCAGGTAGATGCAAGATAATTAAAACATAATTGTAACTGATGTTTGCAGGAGTATGCATTGTATTCTGTAAATAGAGCACAGAATACATGCCTATGATTTCTTTATATCCGACTGAGTATGCATCATAAGCCAAGAGGCCAAAGGTGTAGCATAAGATTAAAAAATTTATTATATCACCTTATTTTTGCCCTCTCTTAACCCTGATGTATTTCTAATTGTCTGCTATGCTACACAATAACCTATTTTATTCATGGCATATAATTTATCAATTAGATGCAAATTAGACAGGTCTATAGGTTTTTTCCCTTCTTTTCTGCCTCCTCCCCCCTAGATCACTATTCTGCATTTCAAACACTGAAATATTCTACTTGTATTTAATATGAATCATTGTTGCCGTTGGAAACTGTGGAATGACTGCCTGTGAGCCTTCATCTTTGCTGTCTTTGAACTCTATATTAAAAATGGTCTATTATTTTGTTGGCCAAAATTTCTAGTGGATGAATTTAACTGACATCAGTAGAATTACACCAGCATATAATTTTCCTTTAATATCAGAGTAGCATCAAAGACCCTTACAAAAATCAAAGTTAACACAGAAAGGTCTTGTTTCTATCTCTTCTGTATTGCTATGTACATAGAGTTACTTTGCAACTGTATTATTGAATATCCGTGACAGTCAGAAGAGGTTCACACGTTGGTTGCCAGCAGTTCTTATTTCTAGCACAAGAATCACAAAGCAACACAGAAATGTCTTTTGCTGGTTGTCTCCATTATTGTTGATTCCATGGAACACAGCTATAAATTTGTGTGACTGCAGGTAGGTTGTGCCCCATGACAAGATTTCAAATGTCACATTCAAAGGTTTTGAGCTTGATTGAGTTCTCAACAGAAAATGAATTTAGAAAGTAAAGAACTTGGTTGAGTCGTAGTATCAGTCAGACCTATATTATGAATTTTCTCAATCTTAGTGAATTTTCTGATTCCTTTTCATTGTTAAAAATCAAATATACTCAGGAAGCTAGAATAATTTTTAAATTTTTTTTTATTTGGAATAACCTTACAGATTTTATTAAAAAGTTTCTCCATTTATGTATTTAATAATTTTTTGTATATAGCTGCTGTATCCCTTACAATACTTTAATTAATTTTTTTTTTAAATTAAGGTAATCTGACTGTGCAATGCCAGTGTCTGCATGGTATTTTTTTAGCCATGCAGTAGGAGCATTTGGAACTAGTAGCTCCAAGTAGTACTGGATAATATTATCACAAATAATTGTCTAAGCCCTCAAGAACAACAGACACAATGAGAAAAATTATATTGGGCATTGGAAAAATCACGAGTGAAACTTATTATATTTTGAAATTAATTAAATACTTCTGTTTAAGACCTATTGAACACCACACGGAAATCATGGAAAAACTGACTGTATAGTAAGAAAGTGCCTCTCCATCCTTGTCTGGGCCTTCTGAAGAGTTTGCAGCTATCCATCTCAGCATTCCAGTTGTGGGAGTCATCTCACCATGTTTCCATGATTGCAATTTTGTCATAGCTCTCCCCCATTTGCTGCTCACACTGAGTATGTTGGTGTAGATGCAGGTGTCCAGTTTTTATATCTGAGTCAACTGCTAAATGCTGAAACAGATGAGGGATGAGAAAGGCATAACCCCTCCACACAGTCTGTCAGCTGTACCCTTAGCATGGCGTGGCCAATCTCTTTGAGAAACTGGAGGCAAAGGGGTGAGGATATTTGTAATATGGAATATTTCCTGTGAGGTGTAAATGAGTGACAACCTTATCTATTCATGCAAAGATCTGTAGCATTCTGGAATATGCTTTAACTGGGAAAATGTTTTATCAGCTAGATGGACAAGCTCTGTGCTAGAAGGGGTCTGGACCCTGACTGGTATTTAGTTTGAAGGAACACCAGAACCCTAACAGTCTCACTGTGCATTTAGTATCCAAAAAAATGATATAGAGAAGAAATAGTACTAAAATTACATGTGATCTCACCCCATAAGCTAAATTTTTTTTGGCTAAAATACCCAAGAGTAAAAGTTTTAAAAGAAGGGGACAAGTAGATTGCATAATAAAAAGAGGGGACAAAAATACGCTTAGAAAGCACCTCAGTGATATCAGCTCCCCAGAGTGAAAGGAGATAATTAGTATTATTTGCTGCCCTAAGATATGTCCCTTATAGGGCTAAGACACTAAAGCCATAATTTAGGAATTTTTCTTTCTTAGATATAGTTTAATTTTACAATGTATTAGATTTGACTGCTGAGACTTTCACTTGAGTTTATAACCAGTTAATTTTAGACTTTCCTTTTTGCTTTGTAAGAATAAACATCCTACTTTTCTCTTATTGTCCTTGTCTCATTTTTCAAGTGAGCCTAGACTAATTTAACTCATTTAACCCTGTTCTTACTTTCAAAAAGACTGCATAGAAAGTGAAACACACATTGCAGTTTTTTGGAGCCTACAATAAGTATAGAAAACAGAGGAGCTGTTTTTCATAAAATGAAAATGTGAGAATCAACTCAGACCCAGAAAAATGCTGGATTCAGCAGGATTCAGGATGCTGTTGCATGCCAGCTTCAGCTTTCACAACCCACAGAGCAGGTGATCCAAGAGCTAATGGAGCTGGGGAACTTTGAAATGTCCAAGCAGAGCCATATGCTGTGGATCAGTTGGATTCATTTCAGCAGACTGATGAAAGGAGAGACATAGTTTGTGCTCTAGAAGGGCTCTCCAAACTGATAGAGCTCATTGCAGCTTTTGCAGAAGGGCCTGGATGAACTTTGAGAATGATGGAAAGCCAAATAAGGAGCTTAGTTTACACTGGAATACACCCATGGCTTCAGAGTGCTTTGTTTGTTGGAAATTCTGAAAAATAACTTTCTGTAATGGCATCAGTTCCCCAAAAAAAACCAAAACATAAGAACAGGTGTACCGCCAGAAAATTTGTCTCCTCATCTTCCAGCAAGTGGAGAAGTTTGACCAAGATCAAGTGTACTTTGGAGGAAGGTGCTGATCAAACCCTTCCACTCTCCTGTCAAAGAAAGACATTGAACCATACAGTTAAACAGGTGTCAGTGACTAAGTTGTAAACAGACTATCACTACTGTCAGAAAACAGAAGATAATTTTCTTTAGAGAGAAAATGTTAAGAGATATACACATAAAATGCAGTTTACTCAATGCTCTGAATCATGAAAACATAGAGGAAAAAGAAATCTTATTTTGCAATTTGGTTCCAACGGAGAAGGAACTTACTGCTGCCAAAAAGCCTGAGGATATATAATCAAGCAAGCAGAATTGCTCTCAAGACAGCATGCTATCAAACATGCTACACATACAAATTTAATAGTGAATAGTCTTTAGATTGCTTAACAAAACAACCTTGAAACATGTGAAATTCAAAACTGTTCTGAAAAGGCATGTTTGAACAGTGCAGGAGAGATAAGGATCTGGTTTCTACTGCAAGAGCATATATCAAAGAGGATGATTACACAGTAGGGCACCTTTCTAATAAGGAAACAAGTAGAAAACAATCACTGAGATGTAGCACCTGCCTGAATGAAGCTCTTTAAGCATTGAATTTGCTTAGCAATATTTTGTTTGCTTTATTGGAAACATATGTTAGGACTAAGTTATTTTCCCTGAGCTGGAGAAATGACCCTATTATCCCATGAAGCCCTTTCCAGGCAGACTTCCCTTTGATCCTCTGAGGTTTTTTGGTAAATGAAAGAGAATGTCTTTATGAAATGGTCTTCTTAAGTGACTCTGGGATTAGGTCTGATCAGAGAGATACAGGGGCTTTTTGTGTCAAACCATCTGAATCTGGGGTTGTACAGGTAATGTTTAATTAATGATTCCAGTAGAAGAGTTTACCCAGCTTCTGGATGTGTAAGAGTGTTCTCTACTCATGGAAAACTAGAAACAGCTTCTCACAAGAGGTTACCAGATTGCACGCCAAGAACTCTTTAGAGAGTACATTTAAGTAAGGAGGGACAGGGAGGCTTTGTCCCATTTGTAGAAGAATAGATGGACTGCACAGAGCTGTCTTTGAGACACTATTGATAACTGACATGGACAAGACTAAGGTACTCAACAATGATTTTGGCCTCAGTTTTCACAGGTAATTTCTATTGCCATATATCTCAAGCCCCTGGACCTCAAGGCAGGGGCTAAATGAGGATCACTCAAATAAGCACAGTGTACACAATCATGGGATCTGATGAGATGCATTCTAAGGTCCTGAAGGAAATGCCTCATGTGGTCGCCAAGCCAGCCTCTAACATATTTGAAAATTCATATGAATCAGGCAAAGTCCTCAGGGACTGGAAAAAGGAAAACTTCACACAGCTTCTAAAAATAGTAAAAAGGATGATGCTGGCAATTACAGACTTGTCAACTTAAACCTTTTGCCCAATAAGATTGCTGTTCCTCTTGGAAGACATGTCAAAACTCATAGAAGACAGGCAGGTGATAAGAGACAACCAACATAACTTCCCCAAGGGCAAATTGTGTCCCACTTAACTAGTTGTCATGCATGATGGAGTGACAAGGGAACATCAGCAAACAAGGGAAGAGCTACTGATATCATCTACCTGAAATTCTGTAAGATGTTTGATACTTTCCTACATAATATTCTAAACTAAAAAAAAAGTACAGGCTTGATGGATGGAAAATAAATTCTCTGGATGAAAGTGTCTGAAAAACTATAGTCAATGGCTTGATGTCCAACTGGAAATCAGTAAAAAGCAGTGTCCCTCAAGCATCCATATTGAGACCTGTACTATTTAACACCACCAATTGCACAGATAGCAGGGCTGAGGGCATATTTAATAATTTTGCAAATGACACTAAGCTGAGTGGTGGAGTTTACGTTTTAGAGGGAAGGCATGCCACCCAGAGGGAACTTCACAGGCTTGAGGGATGGGCTCATGCAAACTTCCTAAAGTTTAACAAGGCCAAGGTGTAAGGAGCTGCACCTGGGTCAGCACAATCCCCAACACCAAATCAGATTGAGGGATGAATGGATTGAGAGAGGGTTGTTGAGAAAGACTTGGAAAAAATGATGAACATTAGATGCAAGCCAGCAATGTGTGCTTGCAGCACAGACAGCCAGCTGCATCCTGGGCTGTATCAAAGCAGTGTGGCCAGCAGGTCAAGGGAGGCAGTTCTGCCCCTCTACTCCACTCTTGGAGTTCTGGGATCCCCAGCAGAAGAAAGACACAGACCTGCTGGAGGGAGTCCAAAGGAGCATCTCAAGAATCATCAGAGGGCTGGAGCTCTACTCCTGTGAAGACAGGCTGAGAGCGTTGGCATTGCTCTTCCTGAAGAAAAGCAAGTTCTGGGAACACCTGACTGAGGACTTTCTATACATAAAGGAGCTTGTAAGAAAGTCAATAAGAGACCTTTCTTCAGGTAGTGGTGGAAGGACAAGGGGTAACAGCTTTAAACTGAAAGAGGATAGATGTTTTTTGGAAGATAAAAATAAGATATTGTTTATTTTAAGGGTGGTGAGACACTCAAGCAGGTTGCACAGAGACATCATGGATGCACCATGTATCCCTGAAAGTGTTCAAGGCCAGGTTGGATGGGGATCTGGGCAACATCATCTAGTGAAAGATATTTCTGACCATAGGTGCCCATCAACCCAAACTGTTCTATTATTCTGACACTCTAAATCCTGATAAGCAAAAAACATAGAACACCTAAGTCTGGACAAAATGTTCAAATTAAATAGTGATATCTGCAAATGTCAGGAAAAAAAGTGGTTGTGATTGGTTTAAAACTAAAAAGTGCAGGGCTTTTGTAGTAGTCCAGACTTAGTTTACACATATCTGAGTGTTCTGACTGTTTATTTTCCGTCATCATGTCTGCTGAAACCAGTAAACAGCTTTTAATTAGTAAAACTTAGCCTAAAATATAGTGAACACATTACAAAAAGCACCACCTTTATTCCTATGCTCTAACGTTCTGGAAGTGAGTTACTGGTGACTTGGATAAGTGCTGAAAAAAAACCAACATCTGTTTATTTATTATTTTATTTTACATATAGCATACTGTGGGAAAAACTGAAATCAAACCAGTACTAAAGAAAATGTTAAAATATCTGGAGGAGCACATTATACTGAAATCAAACCAGTGCTAAAGAAAATGTTAAAATATTTTAGCATCTTTTGCAGCGCATGTGGTGACCCAACTCTGATCAAACATGGCAATATTTGTGTCTGGTAAATTCTCAATACATATGGCTAATTGACTATTTACAGTTCTAGTTCAAGAGAATTTTAACATTTGTAAAAAAAAATACTTTCTCCTGGAGAGTTTATTTTTCCTCTGTCTATCACAGACTGGAGTTAAAATCTAAGAGAAATCAGAGGCACGGTTGTTTAAGTGGGGAGCTCAACACATATCTTGTATCCTGGATCAAATAAATTACCAAGCCTTTTCATACCTTCTGCTGAACACAATATGCATTACTGCTTCTAGGAGCTTAGAATGAACTGGGGACTGAGCCATGACAGGGTACAAGATGTGCAAAATCTAAAATCAAACAACATTCAGCAAAGGAAATTAACATCATCCTCACCCTTTCTTTTCACAAAATTGTAATGCAGAAAGGTTATATGCTTGACACTTTTTAGAGGCATGAAAGATATAACATTTTTTATTCCTAAGTCAGAATAGGGAAAGAAATAAATTTCAAAGATATCATATTTCAAGGGGTGTCAGAATTTAGCACCTCCTACCATGATCTTTAATTTTCCTTTCCTCCTAGAACATAACTGTATGCCCTCAAGGTGAGGAAAATAGGTAAAGAAAGTTAGCAAGTGTCAATTACTTGTGTAGGACTCATCTGTGTGAAGTCTAAATGTCTATATTTGAGTAACCTAACCTTGATTCCCCTTAGAGTAAATGAACGGATATTTTCAAGTATATTACAGAGATATTTAAGACAGTTTAGATGAATTGCATACAAAATTGCCACTTCCTTTCTACTGACTTTGAAGGAAGTCCAGCTCCTGTGTAGACACAGTCAAGTCAAATGAGTGCCTCTCTTGATGTTACCTTTCTTGTCAGCCCTCCAACAGAGACCTGCCATAATCCTGTAGAAGAGATTTGCAAAATCAGGGAAAGCCAGAATGAGGATGTAAATAATGCCCTTCAGAGGTTGTCACATATCAGGTGTCTAAAAAGACAACAGTGCAAGCTGAATTAATGATATTCAATTATAATATAATTAATTATATTTAACAATTTTATAATATATTACATAAATATATTATACAAATATATAAACTATTTAATAATTATGTAAATTATTATATAATAAACTATAATTATCATATCTATATTTCATATATGTATGAAATATAGATATAAATCTATATTTCATAAAGTTAAAAAAAAGTAATAAGAACTCCCCACATAGAAATGTAAGGCCTTGAAAGAATCAGCAGCCCTACTGAGAAGTGGTAGGTTCATTTCTAAATTTGCATTGGCATGATGAACAACTGAAACAAACTCTAAGGGCAGCGATTGGTTCACACTGCCTACAAAATTAGACTTGACTTCATTCTGGAAGATTTTGTCGACAGTGCTTTGTATCCAGTGAGACCAGGGGATCTAATGGTCCTCTCTAGCCTAGGAATCAATGAACCCATTAGCAACTTGGAGAGGCACATTATACTTAAGACATTATCCTGCAATCAGACAATATTACCTTTCCTGTGCTCCAAATTCATGCATTGCCCTCTTAATCCCTGCCTCTAATTTCAGCTTATCTTCTTGATGAACCAGGCTACTTTTCCTGCTGTGTTGACTCATATAACAGCTCAGTACCAGCAGCAGCAATTGCATGTCATGTGCTTCAGCTGATATTAACCAAAAGGTGAGTGTGAGTGACAGTGGCTGGAAAACCTAATATTCTCTGCAGCTTCTGTCTCTTTGAATACACCAAACCTCCACTATTTACTTTTTTTTTTTCCTTAAAACTGAAAAAAGTTGTTAGGTTTTGTTGTTCACTGCAGTGGAAGAAGAAATTATTTTCTTTTAGGGAAACAAGAACTGTTCACAATCGGTAATATCGCCCTGACCATCCAGACCTCTGCTTGTCTTATACTTCACATTTTTTCATGTCACTTTTCATGTAAAATTTTTTTTCTGCGTGGCAGGTACTCCCTAATTCTGCTTCAGATCCCTGCTGAAGCCTCTTTTCTTAGTGGAATTGTAGAGCAGTGAGTCAAACGCATTCACTGAAATTTTCTCTGTGGTCACAGAATTGTGCAAGAGGGCTACTCTGTGCCAGTTGCCCTCCCTGAGAAATCATGTACGTCATATATTCATGTAATTATTCTTGTGTACTTATTCTCTGATAACCTTTCTCCTCTTTCTCTTCACAATCCTACTAATTGTAAATAAGGGTGTCCATGGAGAATTTGCATATGTATGAAGTTTTTACCTGTCATGAGGAGAAGTAGTTTAAACAACGAGAAAGTCTGAAACTAAAAATCTTAAGGGGAAAATGAGATACTGGGCTATTGAATCTGATTAAACTCAGGAGACATCCTGTTGCTATAGAGAGTTATTCAAATCATGCAAACATGGATAGGTACACATGGTCAGCTGGAGAGCTCCCTAGGCTCCATTGACACTACCTTGTCCATATGGAGATACCTGCACCATAGACATCCAATTTGAATTCCTTGCTTATTTTCAGTTGCCATTTTTGTTGTATTCTTCACACAATGGCCTCGGTTTCAACAGAAGGCTGGAAAAGTGTCTTCATTCAGGTTAATCGTGGTGACAGACATCCCTGGTGGCAGCTTCCCAAATTAGGGGTGCTGATAGATTCAGGTTTATCACTTTCAGGATAAGTACTCAGACCATTGTTTTGATTTAAATAAAGGAGCTATAACACCAATATCTTCTTTGAATGAAAACTTCATCTTTTTGATGCTGTGATTCTGCTGATGTGTTTTAGGTGTATGAATGTCTATTCAGTAGGGTCTTCAGTTAACAAATATATGTAAAAACATGTTTCTGGATCTTGTTTCTCTTACTTTTGCCATTTGAAGACGCATGCTATATTTATCTTAAGCACCAAGTGTGTAAAGATGGGTACTGGACCTATTTTGGCGTCTCAGACATAAAGTCAATTTATCCTGATTTTACACAAGAAGCTAACTCAGTACGAGGATCCAGGAACTATTCTCATTTATAGTTTGTCCCCATTAGTGCCTCAGTTTCATGCCCCTCTTTTTTCTAACACAGTTATGAATTTTCCTAAAGGCTGACTCAGAATCATATGATCTGACTTTTAATGCATTCTGTGGCGAATTACTATAATGTCAAGTTTCATGGTTTTTCACCCGTGTTTTACATGTTTTTGGACACCAGTCACAGAATCATAGAATGGTTGAGGTTGGAAGGGACCTCTGGAGGCCATCTTGTCCAATCCCCCTCCTCAAGTAGAGACACCTAGACCCAATAGTTCAGGACAGTTTCTAGATAGTTTTTTATTGTCTTGAAGGAAGGAAACCTGCACAGTAAACAAGTGTTTCCTGATGTTTAGAGAGAACCTGCCATGTTTCAGTTTGTACATATTGCCTCTGGGACCCATTCTGGAAAGGCCTGCTCTGTTCCCTTTGCACCTTTCCTTTAAGTATTAATTTCCTTTAAGCTTCCCTTCTTTTTGCCAGGCTGAGCAGTTCCACCTCTCAGTCATTCCTTACAGGGAAGGTGTTCCTAAATCACCTTGGTAGCCCTTCGTTGACTCTCTCCAGTATGTGGATGTCTCCCTTGTATGGAGGAGCCCACAAGAGGACACACCAAGTAGTAAATTCTCATTCATTTTATGCTGACACAGCTCTGGAGGAGAAAGACATCACCCATTACAAATTATTTTCTGGAAAGTTTCAGTTCTTTGTTTCTAGAATTCGTTGAAGTGGCGTTTATCAAGCATTGTTCAAATTTAGTTTACCTTTTCTTTAAGTTCACTTCTCTGCTGAATAGTAGATCAATGTTGGAAAAGGTTTGTAAATGTAATGGCAAATAGCACATCATTTAATGAAAAAAATATTAATAGATAATTACTTTAGAAATCAAGTCAGATTTTAAGAGAAAATTGTAAAGTGTGAGAATCAAGCCTGAATGGTTTAGTCGTAGCCTCAAAAGCTTCTTCTGTAGCTCTCACTTTTCTTAAACTCGGTTATTGTTCTTTGGACAGAGTTATGTTTGTGCATATGGTCTTACATTGTCTTGCCAGATTCCAATATAAACATTTGAATTTGTATACATCAAAGTTTTTGTGATGTTTCACATTGTTGCCCGTTTCCCTCTTAAAGGCTTTCATAAGAATAAGAAAATTACAAAAATCTGTCATGTTGCTAATGAAGTCAGTCTAACAACTGTATTTCAATGATGAAGTAATTATCTTTTCTGATAGGTATAGATACCGACATATAGATTTACCAACACATTTTGTATACCTTACCAGTGAAAAGCATGAACAAGATAGTCATAATAGGTGAATATTTATCTAATTCCCTATCTATAAGGTAATGCTGCCCTCCTATTTCCAGGCCTACGTTTTGCCCACTCATTAATTTCTTCAAGATTTACTTCAATAGTCAACACCAGCTGACAAAGAAGAGGCAATATCAGTGAAAAATTATGATTTGATATGAATAGTTCATTTTTATTATAGTTTATTGTAACAGTTTCAAGTTAAATCTTATCATTTTGGCACATATCGTTTCATGTCCTTCTAGGACAGCTCTTTCAGCTCTATTCCCTGTATTTCCTAAAGGTAGTTACAACTTTTCTCATTGATTATATAAATATAAATTAGGAGTTCTGAAAATGGGAAACCTCTTTGAGCATAGAAGGACTGAAATAATCACCATTAATAGAAACATGTAGCGTTTGATCCTTTCTCCATGGAAGTAAATTGGGTTATAATCTAAGTGATTTCATAGGCATGTGCCAAGTAGAATTTTTTTTTTGACAGCACATAGTGAAACGAACTGTATTAAATTGATTTCCTCATGTATTAATTAATTTGCTTTTCCTAACCAAATACTTCAAAGGAAATTAATGAAATGAATATCCCCACAGAGTGACAGGTTTCTCGCTCATTGTTTCAAACAGCTATCTGCCTCCTTCCCTCCGGTTTTGCCTGTATCCCAAAACCATCTTGAGTCAATGTGCATAGATTGCCCTCAGTGCAATGCAGTGACTCAATCCCACTGAGACAGCTGAGAAACACCCTCGAGACTTGCTCCAGAGGACTTCAGGATGTGAGTGGTCCAACTCTGCTGATTATGATTTGTCCCTGGAAATTGGAATTGTCATATTTGAAAGTTCACTGAGTTGGCAAAGACATCCATGCCTTTGCTAGATTTCATCTGAGGCTGGAAGGGTGGTACATTTGCTATTGTGCTGCAGGTTTAAGGAAGACAGGACCCCATCTCTTGGAAGCATAATGATGAGTCAGATAGAACTTTAAAATTCCTTCTATGACAAGGGGGAAAATGAGCAGAGAGAGAAAAAAAATATTTCTTTTCATGCCCAAAGCAGTATGCCAAAAAAAGCTCCTAAAATCAAAACAAGGTTTTTCTAGAAAATAGTTTTCCTTACTTCTTCACAGTCAAAGGAAGGGAATTGGAAATCGATGATCCATGAAAATACATATTTTTAGAAATGTATTAAACTACAGGAAGACAGATTTCTGTTAAGATCTGAAATGTTGGTGCAGTGGCTTATTTGCAACAGGATAAAACACATTCCTTTCACCTTCCTATTTTGCAGCATAGATGTGTAGGGGTTTTTATATCTAATTTTAAAGATAATTTCAGTTTATTTTTTGTAATGTAAAAAGTTAAGACAGACTGAAATTTGATCAGTCTATCCCTCCATTATTTTATTGATTAAAATTCTGTACTGAAAGATTTTTCTTGTGGTTGGTGGAGTTTTTTCCTAGTGATAGTATTTTCCTTACAAATAAAACAATATAAAGGATCATTTCCTGAACAGCTGGAATACATCTCAGCACATATTTTATCCCAGCCATCCAAGAAGTGGAAGCAATTCAGATTCTGAAAATGTACATCGATGCCTGTCAACCTCAACATCTCCTAAGGAAAAAACAAGGCATCTCTGATTTTTGATTTTGAGAAGATAACACTCACCAGAAGGGGTGAAGCTCTCTGTGCAAAAAGAAGTTTACCACTGAAGGGAACTCAGAAGATCTCTATCAAAAACAGTGAGGCAATCAGAAAGCTGTTGGCTATTTTATTAAAGCACAGCAACTTGTCATTTCATTATATATTCTTAGTATCATCCAGTAAGAATTCTCTGGAACTGTGTGAGCACCAATGACTATCTTTGCTTCACTCTTCATCCTCCTTCCTTTGCAGTTTTTCATAACACAAGTTATCCCTCATCCCTCAGGGCATCTTTCTCCTCCAGAACCACCAACAGAATAGAGGCATTCCAGCTGCTGAAGAAAACTGCTCCGAGATCTCCGGCCATACAAGCACTCAGGGCTGGCTCACAGAGGGAGTTTGCTGTCTGCAGGTCCTGCTTGGTGAGATCCCTGCTGTGGGTGCAGAGGTACCCAGGGAGAAGAGCCAGTTGGGCAGCTGGGGCTGTTTGAAGCAGGCTCTGAAGGATGCTGCGCTGTCTCCTGTGGCTTTCCTGCTGTGATCTCCAAGAGCTCAGATCCCTGCACCACACCACACATCACAGCTCACAGGCAAGCACTTGCAAGCGAAGCCAATGCCCTCATTAATGACCAAAGAACAATCACTGCTAGAAATAAGCTAATTCAAACACTGAGCCAAGATTTAACAGGAATTCTGGGCGATATGTACTATTTCATAAAAAATGTTTGTGTCTTATTCTCCACCATTGTCTGCAACACTCTGTAAACAGCTGGACACATTCTACTTTTTAAGAATAAGTATTTACATCAGAGGCATCTTTTTGAATCTAGTTTCAGTGCTGCCAATATTGGGACCATAAAAGTTGTTCTGTTGCTGCACTTCTCAATAAGAAAATTGTGTTGACAGTAGCTTGTGAGTGGATGAATTTTTAACTCTCTTTTCTCCTTTTCAGGAAAATGTATACTGCTACATGTGATATGGTTCTGCTGAAGAGACATTCTTTCCGTCTACTAGAAAAATGTTACCTGGTAACATTTGACTCTTTAATGGTCACATATCATGAGCTCTTCATAGTCATTGGCATGGACAAGTAATATATAAAAATTTTCCTTTCCCAGACAGCCTTCCAAATGAGGAAGCTTATTTTAGTGCCTACATGCATGATTTTCTACCCCATTCCTACAGCTCCCAGAGAATCACACATAACTTACTCTATCTCCTCATAGGCCTTAATGTACCCCAATCTTGTGTTAGTAGCAGTTTCTACTAGGATAATCTTGTTTTTTTGGTCCATTTTATTAATAACTCTAAATAAATTCAAACTCAAGTTGATATTTAATGATTACACTAACAAGAGCCTTCTAGTCTCATACTTTCCCTGCCAAGATAACCTATCCTTGGCTCTCAGCATTCCCAATCCATTTAGATGTTGTGTTAACAATTCCTGTCTTCTCATGTTGCTGTATGTTCTGTTGAAGCCTGTGTTGAAAATGATCACCATAATGAAACACACTCAGGTATTTGACTCTTATCAGACATGTCTTATACAGAGCAGGTACTACAAGATCAGCAACGCCTCTTTTAAAAAAAAAAAAATTCAAAGGTTTTAGAAACATGAGTGGAAACTTTTTTATTTATTTTCTGATCTCTTTGCCTAGGGAAATGAGTGTATTAGCTACCAAGAAAGCAATTACCAAGACTTCTAAGGGAGAGGAAAATTAAAAGAATAAATATAAAACACTAAAATGATCAAACCATACTCCCAGATACAAGATTGTCTCAGCTTTAACACCCAGTGTCCTGGAATTTCACAACACTATTCTCCCAGAATACAACACTTGTCTTGAGAAGCTTCTTTTGCTGAGTCTCGTTGCCTACATTTATGCATTTGTTACTTTTGTTCTGTTTGGAATGGTTACAAAAGTATAAGCCATGGTTACGTTTTTAGGCTATCTATCTAAAAGTTATTTCCCACAAAAGACACCAGGATATTTGATAATTACAAAGAACCAAGTGGAAGCCCTGGTTGTAAATTGTATAATGGTTTGTCTTTAGTAGAAAAAAAGGTGTATAAAGTCTATTAGTAGAGTAGCTGAAAAACAACAAAGCCAAACAAAGCAAAAAAATAAAAAACCCTTCATAATATGATAGTACAGCAGATGTTAAAAAAACAAACAACAAAAAGCCCCTCAAACCCTAAACAAGACAAATAAAAACCCCAGATATTTTCATATGAAGAGACTTTATGGGGCATTACTTAAATCCAGCTCTGTTTGTTACAATTATTTAAAAATTAACATTTAAGAACCCTGTGACCCAATAATGCTGTTGATGAAAGAAGACATATTAACCAGCAGAATTATGCTGTGCAAGCATGCTACAAAGAATGTGTAGATGAGCTGTTTTTACAAAGAATAGAGAGAAAAAAATATTGACATTTTCATTTTTCTAATTTTACCAAATGAGAGGTGTGGTCTGTATAAAAGTTGCTAGTTTTGATTTATTTAATACTTATATAATATTAATAATATTTTTAATTACATTTTTTTACTTAATGTGCACATCTTATATTTCCTATAATAATTTTAACTTCCCTGCCACTGTTTCAGAGAGATGCCTCTCCTTAAAAAAGAGGTTTAACTGACCTCTCTCTTTCTAACCCTGAAGAACCCTACAGAGTGGGAAGATTTGATATTTAAAGCTGCACTATCTGGTACATATAAATCTTGTATTATCAGGGATGAATCCTTAGGAACAAAGCAGAAATTTCACATTCACAGGAGAGAGAAGTAATTTCACTGAAAGGCTGAAGCATTTAAAAAGTAATAAATTATTTTAATAACTACCTAATGGAAGACATTACAGAGTGTTCTCTAATTATTAATCCACTATAGACATGTTCACTGCTCTGAGAAATAAAGACGTTTTGGTGCATAACTTCCTCCAGTTTGATAAGGTCATAGTTCTTCATTATTTCTGATTTGAAATTTGGCATTGAATGGGTTGTCTCGTGTCTTTGCTGACTTCTTCTGCTTGGATATTTCACATTATGTATATCTTCCCTTTGTTTCACTGTGCAGTAAGTCAGATGCTGATATCAGATATTAATTTTTCAGGTCTGTCACCCCTCGAAGCTCTGGTACATCAATAATTCCCTTTTGCTTTCTTATCTGTAATTTCTTTTCAGGTTGCTCCAAGTTTCAGTCTTTTGTCTTTACCACATGTATTATTTCTGCAACCTAGGTTCAGACTTTTAAAAGATGTAACATTCCTTTACCAAAAATTCTTTCTTCAAGATTTTTGTTAAGGGACAATAAATCCTTAATGTCTCTCCTAGTTCCTCATGGAAAACATAAACAGAATTTATGTCTGAGCTTTGGCTCTTTGGTGAAAGGCTTCAATAAAGATATCTAAATACTAAATAGTGCCCAAATGGAGAACAGCATTTTGTATCAATCAAGTTTTTACAGATCTGTTTTGCTAGTCCCCAAGATACCCCATCTCCTTTGTTATGACAATATTTTCTCTCTCTCTCCAGAAGGAAGCTGAGACCATCACACAGAAGAAAACATGGAAATAAAATATTGACAATGTTTTGTGATCCGTCTTAAAAGCTATGTGTGGTGGGAGGAGTGTGTCAAATTATTGTATGTGATTTTCTTCTTTTTGCTGCTTGTCTTTTCTCATTTTCTTTGTGAGTTGTTCAAGACCATATGTTTCCTTGTAGCAGAAATCAGAATGGATTTTACTACCTGTGCATTATCGTGCATATATATTTCATAAAATCCTAGATTCAAAGACTAGTCTGAGTTTGAAAGGACCCAGAAGGATCACTAAGTTCATTTGAGATATATCAAAAGATCTTGACTTCAGATATTCCAGAGGTGAACCATGAAGCTTTCCCTTCTGTTTAATGATGCAGAAAATTTTCCTCTTTGGACTGAAGAAATTTTCAAGAAGTTAAGAGTTCTGTTGTGAAGGCTCAATCTTTGCATTTAACCCGAATCTTTCAATCTCATAATAGAGAAATCTCATCCTGCATAGTCTACCCACTGATCAGCCCGGAAACTCAACTGTCTTTGTGAAGAATTTAGAATAAAGAATTCTGATGCTATTGCACTTTTATTTTCTTTGTTTAGGAAAATGTCTCAGTATGACTTTAACAGTTCTTCATACTTATTCTCCCTATTTAAAATCTAATGCCTATTTAATAAATTATATACATATGACAGTTATAAATCATAAGAAAATATCTT
This sequence comes from Cinnycerthia olivascens, assembly GCA_035048155.1. NCBI lineage: Eukaryota > Metazoa > Chordata > Aves > Passeriformes > Certhiidae > Cinnycerthia > Cinnycerthia olivascens. Next base: position 80,383,787 of record JAWWMU010000001.1, on the reverse strand, counting down.
CTGGTCCTGAGGTCTGGATGACCAATAATAGCTTGAAATTAAAACACTCAAAGATAGTTTAAAGAGAATGAAGGTAGCAAGTGCAGTTGGCAAATTTAGTTCAAGTGAATTTGAATTTATTGTTTTAGAACTCTATTAAAAGCAGTATGATATTGCAAAGAGTATGCTCAAAGAGAATAAAGAATATATGAAAGTTTTGAAGAAATACTTGCAATTGATCTACATCTAGAAAAATTTACAGCCAAAAATTTATATAACTAAACAACGCTAAACAAACAATGGGAAAACAGATGGATGTCAGCATCCGACAAACTGAGACACAGTCCCAGACCTTGTAACCAGCATTTCAGTGCAGAGGTGCAGCAATGGCACTGTTCCTCTTACAGCTGCCAGGATTATTTTTGTGACTGAAACCTGCAGCAGGGCTGGGGTGTAAGGGCTGCCCCTCTTTCTTCACTAACAGCACAGGGTGCCTCACAAACTTTCTTTATGGCTGAGTATTCAAATTTCATTCCCTTTGGAAATGCGCCCTTTATCAAAACAGTTTTGTTTAGCTGTTGGGGGGAAGCTCTGTTGTGGGGCAAAAAAAGAAAGAAGTGCTCATTTTTTTCAGATTTAGAGGAAATGAATCTTTTTTGCGTGGTAGGTGTTGCTGATATGGTCTTAGCATGAGGAATCCAGCCTGCAGTGACCTAATTAATAAAGAGATAAGTCTCCAAAAGATTTAGTAGTCCAGCTCAGAAGGAAGAAGCTTTTTGGGCCTTTTTTACCTATTTTTGAAAAATTAAATTTATTTTTAATTTTAATCTTATTTTTAATTTATTTTTAAACTTCTGCGCCATTCTCCTGCAAAGATTTCCTTTTTCTTATTCAGTCTTGGATCTGTTCCTAACTGCCAATTTCTATGTAAAATATTGTTTCTCCCACATTAAATTATAGTTCTTCCTCTTGTTATTGCAATTTCCTCCACTTTTCCCACAGGATCATTCTTTAGCATGGAGTTTCTCCTCAGCTATATTTCTGTAAATATGGTCATGTACAGTCATTTATTAGAGCTCCAGTAAAAGATACTTTGCCTGCCTAAATTTTCTCTTAGGTTTTCTTGCTCAAACAAGCACCCATTTCCCCCCCCCCTTCAATCTAAGTAATGCTTCATAAAAAAATAAAGAGAATCCAAAGTTACTTAAAATAAATATCTGATAGTAGGAAAATTTAGGAGTTGTTGACTCATTTCACCAGTGTTATCTGGCCTTCAAAATGCAGAAGTTTTGTCATCTGTTCTGCTGGGCCTTTGCCAAAGTTGCAAACTACTCCCCTGTAGATTATGAGTAGGCTAAGAAATAAATGAGATCTAGTACAATAGGTTCAAATTTGCAAATTCATTCCTGAGGTTCAGAAGATTTCTTGCAAAGGATCTCAGGACAATTAGAAAGGACACAACCTAGTTAAGTTGGCAAAGTCTGTGCAAATCTTTGTTGTCATAAGCGCATTGGCCGATTGACAGAGGACAAAAACCCAGTCACCAAGTAAATGAGTCATCTGTAAACTTTATCTGGGGTACAGCACAAACATTCTATGAGTAAAGATCAGGTTTTGGACTTAGCATCATAGTTCCTAAAGAGTTTTTTCTTCCTTCTCTGAAAACATGGAAGGCTGAACAATATCAGTTTGGCTTTTAGTCGCCATCTCTTGCATCTGACACACGAGAAACTCTATTTTGCTTGCAAGAAAGGGCTTTGCTCCACACTTGTGCCTGCAGTCTTTGAGAAATTACTGTAGAAGTGAGCTGTTCAATGCAGGGCTTTCGCCCTCTCCCCTCATTATTCCTGTATTTGCTTTGTAGAGGCATCGTGGGAGAAGTATTGAGTGGGACTATTCCTTTTGCACACTAAACACCAGAATATCTTAAAAATTCTTAGTTCTCTTTTCTTTGAAGAAAGAGGTCTTAAGAGGAAAGAAGATAAGCCAGAATAGAGCTGGAAATGAAAATGTCACTGGGAAAGAGAAAAAAAATCAGTGAGAATGGAGACAAGAATGGCGATTTCCTGTGTTCTATCAAACCATTAAAAAAATCTGTTACAAAAGGTGAGTAAACAAAAGCAAAAATCCATTCATTTTGCCTAATTAGCTCACCCATCCTGTTATTGCTGCTATATGCATTATTGCAGTTACTAATCTATTAAGAACACCATTCTTATTGTAAAGCCACACTTGTTACATAACCTTCAGGGAAAATGTCTGATGCTCTTATTTAAAAGGGTAATTGGGGAACTAACTGAGTTCAACTAGGGTGTATACATGAGAAAAAATAAATTAGCAGAGGGCTTTGTAAATCTGAAGACTTTATTGATATTCCTCCATACTTCCTAAATGCTACAGCCTTTCTATTGCTCCCAGGAACAGTGGGAAAGAGCCAGCAAACATAAGATAGTTACCAAACCACAATACTGGTAAGGTTTTAAATTTCGGGAGATTGTTGGGGCACTGTCACAAACACAGATTGATCTGACTGCTTGTGCAGGTACAGAACTGTGCCTTACCTTTAGCTAACAGGGCTCCACAGGTCACCTGGCTCCCAGCCCTGTAATGCATCCTTCACCTATGGAATCCTCTGCTAGGGAGGTGTGCAGGGCTTACATCTTTACAGTATCTCTGCAAACACAAAACACCTCTAACCATGAGAGAACTTTCTGGTGCCATTAATTCAGCAATAGCTCTCCTGTACAGAGGTCAGCTCGCCCATGGATGGCTAGCTAGGAAACGCTGACATTGAGAAGAGTGGGCAGTGTTTGTACAGAGTGCTGTTATCTTGGTTAAGAGCAATAAGATATTAATGTTTCTGTAGATTGAGGATAAGGACTCATTTCCTTGCAGGATGATTTAGACTGTGTTTGCCTCTGTGTATTGAATCAAGGAAATTGCTAAAATACAGAAAATCCTGCCTTTCCCCTGACATTTTACACCCATATCAGTCATTGGCTTAGGCTCATAAAAGGAGTCTCAAAGAACCCCATAGGCAAAAGGGAAGACATTCCCCTCACTCAGGGGCTGGAAAAGGAAGGAGAGGGATAGACACAGATATCATGGAAGGAATGCCTAATGCTAAATATCACCCATCAATTTTGGTCCTCATCATGGCTATTTTACTGGTAAAAAATTAATTTTTATCTAGCACTTTACCTGCACGCTCAGAGATTGAGGATATTGGCCTGTGCAGCTTGGTCCCTGGTGTGACAGAGCCTGACAAGAGCACACCAGGGCTGCAAGCCACAGAGCAGCCCCAAGCTGTAGCAACACTCCCCTTCCACCACAGACCCTGCTGTGCAGCTGGAGCAGGGCTCTGCTCCGTGCCAGCCACAGCTACACGAGTGCTGCTTCAGACAAGGTCTGAACATATGTCAGTCTGCAAAAGGCTATCAGACAGTCTCAGCAGGACGTGAAACACAGAGTGAGCAGTAGTAAGTCCTGCCACACATCAACAGATAGAGTTTCAGGCTAGATCACACAGAGCAAATAACAGATTTTCTTTTTTTTTCCAGCATTTCTATACGTGTTTCTCCAAACATTCATGCATTGCCTTGACATTATCTATCAAAAGCAAACACTTACTGAAGATGAGTATTTTATTTATACTGTAAGCACCCTTTAGTTTGCATGAGTACATTTAATGAGCCATCAGAAAATCCACAGCATTCTAAGACTGTTTTTTTACATAAGCTAAGAGACCACATTATTTGTCACTAATCCCTACTCCATCTGTTGACACACTCAAACTGAAGAATGCATCAGAAATGAGGAAACATTCTTCCCTTTTGTTCTCTTTTAAAAACCTGATAGTGCCAACTGGACCCATCAGGAGATCAGGGGTTTCTCATTCTGTGAATCTCCTCCCAGACTCTGTGGCAATGGATATACTGGTGGAGCAAATCCCCAGTCAGCATGAGCAAAGGTGGCAGAATTATGCCATAAACAACGTGTGCAAGTGTCTTTTGGGGGGCATATGATTGCTGTGTACCATACTAATGGTGATGGTTTGGAACTGACAGTAAATCATGTTTTTTCAGGGCTGAATATATCAAGGTTAAGCTCTCTAAACGGTTTCTTCTACAAAGTCTTTTACTTCTTGCTAAGTATTTTTCATAGTATTTTCTTTTCAGAAATTGAGGAAGGAGGAATCTCTGCTCCTGGACTGTATAACCACTATGGTGGCTCTGGTTGTAACTGAGGTGACTTCTCCAGTTTTCAGCAGAATGCTCCCTCTTTTCTGGAATGCAATGATACTAAGAGAGCACATCATGACCATCCACAGGTCTCGAGGTTCTCCTTCACTGAATCATGCTCTGGGAAGTGTTCTCTTTCTATTAGGGTCACTCTGTTTGCTGGTTTTGGTATCAGTTGTGCCCGTTAAGTACAACCCAAATAGTTCTCAAACACAGTTTTATCCACCAGATAAAACCCTCTGTGGAGCAGTTTATCCTGGCTTGTTTTACTCACAGGGAGTCAGAGCAAGAACAAGGCCATGCTATTGCTCTGTTTTGTGCTTAGAGCAGTAGATTTCATATTGTGGTTAAAAAAACCCAGGAGATCTTCAGGTCTGTGCTGAAGGCACTGCACAATAGGCAACAGAGGCTGCAGTTCAGCACATCCATTACATCATCATAAGCCAGCACTTCCAGGAAGAAAAAAAATCCAAACAAAAGCAACCTAGCCCTTCCTTTTTGTCCCCAAATTAGCTTTTGAATTGTCCTGGCACAAATGTTTATGTGGGTACTTGGTAAGTCAAACTGATTTGCCTTAGGAAGGTTGTTTTTCAACCATATTGGCGCTCCGGCCCAGTTCAATAAGCCGTTATAAAAATAGACATGCTGACTTAAATTATTCATCAAAGAGTAGATTTAAAAACCCCCAAAACAGTCCAGTGTCAGTAGATTAAAGTTCACCAGGTAGAAATTCATATATCCCAGCTTGCCATAACTAGTACCTGTAAATGGAAAGTATTAAAGTATTGAAGTACTGAAGACCACAAAATTATAAAGCATGATGTGCACTCATCTGCAAGTGCAGTCAGTGTTGTGGTTAGAGACCTGCTCCTAGCAGGGAAGATGGGAACTGATGGCAGTGACAGCTCAGAATGAGGTTACTGCCTGACATGCTAATTATCTCCCACAGACAGTTTGCTTTGAGAAGAAAAATTAGTCACTAACCAGGAACCAAGGATGTTGACAGTCCCATCTATTGCTTCTTGTTGTGATTTAACCCCATCCAACAACTCAGTCCCACCCATCCACTCCCCCACTCCCCCCTCGTGAGATGGGAAGAGAATCAGAAGGGTCAAAGTGAGAAAACTCATGGGTTGAGATAAAGATATTTTAATAAGAAATGTAAAAGCTGCATGCACAACTAAAGCAAAATAAGGAACTCATTCACTGCTTCCCATGGGCAGGCAGGTGTTCAGTGATCTCCAGGGAAGGCATGCTCCATCACATGTAAGCCTGACTTAGGAAGACAAATGCAACCACTCTGAACACCTGTCCCCTTCCTCCTATTTCCCCTCTTTTCAGCTCAACATGATGCCATATGGTTATGGGATATCCCTCTGGTCAGATGGAGTCCAACTCCTAGTGCCCCCTGAGCCTCCTCACTGTTGGGATGGAGTAAGGTAGGAAAGGCCTTGGCTCTGTGTGAGCACTGCTCAGCAGTAACTAAACCATCCCTTGGTTATCAATGCTGTCTTTAGTCCAAACTGAATACAAAGCCCAAGAACAGCTACTGTGAGGAACATTAACTCTACACAGCCCAAACTAGCACACTCTGTAAGGCTCCCAAGTGACTCTCTGTGGAGGTAGTGCCTGGCCTGGGGAGTAATCACATGTGCTGCACCAGCCTGTCTAATGGGCCACCAGGGCATTCAGAAGGTTAATCTTATCATGGAACCCCTTTAGTGTTCCCAGGGGACATTTTGCCCATAACAGCTGCCAGTACCCGTGGGTTATGGCTAAAGTGAGGCCTGTCCTTTTGGGATGTGTGCACATAGAATCCTGTGAACACTGGGATTGTGGGTTTAGCCCTCATCTCCTTGATACTCAAGGATCAAGATTTTGGACTCATCTGTTCTGGATTCAGCCACAATTGGGTCCTGCTAACATCTTTTGTAATAGTTATTTTTTACCTTTATTTCCTGGGATAGCCTTTTAACGAAGAGAATACAGTTCAGATTGCCTGCTGTCAGAACTGTGAGTGGAAATACTAACCGTGCCCTTCCACAGTTATTTCGTTTCCCTCTCTCTTCCCTGTTGATTAAATGTCAGCTCCTTTCTTTGTTCTCTTCCCAAGGAAGTTAATTCTCTCCTGCAACTGCAACCGATCTCCTTAGCAGCACAAAGCAATGCTGCCCAGTGGTTTCACAAATCACAGCAGCACACTTCTCCTTCCCCTGCTGCCTCCCCAGCGCTGCATGTGGCAGCTCACAGAAAAGACCAGGCACTTCCTTTTTATGATATACCATGGATATGTCACCACAGGACCCAGATGGCTAAACAGATGAGAAAAGTGCAACAGTGACTGCCCAGAAAAATTTGGTATAATGCTGCTTGAAAAGCAGGGGCCAAACTAAGCATTAAACATTAAAGTGCATATAAAAGCCTGCAGCCTCTTAAAAGTATAATCTAGAAAACTGTCATTTTGATAAAAATTTCCCTCATGAAATTTTCCATTTAATGAAAATTTCTCTTTTTATAGTGCACTTCTCTTATTGTGGCTTAAGTTTAGTGACATTTCCTAAAGCTAATCTTAGCAACAAATTTACAGTGAGAAATTTCACTTAATTTCATTTCTGTGCTGTGTGGAGCAGTTGGGCCAAGGTCCAAAGAGCAGCTTCCAGAGGCACGTCAGTGAAACTCACACAACCTGAGTGATCTCAAATATTCCACTTACCTCACCAAGGTGTACTAGAAACCTGCCTGAGATACCAAAGCACTGACTATACAATTGAAACATATTTGCACTTCACCCTGAGGAATTAGGGTTTTTTGCATGAGCTAAGTACATAATGGCATTCTCAGGTAGCTATCTATTTCTGGGACTAAGTTTTCATATTTTTTAGGATTATTCAACACTCAAAGCACAGTCTCTTGTCTCATGTCACATCTTGAGAAGAGGATGTATGCTCCTCACATTATATATAGTATATTGTGAGGAGCCCTGCTCCAGGATTTGAGAGGCCTGGCTTAACTGTAACCACAATCTCAACCAGTAGGAATGTTTCTTATGCCAAAAAGTGTCTGAGTGGAGAAAAGCTGAGGAACAAGGAAGATCCTAAATAACAGATAAAACTCTAAGAATAAAAATAACTTACTAAGACTAAGAATAAAAATAACTTACCTAGGTTTTACTTAAAGTCCCACATCTCAGCTGTTCCCACCAATTTCACAAAATTTTCTCTGCAACCCAATCCCTGCCTGGGAACACAAAAGAACCCCCAACAAACAAAGCCTTATTGAAAAGTTGAAACAAGGAGAAGATTTAATAACTGGAAGTGACACTGTATAATTGGGACACTTTGGAAATACTAATGAAAGGTTTCAGTAGGCACAGCACCTGCAGAAGGATGATCACATCTCATGCTGGTAAAATCTCCACAGATTTTCTCAAGAGACCAACGCAGCTGGCATTCTACTCCAATCATTTTATGCAAGGTAGTTTCAGAATGGAAGTGAAAAATAGCTTCTTTAATTGAAAATATAGGGGTGGAGATGATTTTTTCCTAACTAGGCAAGCTGTTATTTGGTAAATGTTTTATGTTACTTTATATACTTTAGATACAGAAATATGTGATACAGTAGATTATCTAATCATCCCTCTTGGTTTTCTCTTGTACATCATTTATACATTTGTGTGTTTGAAATTTCTAATATAATCAGAATAGATGGAGGTTTTGTTACACTTCTGCAGCATTTCATGCAGCATATTCAAAGGTTCACAATGGAATGGGTTGTCATACAAACCAAAACCAAACAAGGTAGCATACTGTGGCATATGACACATTCAACCCTGATGCTCAAAAAGATTACAAGGTCCTACTCTCTTCTTCAGTTGTGGGTTGAATCAGAAACTTGATTCCTTGCAATAATAATCACAGCAAGTCATCATAGAAAGAGCTGTACGTGTTTGTTTTTTTTATCAGCTCTGCTTTGTACACTGATTAAGTCTTTCTTATAAAATCAGAAAAATAACTAGTTGTTGGAAGAGCAAGAGGGACTTGAGTGGCATTCAGAGAAAATCTTAGTGATAGGAGGTCAATGCAGTATTCATATTTTGGGAAAATGTATGGTAGTAAGGATCCACTTACATAAATATAGTTCCTCATAAAAACCATGCTGCAGAAATCAAGATAAATCGGTGTTTAAATACCCTTTGTTTGTGCTGTACTGTTTAAGTATTTGTCAGTAACGTGTCCTTCACTAACCATTGCAGCCATTCTTATTGTACTGGAAGGAATTATTTTGTAGTATTGGGAAAAGTTAAAATGAAAACCAAAGAGACTTTCATGGCACAGTGCAGTTCCAATGAATTTCATAGAAAGAGACATGCATTTTGGCAGGAAAACATACAGGAATTAGAACGATTTAAAGGCAGCAAGGGGAATAAACTGCCAAGTAAGCCTCTCCAAAGAAGTGTACATTGTACAAAGTCAAAAAACCATATTGAATTCAAGGGTAATTAACTTCCATATGGTCCTATGGAAAATTTAGGAGGCTGAAGTCAGAGAACGTGAGTGTCTTCTTTCCATGAATATTTGAAAGGCAAATGTCCTAGGGGCGAATCCTTTCTAACCTGCTTTCCTTCCTACCATTTTCTCTGCCTCCAGTCAGTCACACAAGTATTGACAAGCAAAAAGGAAATGTTATGGCCTTTCCTCTCTACAGTACCCATTTCTACAACTTGGTGTGCTACATATATTACAGATAATACAATAAAAGCATGGAGAACACCTTTCCCTTTTCCAGGTCACCACTGAGGCTGGTCATGGTCCTTTTCAGAACTGGATCGAGTTTCTGTAGGCAGGGTTGAAGTTTTCACTGTCTGGGAGACCTTATTATAAAGAAGGACTGCCTGTTCTGCCAGTAGCAGTATCTGAAGAAATCTTTCCAGGAACCACATTATCTGCAACACAGAAAGTAAAACCTGCTCAGGCTGAAGGCACAGATTTGGTTCATAGCATGCAATATTGAAGAAGTGATAATGAGAAACTGTAGGTTGGGGAGTGATTATTTTCTAGTACTCCTAATTAGGGATCTTAGTAAATAAATGTCAAGCTTCCTGCTAGATACATTTCCTTAAAAATTATTTTTTAAATACAAGAGAAAATATAAGATTGTGTAGGTCATTTTGTAGGTCATATGAAGCTGCAAAAGATGAGGCTGAACAAGTTTATTTTCTATTTAATTATAACATGTTTTTAATGAAAATAAATATTATAATCTCCTATGATTTTAGGGAATCATAGTCTTATCCATTGAAAGTTGGTGAGAAACACAAGATCACAGTGGAACAGTGCAGTGCATTGTAAAATCTCAAACCTATAAATGGTCAAGTCTTGTTTGCTTCAAATCTATATAAATAATTCAATTTTCTGAAAAACAATTATCACAGTCAAAAGCCAGTGCTTTCCATATATAACATTTTTGGGTTGACATCGTCTATTTATTAATTTTAACAGCCTAAATCATGTCTTCATATATAATAAAGTATTCTTTTTGTATAATGGTGTCTATCAATATTTATTAATTTTTAGACACAATTTAATTTTTTTGCATACAGTAATATTTTCTGTGTATATAAAACTCAATGCACTATATCAGAGTATATTATAACTAAATTACGTATTCATATTTAAGAAGCACTCTGTCTTTTCTAAACAAAACTCAAAAGGTATATTCACTGCATAGCTGATATCAATCTTGTGATTTCCCATAAGATTTTAGTACAAGTGTGTCTTAGCTCAGTTAATAATTCACATTCCCTTGGGTTTCTAGGATGAGTTGTTTCATAATTGAAAAAATGCAGATGAGCTTAACAACAAATAGCAAGTACAGGTGTTATCATTTTCATAATTCTTTAGGAAAAAGACTATCATATTTAACAAAGAACAAGAGCTTCAGTTTTACCCAAGTAGCTAATCTCCATAATCCATCCATTCAGTTTATCTCCCTCTCTATAAATTAAAACAGACAATAACTGACCACAAGCCTTTGAGCACTAGAGGGTAGATGGAAAAATGTATCAATTTAAAGAAGTTATTCACAAAACTTGTTTTCTCAAGTTTTTTTAATTTAATGTCATACAGAAAATGACAGAAATTAGACATTTGTTTAGAGATTAGTTCAGTTAGTGGCTTTCTTGTTAAAAGGTGGGTGTTGTCACTCCTAAAGTATGCAGTGAAGGAGAGAGTTGCCCACACTTAAATAGCCAGGAATTCCAGTTTAATACAATACCTTTTATTGATGCTGCCAACAACAAGATACTCTAATTTCAGAGAGGTAGTTGGATGAATTTATACACCATAGTAATGATAATAAAAATAATAGTAATAATGATCCTAAGTAAAAGGCATAAACAAAGAAAGAATGAAAACTGCAAGCCACCAACTGGAGCTGATGCTTGCTTTGTGATTTAACCCAGAGGTTTTCGCTGACATTACCTGCCTTTCCCTATTTCTTTTTCTGAAGAGCTGTTGGGCCACAGAGCACCACAGACAGATATTTCATATCAGATTGTGGAGCTGCTGTTTATAAGCAAATCTGTAATTACCAGCATATATCTGATTTCATGGAGAAAGAGTGACAGGTCTTACAAGATGATATAAATCCTATAGAAGGTAATATTTACAGCCCCACATAATTTTAAGCCAGTATTCTGGCTTATTTACATAGTTGAGACTCTTATCAATTTTTCAGTCCTATCTCTTTAAATATAAAAGGAGATATATGTTGAAATAGGTCTCTTAGGAAAAAAAAAATAGTGCAGAAAGAGTGAGGGAAAGTCAGTAAGCAATCTGAGGCCATGCCTATACCAGAAAGTTTTAATGGCAGCATTATTTCTGACATCTATTTTCTGAGTATATATATCTAACAACAATATTCTTTAAAAATATCTATCTTCATAACATTTTTTTCCACTTGTGTACTACACAATCATAGAAGTCACATAAGCTTAGAAGGTATAGTTGACTGTGTAGTAGAGAGTCATCCTTTGTTCCTCATTGGGCTCCATGCCTTGAGAAATGGTAGCATGTCAACGTTACTTTCAGGGAGCTGTGAGATTTTGTATTCTATTTCCCACCACATCATGATCTCCACTTTTCCTTCTTCGTATTTTTTTAGAAAGTCCTGCTGCTTTACACCACATCATTTTCTCAGTGTCAGTCTGTCACATCATTGCTGTGTTCATGGGTGAGTCAATGCTCAGGACACTCCCGGCTTTTCCAAATCTACAGTACCTGGCATTGTCAAGCTGTGCAACTTTAACTATTATCCTAGAGGTTGTCTGTCATGTTACATCCTACTAATCAATCAAGATACTAAATTTTCAGATTATTTAAGCCTTGTAACTACCTGGCAATCATGCTACAGTACTGAGATGGCAAGATAAATATTTTGTAAAAGATGTAACCACAGTGGAAGCATAAAAATGCACGTTACTGTCAGGAAGTAGGCAAGCAGTTTAGAATTGGCTAATCCTTGAAAACTAGTGAAAGTTGAAAGTCAATTGATATCACTCTGCAGAAATTCTGCTTCTGGACATAAAACAATTATGCAAAATTAGTGGTGTCATTTAAAGATGGAAAATTCTAAAACCTAATACAAGGGGCTCTCACCTGGTGGACTAAAAAGGTAAAGATTGTCCCAACTTCCTGCTGTTGATATTGTTTTGGCTCTGTGTAAGTGTTCACTGCACAGGACAGAGACAGATATTTTCCCAAAGGTAGAATGTCAGACTCTCCCTGTGAGGATCTTAACCTCCAAATTTGAGTTACACATGTCTTTATTGAAGTTATAAGGGAAAGCCACAGCCATTATCTGGTGAGGCCAGGAAGAACCAGGATTAGAATGATCAAATGTAATAGGAAAACAGAAGCCTTAGGACTACTCTCAGAATAATTAATACTATATCCTAAAGATAGACTACTAGAGTTTGACAAGTGACTGGAAACAATGGAAAAGAGAGTGAGTTTCTACCTTTAGCCTTCTCAGTATCATATATGCAGATTAGCTTCTTCCAGTATTTTTTTCCTCTCCTTAGATGCCATAGCTTTGCAGTGTAAAAAGTGAATCAACATATAGTGTAAAAACATCAGAATGCAATTTTCAACAAATGAAAAAAAAGAGTTTAAAGAATTGTTTCCAAAATTATTATTTAAATGAAACTTCAGTTGAACTGTTTGTTAGCTAATTCAAGCAAATGGAATGAAACTGGGATAAATAGTTAGAGCAGCTATTCCAGGTTTCATGGCACACTATTTCTAAATTATGTTTACAATAATTATATACATATTTAAGAAAAAAACAAACCTGATTCTAGACTTTTCATAATAGCTTACATTTTTGATAGATACAAGGAAAAGGTCATGTTTCAATCTCTGTAGAAGATGTTTTCCAATGCATCCTTTATTCTAATGAAACTCCTACAGAAATGAGGGAGAAGTATAGACACATGATTTGGCTAGACCACTGTTTAGCTAAGTAACTGGAAAACAAAATAAATATTCAGTAGCATTTTCCCTGGAGTTCAGATGCTGGAGTACGCTCTGCAATTATCCAGGGGGGATCTTGATGGAAGTCATTGGGTACATCCTGTCTTGTGCAGCAAAACAAAGCACTACAGGAGGAAATGTGGTACACTTATGTCACAGAGTAAGAGGAACAAGGCAAAGGAAAATGTAGAATAGAGGAAATTTTTCACATTTTACTAATTTCTCCAACTGCTGTGTCACCATGGCAGCATGAACAATAGGCAGGTGCTCTCAATTAAGGTAATATTGCTGCCTGAGTCAGAGGTGCATCTAAAATACTGAAGATAAATACTTGCAAGCATTCCTATACTTTAAACAGTTCAGAATTAACTTGAAGAGGAGTTTAGATTGTTTTATTCACGAGCAATACTTTGAATTGGATTCTGAAAAACTCCATAGACCAAGACTTTTACTTGGAAGCTGCAGAGGTGAAACTCAAGTATGGTGACGTGGTGCAGGTTTCTGCTTTGTGCACTCATTAATGATTCTGATAAAACTGGTAGCAAACTGTATTTGTCACAGGAACTACTGTTTTCTTCTTCATTGCAAGGGAAAGTTTTCAGGCTAGCAGGATGGGAATGTATATCTCTGTATCTCTAACACAATGCAATACTGTACAGAGAAACCGAAGCTGAACTAACTACTTCCTCACTGAAGCCTAGGGAAAAAGGCAGCAAATGCATTAGTCTCAAACATTGACAGGCAGATAGATGTGGAACCAAGCAAGTATTGTTGGTAGCAACACACTGTGAGAAAGAACAGGATGTGGCTGAAAAAGGGGGCCATACAGAGGTAGGGCAGCAATTTTCTGGGACAAACATCCTTGTTCTGGCCCCTGGAGATGACCATAGCACAATAGAGTACGAGCACAGAAATGAGGTCAAAAAGTGGCTATGGGGGATCAAGATCATCAATAATCCCAAAACTCCTGTGACTCATTTCCAGAAATGTCTAGAAGAACAAACTGCACATGATAATTAATTTACATGGAAATCAAGAAACTTATCTCCAGGATGGGGTAGCTTATAAGTAAAAAAGTAGCCCCACAAAGCCCAAGAGCTGTTTCCAGGACCCTGAACACTCCAGCACCTGGATAGACACTGGATCTAGGACTGATGTATTCTTTCTTTCTTTCTTTCTTTCTTTCTTTCTTTCTTTCTTTCTTTCTTTCTTTCTTTCTTTCTTTCTTTCTTTCTT
>JAWWMU010000001.1:80352075-80369789 GCA_035048155.1 Cinnycerthia olivascens | reverse complement strand
TTTCTTTCTTTCTTTCTTTCTTTCTTTCTTTCTTTTCTTTCTTTCTTTCTTTTCTTTCTTTCTTTCTTTTCTTTCTTCCTTTTCTTTTTTTCCCTCTTTCTCTTTTTTTTCTTCTTTCTTTCTTTCTCTCTTTCTCTCTTCCTCTCTTTCTACTTAATTTCTCTTTCTTCTCTTTCATGCTTCTCCTCATTCAAAATCCACTGCTATGTGTTTATACTGGAAGATAAGGGGCTAACTTGTACCAATTTCCATGCCAAGTGTTTATTAATAAAACTTTCTACATTTTTGTGGACCCCTGATTTTTGTGATTACTTTTCAGCCATGGGCATCTATGAATTTTGGGGGCTCCCTTCCCCTTAGGGGTGGGATGCCACACTTGCTTACCAGCTGCTATATTAACATAGCCTTTCACTTACATTAATTATCCATTCTAATGAACTACAAGGAGTGGGAAAACCTTTGAGGATTACAGGTCAAAAGGTGAAGGTTTTGAAAGGGAAAAATAAAAACTAGGAAATATTGAGCAGCACAGTTAGCTGGTTTCCATCAAGATTTCTTAGGAAGCATTTGACCACTAAAGATAAATATGAAGTAATTTCAGTAACACATGTATCAGTCGGAGCGCAGCAGCATGTAATGAATTCTGAAATTAGGCTGTTCTCTTTTCCTTGAAAGCATGGAAATTGCCTTGTGATGTTGTATATTACAGTTTATAAATCAGTATAGATTTACTTGGGCCCATCTTATTTTAAGTGTTAAGTGAATTTCCACTATTGCTGAATGACAGAGTACCTTTGGAAATGGAGGTTAATAACACATGCACACCAGAGTTTGTTATGATCATTTTTATTGTACTGGAAACCAAGAGAGTCCAAATGTTAAGTATGACTGAACTGTGATACCAGAGAATGATGTTTTCATAAATATGCCTGCTACGTGCTGTTAAGTAAAGACAGAATCAAATTTCCACCTACTGTGAGCAGGATTTCTTTCATTGGTTGTAGAAGTTATTAAAGAGTTAATAGGTGAAAATTTTCACCTACAGTAATTTAGAATTTTCATGATTAAAGTTACTTTCCCCTTATTGTCAATGGAGAGAAATAGTCTGACTAACCTTTGACACATGAGGTGTTGAGGTGACTGGGCTGGAAGGAGATACCTGTGTTGTAGATCAGGATTTAAAAAATTCACAGGTGCAGCAGGTGAATGGTCCCTGATCTACCTGTTCCTGCCTATTCTCTGTTTTTCATTGAGTAATAACCTTTTCCCCTATTTGCAATATTTATATCTATATTTTATTTACTTTATTCTGCAAGATAATTTTCATCTTTACATCTTCACTGCTGTAGAAAGCAAAGGTAATGGGATGAAAAAAAGGGATCTTGTGTTTATTAGACAGCACTACCACTCATCTTTTTAAATTTAACTCTTCCTTTTTGTTCATGGTTATTTTCTCATGTAAACAGCAAACACCTTATCAACCTAACACAAATCCTCAACCCATATATTCACCTGAGTCATGTGAGCAGATACCCAGAGTAAAATAAAAAGAGCTCTCTTTAAAGCTGTGTTCTGCCAGTGAAGAGAAACAAATGGGATCACAACTGCAGCGCTCCTGCCAATCCCTTATCCCCTGCATCAAATTATACACATATTCAGAAACACTCCAGAGGATTTATCAGCTCATACTGTGAGTATTTTCCTGGAATGCAGAAGTGAGCTATAAAGTTTTCACTTAAGAGAAAGACATTCCTTTTTTTTCCCTTGTTTTCCTCATTTCTGCTGCTCAGTGTGCCACACTGCATCAGATATAAAGATAATTTCAACAATCCATGCTTAGCAATAAAGCCATCTGATGTGTTCCAAGACCTTATTTGAAATTACTTCACAGACAAGCTCTGCAGAGAACTGAGGCTGTTTGCTATGGCAGATGTGTGTACCACTGCTGCCAGTGCAATGCATTGGTGCTAAACCAGGAGATCTCTACCTTGCAAAGTCCCAAAGGGAGAGATTTAGTGTTCCTGGTGTGGATAGCTGAATGACTCTGCAAGGTTCATTTACTAATAAATTAATCAACAGAGACATTGTATTTATCTTCAGTTATATTTGCTTTGTGGTCTGATTTTTCAAATACTCTGCTATTACCCCAGTCTTTTCACCAAACTGCTTAAATATATTGAGTGAAATTACAATTCTCAGAAAATACTATGAAAGGAATTAATTTGATTTTATGTAATTCAAATGCAACCCACATAAGCCTGAACATTTACAACAATTCAAATTAGAGTCATTGCAGTTTTAATTCCCTCATCTTCACCTTCTGTCACAACAAATTAAGTTAGATTTGCTGTTTTGAGGTTTTTATGGCTCTCTGTGTTCTTGCTACTTAAATTAAAGACCTTTCTAATCCATGGCATGATGTCTAACAACCTCAGAAATAAGTTATGACATCAATAGGATTATGCTTTTGTGAAATGATGGCAAGCCACAATCAATAACACATTCCATAATTTCATCAGCTAAAGGGAATAAATATGAGAAATATTTGGGAAACACAAACCATAGCAGAGTAATAGGAATATATATGTATATTTTCCCTCGGCGTTTTGGAGATTACAATTATAATTTAAACCTAATAAATGATTAATGGATTGATATATTCAACAAATTAAACCTTTTTTTTTGTAGGATAACTGCAAAAAGATAGATACTGCATTAGAAATATTAATTATTCAATCTGTAGAGCCTGTATGGTTTGTTCTGACATTGACTTTTGTATTCCTTAGATGTACTGGGTCAGGGAAAGTATATGTTATGGTTCCTACTCATTATCTGGTTAATTAGCTACCCAAAACTTCTGAAGAACATGTCTGCATTTTTTTTCTGCGATTTCTTCCAAAATATGAAAAAAAACCAGCTCATTTTACAATACTTTCATCAGTAAAAAAAAATTAATAAAAAAAAAAATCCTTGAATAATTAACTGTGCCCTTTTAAAATGTATTTCCCTTTCCTTTTATTCACATTCAGCTTTCTAACAACCTGAGCACTGAACAAGCTGTCTGGAGTTTATCTGGCAGTTTTGTGATATGTACAACACCCCTACATCTCACCAGCAAGCACGATGACAGATCAGGTGCCCTCTGCTTGTAGTTCTGTGTCAGTGCTCAAATGAAGGGTAATTACCAGTGACAGCCCCAACACTGCAATGGGAGGAGTCAAGGGTCGGGAGAAGAGATGGAAGTGGCAGTGAGGATATTCAAGGCTCTGGGAATAGAGATAAGCAGTAAAAACAATCAGTATATCAGCCACCTTTTTTTTTTTTTTGAGAGATCCAGTATCGTAAGCTAGAAGCTACTTATTCTGCTCATATTTTGTGGTTTGTGGTTCAGAAATTTTTGACAAGGGGAAATCATCACTTTATTCTTGCCTGTGTAACTGGCAGCAATTAGCTGCAGCTGAATGAGACACCATGGACAGAGACATTTGAGAAACTTGTCAAGGAGATTTTTCCATTGATACCAAAACAGAAACTAACGTTTTTAATACTAGGAAAATAATAACTTCAGGAATACAACTTGCTCATAAGAACAGAGAACGTTTTTGGTATTAAAAGAGTGTTGGCAGGCATAATTTAGATATTGTTCTCAATGAGAAACCCTGCCTGACCAACTTGCCAGCAGAACTCCAAAGAAACTCTTGACTATCTGGTGTAATGGAGCACTGAGTGAAAATGTGTTCTGGGATTTGTTGACTTGGAACTGAAGAAACAACCTGTTCAGAAAAGAAAAACTGAAAACTGAGAACTGAAAGCACAGCTCTGGTTTTACTGACAGTTCCTAAATAAATATGAACATCTTCCTTACATGGGCTACTGGGTTCTGCAGATGGAGACTAAAGACACAATTTGGAAGAAAGACACTGGAAAGATTTTCTTTCATCCCCCAGGCCTGAACCATGGCTGTGCACTTGCTGGGCACAGAAATTGCTTCTGGCAAGTAGAGTTTGCCAGTCATTTGCCCACAATACCAAGTAGAAGGCAACTGTTAATAAAATTCTACCATTCTCCTTCTTTAGTTCCCTAATAAGTGAAATTTGACTAGACAGGTAGAAATAGAAACTTCTGCCTCTATCTGAAAAAATGAGGGTTCTTCCTTTGTTTGCATGCTCTGTGCATTCCCAAAAACAGTCACCTTCCAGGAAATCCATGTATACACATGCTCTGTGGGTGATTGCTTGAAGTTGTCAGGGTTTATATCTACTATAACAGAAAGACAACTAGCAGGACTTCTCAAAAATAACAAATATCGATTGGCACAGCCCAAAATAAAAAGGAATAAATGGAGAGAGTGAACAACATAACCTCTCAAAAATCCTTTCCTATTGGTAAGTGTGAAGACTTTTACTGGAAAACTCCACAAATTTCGAAAATTTTCTCATCCATAAAGCTCTCCTAGCAGAGGAGAGCTGTGATTTTCCAGCTGAACATCATGAGGCAGAAGACATTTTGTGAGGATGGTGACTTTCTCTTGAATTCTGCACTTTTTCCCATGTGAATCTCTCTGTTTCTCACATCCTTGCTCTGTCACCATCACTTAATGGCCTCAGAGAAATGAAGAGCCCTTAAGCTCTTTGGGGAGAGGAATGAAAACCAAATGACTCAAAGCTTGCTGGAACAAGTATCCCTCTTTGCCTCCCTCCTGAGCATCTGCTGTGGGACACAGCCAGAGCACCCACAGCTCATGGGCTGCCTTGAGGCTGGGGTACCCCAGGCTGGTGGTACCCCCAGCTCAACAGCTGCCCCCAAAAAATCCACCAGAGCCTTTTCATGGGGTCATGTGAGTGCTGGCAGTGATTACTGCTGCTGATTGGCACACAGATGCGTCTTTAAAGTTAGGGAATGGGAAGGAGAAGAAAAGAAGCTTTGGAAGTATTGTCCAGCAATATGGAAAATAATAAATAATAATAAGCCAAACAACAGCTTTGTGTATAGGAGTGCTAAAAAAGAATTATCCTTCAATTTTATGGCCCTAACACATAACTCAGAATGTGGGAGATAAACATCCTTATCACACACTAAGGGGCAGAGACAGCATTTTTAAAGAGAAAATGGTAAGCTGCTTGGGTAAAATATAAAATGTATTCAAATTAAAATATCTATTAATTAGCCCTATTTCAATGACAAAATATTTCAGATAACTCCTTCTAGAAACTCTAAAAAATAACAGGGGATTGTTTCAGGTGCTTGACTGTTCATAACACAGATTTGTAAGGATATTCCTTACATTGTTTCTCTTATGTGTGTGGTGAATAGCTTTTTCTCCCTTAATTTTATAGGCTTATATTAATATCTTCTTGCCTTTTATTGGTTTCATTCTCAGAATTTAATTTGCCTGAGAGGATTTATAGTGTGATTCTCATACATGTATTGTATCTTATCTATCATAGCTAGATTTGGGTTTAATGCAGTGAATTATCATTGTCACTTGACACATAAAGATGTAAGGCAGAACCATGTTCTAACTTACTTCTAAAATGTTGTTTGTTATTGCTACAATTGCATAACTTCTCAGAGACAAGTGTTCCTTTACATCATTAAATTTCCTTCTGCTTATTGCTTGTCTATGCTAAATGAAATTCACTTCATTCACAAACAGAGCAATGTTTAGTTGTTATTTCTCTTTTATTAATTTGTTCATGACCCCTAGGGATGCCTGTTTCACTCTCATCTATGCAAAGGGAATTTAACAATGTTGTGTTTCCTAAAGGCCATAATTATTTAATTAAAGCTTAGAAGATAAAGCCAGAAGTTACAAACTCTATGCATAAGGTGGTTTCTCTTTGCGGAAATAATATGACCTTTAAATAGCACTTTCCTGAAAAACAAAAACTTTGAGCAGAATATAGAGAAAACGTTAATTTTGTTGCATTAGGAAAATGCAGATTGGAGCTAACAAGATAGCCTCTCACAGATTTGTAAGGGTGTGAGAACCTAAGTTCTGAATAAAACAGCTGACTACATTTTGGACCAAGATTCAGGTCAAATATCTTATAAAATAAGAGAGTTTTCTCACAGGCTTGAAGATAAAATGTTCTGTCCTGAAAACCTTCATTTTCTTCCAGCATAACATTTAAATTTGATTCTCTTTTGTTTGGCACTTCATCTTATTTGGATTACTTTTCATCCAATCTCCCTATGATTACAACATCCTCCACAGATTTCTTCACTTGTAGTTTTCAAAAGGTGAAAGAAATTAAATAGAAATTCATATCCCACTGAAGAATTTTCACTTGAAGTCAGAAGAAACATATATCCTTCTAATGTATATATAAATCCAAGAACCAGGAAAATGTTGAGTTCTAGAGTGCACATAATGCTAAAATGATATTTGACAGAATCCATTTTTAGAGAAGAAACACATTTAATCTTAAAAGGTATCATGACACATTAATGATTTGCTTACAGATTCCTGATAGTTTTAATAGTCTTCATGGAGCCTCTTGAGTAGACTTTGCTTTTCAATGGTCCCTGTATGATTTTGACAGCGTTTTAACTATTGTGATTGAGAAACAGTTTAATCCCTGGATACTGTCTGTCTGAGAAGACATTTCTTCTGAAAAGCTCCACACACTAATTATGCCATTAAAATACTACAAAATAAGAGCTCACAGCTGAGTTTGACTTGAAGTCCTCAGGAGTATTACAGACCTTATAAATTCTAAACAGTTATGTTAAACCTAATTTTAAAATAACCATTTAGAGAAAATTTAACAAATCTGTGTGGTTTTATATATGTTTCTTGTTCTCTATTTTCCTAAAGAAGAAATCATATTAATGTTCTCTGAATATGATTACTGGCTGGAATATCAGTCTTTCCCTATTTCTCTATGCATAGAACTAGAGATTTCACTTTTTCCAAGGATCTTGGCATACAGTTTCTGCTGTAAGAGAGAAGAAAGAAAATAATTTAATTATGTCCCTTACACTATCTTGAGACAAATTGCCCTTAGATTTTGGCCATAAGACAGATGAACTATGTGGGGGTTTTTTGGGTATTTTTGAGTTTTTTTCTTTTCTTTGATATTTTTTTTCCTTATTTACCATAACTTTATCCCAATACATTGCCTTTGATACGTGATAAAAGACCTCTCATTTTTCTGGTGTGAACTATTCGTGTACAAGCACTGATTTCAGTGGACATTCATTTTATGTTATTATTGAGGAACAGCATTTCAGTCTTTCTATTCTTCAAAAATCTTTTGTCTGTTCTGCATAACAAATGTTTTCACACGATCAGGATTTAAATGCTGCCATATTTTCAATGTTAGCTCTTCTGCAAGCTGTTTTCTTTAATGGATTCATTTTCATACATAATTCTCTCTAAATTGCAATTTATTTAAATCATGGACTGACTGGAAAGCTATGGGTAGTAATTCAGATGGACTGAGATTTTTCTCTCTAATATTCATTTCGGTATTTGCCAAAATCTCTTTTTCTAAGTATATATTTAAAACCCTTTCATTTACTGATTTACTTTTGGCTTCCTATAAAGATTCATACTGATCTAGCTGCCTTTATCAATAATTCATTATGCCCTGGAGTAGAAACTTCTTTTTTTTCCCTTTGGCTTCAGTATGTTGCAATTATGAAAACAAAATTAAATAAGTAAAAGGCAAATTTATGGACCCAGAAGTATTATTGAAATTAAATTGTATTTTATTGAAACTGTTCCTATTTGAAGTTGAATATTCTTGTAGAAGTTAAAATAGTCATACTTTTTAAATATATACTGCTACTGTCCCTTTTGAGACAGACTTGGCACACAACAGAATTGCAATTTGGCTACTGTAGTTTGAGGAGTTCATGTGCAGTTTAAGGATTCTTTTTGATATGAAGGATTCTTTGTGATGTCCACGTGACTGAAAATGTCATTTGGAATAAAACACAGGTTTGTTCACTTTACCCATTTGATGGCCCTACTCCAGTAAAAGACTGCAGAACACTGCAATTTCCTATGAACCATCATACTGCAGGAAAGGTGAATGATTCTCTGCCCATATGGTGTCATGCTTAGGTAGGGATCTCTCAAACCTGATTTTCAGGGCTTGGGTAGGCACACAGATTACTCAGTAAGTCCAAACATGTGTCTCATCTGACAAAGGTTATGTATGTCAGGATGCCTGAGGGGAGCAAGAAGAAACAGAACAGAAGGAAACAGCTGCACAGAAAACAGAGGATCCATGAGTTGGAGAAGAAAAACAATGAAAAAGGGAATTAAGAGGCTCTTTGCAACTATCTGGTTCACAGGGCAAACAATACTTAAAAGCAGTGATAAGCTAAGCTTTAGTGTGCAGCCTGACATCGGTATGCAAACACACATTGCCAAAGAGCAGCGTGCCATGGAGATCTAGGGAGCCTTGTGGGTAGGGAGGAGGCAGAGCTGAAAGCTGAAAGCTTTGCTGGAGGACTTAAACCCCTTGCTAGCTCACTTTCCATTGTGCAATAGGGCAGAGACTGCGTCTCCACTCAGCTCACAGTCGCTCCTGCAGGATGACGCCGGATCAGACCGGATTTCTCCGAGAGATTTCGTAAGAGAGAATCATGCTTTAAAGTTCCTCCTTGGCAGGCACAGCATCAATCATCCAGCAGGTTGTTTGTCTTCTCTTCACCAGTGAGACGTTGAGAGGGATTCATCAAGTATTAATAAAGGACTCTAGGTTGCTTGCCGTGAGCTATAAAACTGCAGACAGTAATTCCATGCTTTGAAAAGAATATATCTCTCTGTCTCAATATATGTTAAAGGTGCTCTATGAAATAATTAAAAAGCAGGAATACAGGATATGGCCCAAACCTTACAAACAGTGGCCCAGTAGCCCTTCATGTTATTCCTCAATTACTTCATTGAAACATTTTCATCTCCACTCATAATAACACCTCTACACAGATGTGCCAGACAGAACAAGCTTGCCAGTGAAATCATATCCAAGAAAACTGTGAACTGGTGAGAAGCAGCTTTTGAAAAACACTGCCCAGTGGAAGAAAAATACTTTATCCATGCATAATAAATATGGTTTATCACACTTCATACAATGACACTCTGAAAATATAGGTTCTTTGGGCTTATTAAGTTGTTCAATAGACCATCAAAAGACATAAAAAATCCTAGTTACTTCTGATAAATAGACTTGCAAAATAAGCTCTAATTCAAAGCCCTATTTGTGAGTAGGATGTGTGCATGCTCGTGTGTCTGTTCACATATCACAGCACGGACGCAGAGAGCAGGACTGAACAAAAAGCACTAGATGCACTAATGTTTCAAAAGCTGGGGACTAAAAGAAGGGCAGAGGTAGGTCCTGTTTATGTGTGAGTACAATGTGTAGGTTAGAAATCTGATTCTGGGATCAGAGCCACATGGTGCTCTGGGAAAAATATATGTATTAGTATTCTCTTTCTGTAACATTGTTCAGATCTTCCAGTCTCTTTCTATTTGCACAAAATATAAATGAAGGCATATTAAACAAAACATTCTGAGGTTTGCTCTATTAATTTTCTCAGTCACAGTAAGCCTTCTTATCTCAGTGGAATTGTTCAGACAAACTGCCCTTGAGGAGCATGTCAGCCTTCAGAAGGATGCACAGAAGGTAGGTGAAGTTCTGTCATCCTATGGCTAAGCGATGCAACAGCTGCCCCTGCATATTGCCAAAAATCTAGTGTAGCCAACATACAAGATTGTATCCCAGCACCAAAGAGAAAGACAGACTCAGCAGCAATATTTAACATGCTTCATATTTTTCTTGGTAGTGATTAGTTTAATGTTCATATAATTTGATTAAATCTCAGACTGCTTATGTTTTCTTTAAGTACTCGGTAGCATTCATTTTGAATTAGTCACCAAAAGGAGAGTTATCAGAGAACAAGGATAAATGCTCCTCTCCCTGGAATCAAATCACAGTTATGAATATACCAACATTGTAAAAGCAGTATGAGAGGAACTATGATAAAAAAAGAACACTTTGAGGATGATCAGCAAAATGAAAACAGCTTACCTATTGAAAAGAATATAATAAATCAGCCCAAATTGCATATCTGGAGTTTATTTTCTGTTACTGACCTGCTATTGGGGACAAAAATGAAGAAGGGTTTTATCTTCCTATTGTATGGTTCACAGCAAATAAGCTATAGTCAAGAAATCACAAAATAATATAATAAAATGTTTAAATCAACATTAATGCAATTCATAGAGAATTTCAGAATTCTACTATACAAGCATTACTATGGGTAAGATATTAGTTATTCATCACATTTTGTGGCCCTGTATGTGATTAAATGGCAAGAGTATTCTAAAGGTCAAATGTGAGATGCAAGAGGCAAAATAAAAAGCCAAACATTTTCTTGTTGTTGAACATTTTGTTTGTGATGTGCTTAAGTTGCCCTAAGGATTTCTTTCTGTCCTCAGAAAGTCAACAAGCAAACAATTTGAAAATGATTAATATTGATTTTACAGAATACACCACAGTTCTGCTGGAATTCTTCTGTCTACAGTAGAAAGTTATATTTGTTGTTTTGAAAAGAGGACAATTAATATAGTGGAAGGAGCAATGTGCAGAAAGTACTGTATGTCCCTGAGGCTGATGCCTCCCCCTGCACCTTGTGCAGAGCCTGTTTGGCTGCTGCAGTACAGGTACCTGACTTGGTGTTTCACAAATGCAGAATGCCCTAAATACACTCCCAGGGGATCTCTTGCAAGGAGAGGAGTGTTAGCTGAAGGTTCTCTCCTTCCATGTCTAGGGCAGGAATTGCAAAACTGAGTCAGTGGATGTCCTGTTTCCATAACTCCCTTCTGGGAAAGCCCTAGCTCAGGCTTGGACTGGCTCAGTTGCCACTGCCAACAAGTGCCAGTTCCCTACATGCAAAGCCAGGACCCACGGGGAGAGCTGACAAGCAATAAAAAAGAGAACCAGGGCTCCAAATTGCTTGCTGCTCTTGTATTAGCCCAAGGGATGCCAGCAACCAGGATTTATTGTATACATACAAAGTCTCTGCATGTCCATGGGTCCTGGCATGTTTTAGGAGAGGCTTCACCTGCACCAGTCCTGGTAGCTACTAGAAGCACTGAAAGATATCAGAAAATCTTGATGTAGCTTCCCACAAGTTTGTTTTATTTTTCCCTCAGAAATGGAGGACAGTTAACAGCCTAAAGTTTTGCTTGGCTTTTATTTGTTTTTCCATGAAAAAGGTGATCTTTCAGAAGATAAACCATTTTTTATTGCTAAATTTAAAGATTTAATTTCAACTGTAAGTTTGGGGAACCTGGGAACAGGTTCTTGCTAACATTACCAACATCCATCAGTTATATCTATTAAGAGTGGAAGGAAAGGATGTAGAACCAGTGCTCAGTCAAAGCAAATAGAATAATCCACCAGCTCAACAAAAAAGCCTTTTCAATGGAAATCTATTTTATCTGTGGGTTTTTCCAATGAAACTGTAAATTTACACAACCTTTGCATTGGATAACATCTCAAGAAGTAATACTTGTAGATAAGCTCATTGCAATTTTACACTGACTATTCAAAAATTCTACTTTTTCTAGAGAAAGTATCCATCCTTCTTGTCTACTTTCTATCCATTTTTAGTCGGTTTCTTTCAAGTAAGGTGTATAAAAGATAATAGCAATTATAAATTATTTAAATATAGTAATTCAAATAATTCATATTTTCATGAATTCATGTTTCACAGCCATGCTTTCTCCAGCAAAAACCTTTTGAACTCTGTTTCAAATACTGTAAGTGGAGGTCAGCATTCACTGGATAAAAACAAAACCTGCTTTTGTTCAGTGACAATTTATTGTTTCATACAGCCTTTCTTTTGTTAAAAGCAAAGCAAAAAAAATTGCCACTTCATTCTTCCTCCCTGATACTTTGATTGGAAGGGTAACACTACCAGTGAATTAATTGTTAATTTGAACAGGAATAGGGATCTATGCCATGCTATATGTTTTGCCTCCTTTCTGTCACATACATACAAACTTTTCCTTTCTATTTAATTAGCTGGCATCATTATTTAGCACCACTTTTTTCTACAAGACACTACCAGTTTTTTATAGTATGTCATATTAGAATATTCAAGATAATTAAAGAAGTATATTATTCCATGTACTTGTCTACAGATTTCAAAGAAAAGAAAGAAGCTCTTATAAAATGTTAATTCATGAGCACACTAAATTGGGTATCAACAAGATATTTTATTTCTGCCCAAAGAACTATTTCTTTGTCAAACTAACAGTACTATCAGCTTGGAACAATCAATATTTAAAATATCAGGGTACTTCAGGAATATTTCTGAGAACTGATGTACTGCATTTTTATTTGTTAAAAAATAGGGGTTAACCACCCTTGAATAATATCACAACTTTAATATTTTTGTCTATGTTGTTAAAACTAGATGATAGTATTACCTATATGTATCCAAGTTATCTTCAAGAACAAGTCTTGAATCTTAGGAAGACAGGATGGAAGTTCTATCCATTTTTGGTTTTATGAGACAATATGGGAAGTATGAGACCACAGTTGTTAAAAAGATGTATAAGCAGCAGTTCACTCTGATAACATTGCAGTCTTCAGCCAGGCACTTGAGTGTGGAAATGGGGCCACTAAACATCCCACAAAAGGATTTACAAGCAGCATTTGTCCCTCTCTGAGCAGGGCCACTGGACTAGGTGACCTACTGTGGTCCCTTCCAACACTACCCATTCTGTAATTCTGGGATTCTGTGATTCTGTTATTCTGTTATGTCAGTTCATGGAACGTGAAATTCTGACAGGAAATTTATAAATAGAACATGTCAACACTCCGATACACAATTTCTCCTCCACTACACATTGCTTTTTGCTTCACTAGGTAGACTGTCAGCTGCAGACATTCTCCATGCTGAGAGCACAAGGCAAATGCCCTCTGTGTATCTAAGATCTTCTTTAAGCAGAATTGTGTACTATGTAATATCACAAACAGCTGTTCCTTCTGATGTGTCCGTCAGCTGAGAATAGTCAGGACAGGGAGAACTCAACTGTGCCATACATCCATGGAAACTGAGGAAAAATTACATTCAGCTGTCATTCATACAAACAGAGCTTTCTGTTCCCTTTAGTGGTTCTTTCATCAGTATGACTTCTTCCTTGGGACTTTGAGTCATTTCCTCAAGTCTTCTAGGCTTTCATGGTGTGCTGAATCAAGTGCCTAACAAAAGACAGACAAAAGGAATGGGGATTTGTCTCATTAAACCCAGTTATTTCCTCAGAAAACCTCTGCAATGTGTGACTTAGTGAAAGACAAGACGTCTGGTCTAAATCCACACCAAATTTTCCATTTTTACCTCAGGGGGTGTTGCTGACTGAGGCATGGATACAAAAGGAAAGACACTCACTGCAGCTGGCCAAAGAATAAGGCTTCTGCAGATGCTGTGCAAGTCCTTCTCTTCATTTTTAAGCAGGGCATTTCTTGAGTTTTTGTGGAAGATAGTACTGACTGACCATAAAAAACATTGAGAACCCCACAAAACTCACCCGTCACCAGCAGTGGTCTTATCAGCTCTGATACCTTACCAAGTTTTGGGGAGGGAGGCAGGGGTGTAGGCTGTGATCTCACATTCTTTTTGGCTGGAGGAAGCTTCCTGCTCACATAGGAAACATGATAATATGAATAAATCGCTTCAAAATGATTTTTCCATTGATCCAGCAAATTATGCAGCCTACCACTCTGCCTAAGACAAATGTCATTCAGCTTGATAAAAGCTACAGAAACTATGTCTGCCTTTCAGATGGCATTTCATGTTGAACACAATCTTTCCTGAGCAATGAGCTGACAGTATTCTTGACTTGAAACCAGATGACCTTTCTTTTCTTTCTTAATAAGCATCTCTGATGACACTTACTCTATCGAAGATTCTTATTTGCAATGTCTGCTGCAAAAATCACGTCATGTGTATTTGATAGTCTGTTGAGCACTTGTTAGCACAGGTGGTCTGATGAAGCATTGTTTAGAAATGAAAAGAAACTGAAAATTCAGACTTAGTGAATGCCAGAAAACAGGCAACCACCTAACATCTTGACTCTAACATTATCCTTCCACTAAAAACAGTTTACCAAAATATTGAGATTAAGCAAACCTTTTTAACAGCAGAAAACTATTGCCGGTGTTAGTTTTTCTGTCTATTCATTAGTTAAAGTCAGTTGATCACCAATCTTTTCTATTGACCAATAGCAGTCCAAATACAACCATTTGGTTTGGTAACAATTCTATTGATCAGACTTGAGGTAATGGAAGACTAATCATTGTATCATTGGGAAATATGAGTACCAACAACTGCTGTCTATATCTACTCTTTTTCTTGTCAGTTTTCTCCCGTGTAACTGACTAGATTCCCAATTCCCTTTCTACACACATATTAGAATAATCCAAAGTAATGATGACTGATGTTTCCAGGTATCATTAATAGTAACTGTCAGTCGATGACAAAATAATTACAGTCTGAATTGCTAGCCCTAATTTTGTAAAAATAGAAAAACATACCACAGGGATCTGAACTGACCCTGGCTGGTCTGAAATAAAATGTTGATGAATACTGTACACTGTAAGTAAATAGGCCCAACAATATTCAACAAGGCTGAAATTCCATTTTGGCATAGAGAGAGAGTAGAGCAGCCAAGCTGTACTGAAGCAGACTGTTGAAGAGGCCTACAAACAGAAATGATTGAGTATTTCTCTGTGTTTCTCTTTATAACCAATAGTTTTCTTCTGTTATCAGATGAATTTTTTTGAATAGATGTTGATAAAAACTAACACTTAAAGCGGCAATAGTAAATCTCCTTTGAAAGACCTGAAGTGACAGACTAAGATGAATTCAATGTACTTACAGTAAATTAAAAGTGAACTCCAAAGATAAGGGGCTTTAGGCACTGAGAAAAGTGACATCCAGTCTGAAATTCTGAACAACAAGTTTGGGTGCATTTTCACATCATGCATTTATTTTGTGCTCACGTATAAGTTAGCCAGTCTATATTGCCTTCCACCTCTTTATAAACTTTTTAAAGGAGTCTTTAAATCTAAAATTCATAGCTTTACTGTATTCCTCATATGTAAATACATAAGTATTTTCTCAAGCAGATCTTCGTCATTTTTGTGCCAGGATACTTCAGTTCCAGCTTTTTACCTAATAAAGGCAGACACCAGCAGGTGTTCTGATGAATGGCTGCACAAATCCCAGTTTTACATTTTGTAACCAATATGCTTTTGCTAGAATGTTATGTTCTTGAGGTCTTCTTGACCATCCTGATCCCAGAAACAGATAAAAACTCTTGGCCATTTCAGCTACAAGAATAACAACTGGATGGTAGTGGTGTTTGACTGGCACTTTATTATGGTACAACCACATCAGTCATATCCTGAGGGTTGGAATCAATGTACATCACAGTCATTATTTTTTTTTAGATTGAAATACTTACTATATTGAAAGTGGTCTATTCTACCTGTAGCACTGCTGTTTTGTTCATGTACCAACACAGTCAGAGATATATGAGACATGTTCTTGAAATTATATATCCAGTAGAGAGTTAGGAGTGGTAGAACTGGAGATACAGTGAACATAACTAACTTTATTTGCTATTAAATATTAGTCATGGAACACAGAGTATTAACCAAATTGCTGTTAATTCATCCTTTCAGGAATTTCCACACCTTATTAGAACAATATTGAAGTAGGAGCAATGATAACCAGAGACCAAGGCAAAGAGAAAATACCCCTGTTGCTCACTGCAAAGACTCAACACTGTGTAAAATGCAGTTATTTTGGCAATAGTACTTATTAAGTAACCTGGTATTTTATTTTTATGGGACTTTTATATGCAACCGATATGTTCATTAAAATAAAATCCTACTGAAAAGAAATATCTTTTTATTCTTGATCCAGCTCAACAAAGTAAGCTATAAACAGGTTTTACCTATAAAGATCCTCCATAAAATCCAAAATTAAATGATTAATTGGAACTGAATAGATAGAAAAGGGCATTTTCTGGATTTCCAGCTTTCAAGAACTTAAATTTTTCAACTAAGTGAAATGTTCAGCATTTGTTTCCATTTCTTCTTAGTGAAAGTCCTTTGGGAAAAGCGTGGTGTGGAACACTGTAAATTAGTTTCCTTGCATATGGAAAAATATTAATTCCTGGTTCAGTACTTCTATATATGTTTTTTATTTTGACTGAAAAGTCCATCAGTCCATCAAATACAATACTGGTCAACTGCTTTTGTTTAACCTGAAACTATCCTTTTCCTGAGAAGAGATTAATGTACCTTATCTTGTATCTGTGTGTTTTCACACTGTTCTGGAGTTTTATTATTTACCTTTAATATTCTGTAGATATATATGATAATCTGCCTTTTGCTCCTTCCAGTAATGCAATAATTCACAGGTTTTTTTTTGTTGTTTTTTTCAAATTTCTTAGCTATGTCTCAACTAAAGGAGTGCAGTTAATAATATGAACTCTTGCTTGTTTGCTTGGGAACAGCATGTATATTTTTAATCTTTGTAATGTTTCTTGTTTTTGAAAGAAAAGTTATCCTTTTGATACTTTAGGATTTCAGATCATATTTTCCTTCACTAAACTTCTCTGCATTCACATGCACAGCTAGTTAATAAAGTCCTCCTGATCTGATCATCTGAAGCAGAAGAGGTAAGTGCAAATTTAATATCTTTAATAATTCACTATCAACATAGGTCTGAATGGAGAGTGTCAAAAAGCCTTGTTTGTCCACCAGATCATTTGAGCCCATCCCTCCACCTTCATTCTCCTTAGACCCCAGGGTCTGTTGCTGGATGATGACTTCTTTGAATACCTATAAAGGTGTTATGCAGCCAGAATTGGGGCTGTCCGCTTTCACTCCAGCCTATCCTTCTACACCAGCTCTACCTCATGTCTTTGCTTCATGATCCATCCAGGAGAGGCTTTGCTTCTTTTCTGAGCTTTGCCTTAAACCTCTGCTCCACTTCTGCCAGCACTAAACATCTCATAAAACCACCCCCTTTTCCTGAGTACTCAGTTTACAACCTTCTTGTACAAAAATAATGTCATTTAGTGGAATCATAGCCATAAATCTATTCATTTCTTTTGCTTGTCTATCTACATTTATTTCCAGAAATGTAGCATAAATATACCTGGCATGACTTTGTTAGGTTTATTTTGCACCTCCAAGAAAAAAAAATGATTACATTTCTATATTCATATAATTTAAATATGCTCACACAGGATGGCTCCACTGAGCCACTATAGATCTCATTGGCAGTTCTATCACCATCCTTCTCAGATATGGATCTTCTATATCTCTTAATCACAGTTTTGCCTTGAGAATTTTTTTTCATAGCAGTAGTTCTTGCCAAATGTAATAAAAAAACAGCAAATAGAAATGCTGTATATGTCTGTGAAATCTAATCCACAGCAAAATTTCTCAGACAAAGAAATATTCCAATGCAATGGAAATTTATTGTTTTAAACCTAATCCTATTCTTTTAAATCTAACATACAGACAAGTACATAATTAAATAACACAAAATAACTTATTTTTTCCCCAAATTTTTAATTAAAATCTGTGTAGTTGTCCTGGTTTAGGGCAAATTTGGGAGAGATTCTCCAAAGGGGGCCCCTCTAGAAAAAACAAACCCACACGGCC
>JAWWMU010000001.1:80325675-80351975 GCA_035048155.1 Cinnycerthia olivascens | reverse complement strand
CACAAATGGGGATACAAACATCACCCTAGGACAGTAGTTCTGAACCATAGCAGCCTCTCTGGTGAAAATCTAAATGAGACTGCTGAAGAAGGTGGATGGTACTTTTTGCATTACAAATATGCATGATCAATTTAACACTTTTATTAACAAATCTAAAAGTAATTGCCCCAGGCTGTTTGATCTGCACCGAGCAAAGTAAATGAAGAGATAATTCATGTTCTCAGGTTGTACTGTGATATTAGGGAGAACTTAACTTTAGGTAGATTTGAAAAAAGAAATATAATAATTTTTTGGAAAGAATAAATTTAGTGTTTGTAAAATACTCAGCTCCATCCATAACCAGAGATTAGGCAGTGTTTCTGTGACATTTCATTTTTCCCTGATAATAGTCAGTATTCTCTGTGGCTGGGAAATCACATGAAAGAATGAAGGGATGTCTTGGTATTTATGCCTTTTTGGTGTACCAACCCTGAAGACTCTTGATGTTGTAGTGTTCCAATAATGAGGGTATCACGTGCTCACTAGGGTTTGGATAGAGACCACTAACCTTTTCTTTACAAGCTTCTGGACACCTCACAGCAAAACTCTTTGGCCCAGGCCTTACTGAGCCAGACAGTGCTTGGATATGTGTGCAAGCAGTGAGACAACGAGCAGGACAAATCCAGGAAAGCTGCTGCTTGGTTGTAAATGCACCCTCAGTGATGCAGTGCAGAGATCACTGAAGACCTGCCTCTTTTCCTCAGGCTGAGAGTTGAAAAAATTTAAAATCATTGGCTGATACAAAATTCTCTTTCTTTGCCAGTTCACCCCAGAAAAGCAACCACCCAAGATACACTCTTTTGATGTCAGTATTTTTGCCAATGACTTTACTTATCCAGTATTAATTTTGGGGGGAAGATATTTAAGAATCTCTACCTGGAAAAAAAATTTATGCATATGGTATATTTTAATCCTGAGAAATGGCAGAAATTATATTGCTCTTAATTTACTTCTCCTGATGAAAATTAATATTTTTTTGTCTCATGTTTAGTTCTCTCTGCCTCTCCTCCCACTCTGAGGTGTCACTGTCAAAATCACAGGAGCATTGGCACCAGCTGGTTGCTGCTACCTTTGGCTACCTTCTTCTCCTTTCTCATGGCTGGTTTGTGTGAGTTGCTCCCAGTAAGATCCCTCTAGGATCTGATTTGCCAGATCTCATACAGCACACACATAAAACCTACCCATAGGGTGTTACTAGCAGCACTGCAGCTCACAGTGTCTTGCAGAGTGCATAGGATGATTAAAATTGTAAAGGGACTGAATTTTGGATAAAAGCTCTCTTTTTGCAGTCATCCACAGAGAAGACTGAATGAAGAAGGTAGAGTTTTCATTGGGACAACCTTGAAAAGTAATTTTTTTCACATTCCTGTTCATAGGAATTTTTCACATTCTTGTCATTGCTCCTATTTTGTACTTGTTTTAAAATTTTTAAATACATCTAAGGATAAATGCCTTCATAAGCAAAAAATTAAATAAACACATTTAACAAATTTCAAACTGAGATAATGACTACTCCTGTTCTTACTGAAGTCCCTGGGGACCACGTGAGACAGGTATTTCACAGTCTAAAAGGCACAGTAAGATTTGACAATGATCTTGTGGCAATACAGAACACTAATCTGACACACAAGGGACCATGAAGTATATCTGCAATAAATTGTAAATGAAATTGTAAGGCAAGGACAAGTATATCCATTAAGATTTAGCAGAATTATTATTAGCATTAGGAGCTTAATGAAATTGCTATTAATTTTACCAACCAAATGCAGTATCTCTGCAGGAGTTACTCTAAGCAATGCTAGTGGAATCTCTGAGCAACAATGGATTAATTACCAGAGTCTTCTTCCTCCCACCCAGTAATCAGACTTCCTTGTCAGCGTCATTAGAGACAGCATTAGTCTTGTGACTTTATCATCCCTAACTGACAGAGAAGGGCAGACAGAGTAAGATAGTGCTGTGACATCAGGTATTCCATCACAATCCACAGGGGCTTGTAGTACATCCTTACTTGTAGTTCGAAAGGAGAATAAAGTTGAGTTTCTAGCCTAGCCACCGTTCACCCTGAATTTTCTTTTTGCTGGTGTTGAGGGTGCTGGGGTTCTGCCACTGGCACAGCCAGCCACAAGTACATTGGCCTCGGTAAGTCACCTCAGCAGTCAAAAGACATCATTTTGACAGCACCTAAGAGTCGAGCAGACCTTGCCCTTGCTGACAGCCTTGTTTGCTGCTCTTGCTCTCCCCTCAGCCCCCAGGCAAGCTGAGGGTGCAGAGGGGGCCCTGTCTGGGTCACCAGCCCCTAGAGATGTCCTGTCCATCCCCATTGACAGCAACGCTAGTCCCAGACCATAGTCTGACATCTGGTGAAGTTCATGGGCCTTTAGAACATTTCTTTCTGAAATGTTGTTTATAAAGAAAATTTAGATATTTAACTGTTGGATTAAAGGCACATTCACACAGATCAGATTTAACTGAATTTGCCATTTATACTCAAGGAGATTTCAGTATCTAGATCAAGCCTTCAATTCTTAGCAAATAACTATTGGGAACATCTAACAGAAATCTCATTTTCTTCTGATTAAAGAAAATGCAGAAAAGTTAAATTAGACTTAAACTGTTTATAATTCTTATGGAATAAATTGACTTTGATTACACCTTCATTATTAATGATGGGGTTTTTTATTAGTTAATGACCTAAATATCAGGTTTAATTATGTTTGTCATCCATACCTGTCATACTTACAATGTATTAGTGCAAAATGTATCTAATATACGTACATGCTTGAAGGAACAGTGCATAATCTGTTTCAGTCATTCTCCATATTTGTGTTTGACTATCACTCCATACAGGATCTGGCAGGGGTGGAGTAAATTTCCCACAGAACAATCTAGTATGTGCTGTATTTTGGATTTGTGAACAAAACAGCGTTGATAACACAGGGATGACTTTTTTTTTCTGGCAAGGCAGTCCTGTGTGATATAAAGCCTTAAAAAAGAAGAATTAAATTTTTCCGAGGTAATGAAGTCCTTGGAAATGTTTTGTTTTAAAGGCCCGTGTTTAAAAAGGAGAATGAGGACCCTTATCCCAGACTCTCAACACCTAACTTTCAAGATCAATATTTAAATCTATATATCAATATCTAACTCCTAGTTAGAGTTCCCCAACAGCATCACATAATAAGCAGTCAATAAGTGTTACAAACATTTCTTAAGCACAAATATCTGTGCCTGTCTAAAGACTAAAGTCAAATAATGCAGAGTATTCCTGAATGGTACTTCATGTTCCCATAATGTTTCTACATGGAAATTTTCTGTAAGGTCAGAACAGTTTCCAGCTGTGGTGGTCCCATTCAGTATTTACTTATCATGCCATCCTGCTAATTGGGCCTTAGATGAAGTATGCTAATTCTTAACAATAGCTAGAATATACATAAAATTACTTCATTATAAGGTATTTTCTTTAAGAATACCTTAGGGCTCAAGACTTTTTTTCTTTTCCCCACAGAAGTTGAAATCACTTGGTTGTTAAAATTCCATTGTTAAAATCTCTTCACTCCAATTTCATTATGGAGAAGAAATGGCTGAAACAGATGGTCATTCTCTTAGAGGACTAATCCTCATTTATAAATGAGTCAGCAATCTAAGTGCCTAGTAAAATAAATCTGTATATATTAAATATTTCTTTTGGGGAGAGTGTTTTACACATAATGAAAAATACAAAATTGTTGAATCAGTGTTCTGAGTACAACACATTGTACCTAAAGAATCAGAAAGGACACTACCACATGTGCTTCTGATACCAACAGCATACAAAATAAAAGCTTTACACGCAGAAACATTTTTGTTCATTTTCTAGGATTTCACATTTGATACTCGATAAATCTATTTCTGTGGTTAAAATAAGTTTCGCATAATTTTTTTTGAACACTTTTTATTCTGATAAGTGAGATCTAGTACCCCAAAATTAAGATTTACTATATTATTGAATATTTTTGTGGGTGTTAAGTTTTATGGATACACAAATACTCTTTTGCTATTTTTTATTCAAATTACATACCAGATTTTGTTGCAGGCAAGTTTGTTGTTTAATTTAATTAGCCATCAGACTTAGAATGAGTTATTAAGGGCTATAAACAGTTAATGCTCAGGTTCATTACACTGAATTTAGAAATACATTATGTCTCCAGACCTGGAGGCCTAACCAGAGAGACTCAGCTTCATCACTGATTTCCCAGGAACATTTGGATTGATCTTCTGATGTGAAACCAGAGGGTACTGCCTGCCTAGAACACTTGAAGGATATAAATAGCCAATGTGCAGAAGAGTTCCTCTCAATGTATATGATGGGGAAGGAGAGCTCTCCTGATACATTCTTTTTCACCACGACAACATCAGGTTGTGATGGATTAAGTAGAAACTGAAAGGTCTGTGACCTCACCTGACAAGCCCCTCCAGTGACAAGTGGATGCAGGAGCTCCTCCCCCAGCAATAGCATCCCACAGTGGCACTCTTTTCTGTTCACTGACATAGGAGCTACTCCTACAACCTACAGCAATGTCCTGTAGATAGAGCTTGCCTGCCCTGCTGTGCAGCAGTAAACCATAATTTGGGGTGCTGCAAGGCACAGGTTGTGTTTTAAATGTTTTAAATGTCTCCCTACATGAGCAGAGAGACAAAAATGCTGCAGTGAAGGGTTAGTTCGCCTGTGAGAAACTCGGACATTTCTCAATTGATCCTGGGTTATAAAACAATTTTAATATTTCACAAGTCTCCTTAGATCCTCTGGAAAATGCATACAATTAGCTTTTAAGTACCTGAAAGAATAATACATAATCATAATACATGATTAATAGTTGGTAATTATTTTCTTCTTCTATAAGATAAATTTTCAACATCCCTTAATCCTTATTAATTGTTAGTTGGAATACAGATGCTTAATAGATGCCAAGTACTGGATCTGTTCCACTTTTTTTCACAATGTAGAATATACTGCACACGGCAAAAAGAGAATTTTTTTAAATCCCTGGGCCAAGAAACTACCAGGAAACGGGAAAATCCAAGGCTTTAGAAGGCAGCTTGAATTCCTCTGGACACCATGGTAAAGTAAGCACTCTAGAAAGACTGTTGTCAAAGGAAAACACAAGTTAGGATGTGGTGGATAGTCACTGGTGACAGGATTTGATGTTATTTCCTAATTCTAGCTGAGTAATTATCATGGTGATGACTCTTTGAAGGGCAAAAATAGGGGCTGTTAAAGAGTCACTAAGGTAAAATGGCCGTGGAAAATGGAGAGATGGATAGCTGAAGCATTGCCAAAGAAGGCATGTAAAATAGGAAGGGGCCATACCTATTTTACCACTACTGAGAAGTTAGAAGCGGCAAGGGAACAAGCTATCAGGGGACACAGGTGCTTGGCATTCATCTGGAACAGAGATTGCTGTTACATGAATCATCCAAGGCTATGCTTTATCTCCTAGAAAGCAGCC
Source organism: Cinnycerthia olivascens (assembly GCA_035048155.1). Lineage (NCBI taxonomy): Eukaryota > Metazoa > Chordata > Aves > Passeriformes > Certhiidae > Cinnycerthia > Cinnycerthia olivascens. The sequence continues at coordinate 80,346,453 of JAWWMU010000001.1, read as the reverse complement.
AGGAGAGTATCAAACTGTGACAGACAGTGGGAAACTTCCCACCTTTTATTCTCTCTTCCTCTTCCCTGCCCCTGGAATATCACCCCTTATCCATCCCAAGAAATAGAAGGGTAGCAGTAAAAGATGGTATTCATTGGCATTTATTTATTGAGACACTTAAATCCTTTTCCATAGCACATTGGAGTTGAATGGAAATTTCATGCATTTCAGTGTTGTCTGAAACCTGGATGCTCAGAGTGATGTTTACGTAAAGAGATTCTCTTGTCAGGCTAATGATTTATTTCTAGGTAAACTCAGGTCTCAGGAGTTGTTTCCATAGGGTGGATGTTGGGAGCACTCCCAACCCCTGCAAGCACAGGCTAGATGCCAAGGTTATGACAGAGCAAGATCAAGCTAGTCCCATTCCTTCTCGGCCGACACCTTGCTTATATAGAGGAAGAAAATCTGACCAATGAACACCTCCCATCAGATCAAGACACCAGAACTGGTGTAGTCTGGGTAATACAAGGCATTGAAAACTTCACAGTTTACTAATGCCTCTCCTGCACACCAGTAAATGAAGATGATGCTTACCAGGTGTAAAAACAATGACCATGCTCCTCCTTCTGAGGAGCACATAGTTAGAAACTGTAGCTGCAATCAAGGGAACAGGATACATCCCCTCTCTTTCCCACCAGGCAAGTGGGATTTGTGCTACATATGCTCTGCAGATTGAAAAAGTTATCTTACATTTCTGGGGGTTTCACAGGACCTTGGATAAGTTTGGCAAAATGGAAGAAGCTAGAATGAAGAAGGAGTTGAAATTTTAATTGTTCTCTGTCTCACACGCTTTCCTCCTCTAAGACGAAGTCAGCATTGGCTGTTGTGTGAAATAAGTGCAATCCAGATAGTGCTTGAGCTCAGGTATAGCCTGAAAAAATCATTTAAGTACTGAACACCTGGTTTAATATTTGCTGGGTTTGAAGCTAGGGATCATCATTGCTGGCAACAGCTTCAGTGTCTGTCATATTTTCTAAGACCCAGAGACACAAAGTCCTGGATTCAAAAGAACATAATAAAAGATTCTTCTAAGTGTTGTGGTTGATGCACAAGGCTTGATGGTGTGAAATAAGAGTTTCCTAAAGACTCTAAAGCAAGAATCTAAAGTAAAAGAATATTGTTAATATTTTTGGAAAAGGATGAGAAAGGGAATTAGTTGAAAATTTAAAAAAATAAATGGGATAGGCAACCTGGTCACATTATAAGATATTTCATTGTCGCTTGTAGTGTTTCTGGGAAGTGAGAAAAAACATTAAATGCCATGACAGGACTTTGTGGGGCATACAAGCAATTTTATTTTCCTGTAAGAAGATTCCACATTCAAGATCGAAACTTGAAACCTTAATTGTCATCCTGAAAGTAATTAGGCAACAAGACATAGAACTCTATCTCACCCAAACTTTCCTCTTCATCTGTTTTTCAGTCCTCTCTTTCTGTTCTTCCAAGAAAATTTTAGCTCTGAAAGCCATCCAGGTACCTCCTGCCTTTCTTGGATTTCATTGCTCAACAAGCAGTGTTGTTGCACTGCAGCAGAGGTCAGCGCTGAAAGGAGGATTATTTGAAATGTCTTGTTTGCTATGACAGATTATTAATCATTGTGTGTGATTAATCACATGGGCTTTGCATTTACACAATCCTTGAAGCTATGATACACAACAATTCTAAATATACTTCTACAGAGCTCTAACTCAGCTCTGTGTTCCCTTCCCTATTTTTGTGCAGTTAATTGTTCTTAGCCAAGTTCATGGCCTGAGATTTGCTCATAATGAACAGTATCTTTTTCCTTTTATCATTTCCCTGTGTATCAGGATTCCTTTAACTCTATTCCCATTTTGCAATTATACTATCAACTCATTGGTGTCTTCAAATATAATCAAAACATTTTCTACTTGATCATCTGGGTTATTGAAAATAATATCTGATAATACCACTCCCTTAGGACTGATCCTTATAGTACATTACTCAGTCCTTTTCAGGGTGTATCTGAACCACTGATAATGTATTCACAAGTAGAATCTTCCCATAACTTTAGAAATTTTTTTCCTCATCTAAATATTTGTTAGCTTGGTTGCTGGACATTTATATAACATAGTGTTAAAGTTTTATATAAGCCAAGGTATATGGCATGTATTGCTTCTTCTCTCTGCTACATTGACTATTAGAAAACTGATTTGATTTAATTTGATTTGATATGGTATGTCTTTATAAAATTCATTCTGACTACTACTACTCTCTATATTTTCTTTTTGATCCTTAAAATAGTCTGTCATACTGATTTTGGTAGGAACTACTGGATCTGTAGGTTTCTGTATAATTATTTCTTGGTGCCTGGTACCTGGCAGCAGATATGTGAGCATATCTAGCAGCAATGGCACTGGAGCCCAAGTTTCCCAAGCTTAGATGTGCACAATTAAAGCTGTTACCAATAAAGCAAACTGTACTGGTTTGCAGTGTGCATTTAACCACATTCTGGACATAGAATCTTAGAAATGTTAAGGCTGGAGAATACCTCCAAGATCATTGAGTCCTACTTTTGATCCCACACCTCATCAATGAATCCATAGCACTAAGTGCCATGTCCAGTTTTTTCTTGAATACTTCCAGGGAGGGTGCCTCCACATCCTCTCTAGGCAGTTCATTCCAATGCCTAACCAGTTTTTCAGTGAAAATAATCTTCCTGATGTCCAAACTGAATCTCCTCTGGTGCAGGTCTAGGCCATTTCTTCTAGTCCTGTCCCTGATTGTGTGGGAGAGAAAACTGACTCTCATCTTACTATGATCTCTTTTCATGTAATTGTACAAAGCACTAAGGTTTCTACTGAGTCTCTGTTATTCCAGGCTAAAGAATCCCAGTTCCCTCACAGGACTTGTGCTCCAGACCCTCACCAGCTCCATTGTCCTTCTCTGGACTCACTCCAACACCTCAATGTCTTTCTTGTAATGAGTGGCTCAGAAATGATTACAGGACTTGTTGTGCAGCTTCACCAGTGCTGAGTACATGGGGATGGTCACTGCCCTGGCCCTGCTGGCCACACTATTGCTGGTCCAGACCAGGATGTCATTGGCCTTCTTGGCCACCAGGGCACAGCTGGCTCACATTCAGCTGCTGTCAACCATCATTCCTAGGTCTTTTTCCACCAGGCAACTTTCCAGCCATGTTGCCCCCAGCCTGTAGCGCCACTTGGGGTTGTTGTGATCCAAGTGCAGGACCTCTTACTTCACCTTAATAAACTTCATTCTATCATCCTCAGCCCACTGATCCAGCCTTCCCAATCCCTCTACACAGTCTTCCTAACCTCCAACAGACCAGCATTCCTGCTCAGCTTAGCGTCATCTGCAAACTGATTGAGGGTGCACTCAATCCACTTGTCTTTGACTGCATCGACAAGGTTTTATTGCAGGTAGAAGTAAAGCAGCATGAAAAAGAGCAATCAACTCACACCTAATACATCATTCTGTTTTGTTCAAACAAAAACTTCAGTCTTAGAGAATGAACCTGTGCTGGTCCTCTGCCCTCATCTGTGCTCTACATTTGTTCTAGGCAGCCTGCCCCTCCAGTGACTTATTGCCATCCCACTGTAAATTCAAGCTCCTTAAAAATTAAATGGCAACACCCTCTAAGCCCAATATGTCCCTGAAAATTATTTTTGTAACAAAACATTCTCTCAGCTCCTATGGTGAATATGGATTGAATAGTCTTAAGATTTAACCCTGCTGTTCATTTTCCTTTCTAACTTTCTACATGTAGTAAAGTGTGTTGCAATATTTTTCAAACTAAGCATTAGCATGCTTATTCAGAAATACTTATACAATTCTGTCTCAGCAAATCTTGTTTGTGACTTCTTTGTAAGATGCAGGTTGTAGTAAAACTAAAAGAAACCATTGATCCAGAAGTATTCTCTACTGACTGCAAAGTAGGGAAAGCAAATTTGATAGCAAGATTGCAGAAAAGAGATGCATTCTTGTTTCAGTAGTGTAGAATAGGACTTTAAAAGGATTGAATTCTCTCTCTCTTAACACTGAGTTTATCTCTGATGCCAAGGGCAGTCATTATAATGTACACAGAAAATATCAGTCTTAAGAAAGAGAATTCCTGTCTTCTGACTGCTTAGTGAGTAAGACTACTGTTCTTTAAAAAGAGGTATTACTTTTTTTATTTTAAATACTAATTTTTCTGTGTAGTTTATTATTTGAAGCAGTAATATTTCTCAAAACAGATTTCTTCCTGTGTTCATGGATCTGTTGTGTTTTTAACTATACCTTGCTTGATTTTTTTGGGTTTTTTGCTTTATATTTTCTCCTGTAGATACAGAATGTTTTTATGTGTAGGAGTATAGGTTAGAAAAATATTTTCTGACCCAAACTAAAAATTATAAGCTACCTTTATCTCTGCATCATCCGTAAGAAGACAGTAAGATCATTTGAAAGCTTTAATAATGTTTGAAAAGTACACTCTACTGTGTCAAGTTATGCCATGGGGGCTGGCAGTCTACATCCCAAATCAGCCTTTATGTCTTATGATATCCATGAGCAACTGCATCAAGACTTATTGCATGCATTAATTAATTAATTATTTTATATATTTTTCAAGTAGTTTCAGGTGGAGAAAAAATATTTCTGTATTTTTGATACTACTGATTATAGGTTTTAAAATATTGATTATTCTGAATGTTGCAAAATATAAAGCTAGAATTCTGGTACTGAGAAGTGAAAGTTTATTGGTTTCATACAAATATATTTTCTAAATCAAAAGGAACATTGAGAAAATAATTTCCAAGGAATTTCATACTGTATACAATAGAATTATATGTATGGCCTGTCTCGAAATTCAGTGCACAGATTCAACCTATTTTTCATACCAAATGTATAAACAATGTAGCTTTATTTTCATAGTGATATGGGAATGAATGCTATCAGTATTTAGTTACTGGGTTTGGTTTATTGCATGTGGTTCAAAATAGAAAATGACGTGGCATTGTACTGACTTGATAAGGCTTGTCACAGTATTAGAATACATTAGTTGGTCTTTAGTAATTTCAAAAAGATGTTAGGAAGTTGCCTGGGAGACAGGAGATAAGATGTACACATCTAAGGAAAACTGCCTTCTCAGCAGTCACCATTATGGCTATGTCTTGGCCAGCCAAAGCATTGTTTAGATCTACTGCTTTTGCTGCTCCTGCAGCTTTTCTTGTTGCTATAAGATGACATGAGAAGCTTATTCTTCCTAAGACCTTCAAGAATAAATTATCTACAGAAGTAGAGAATATTCCAGTGCAAAAAGGAGAGAAAGCCATTTCTGTTTGTCTTCCTCAATGAGGCTAGTTCTGCAACATATAACGACCCACTTGTCTTTGACATTAGAGCCTCATTATAGTAAACTGATTATTTGAATTGCAGCCATTGCCACTGGCCCATATATGGCTTTGGTGGTTCAAAGGCTGCAAGGGAATTTCAAGCTGCCTGTTCACCCCCAGATATTGTGAAGCATCAACACAGAACAACAAAACCCACTGTAGAACTGAGATAAGAAATCATCTGCCTGAGGTGATAGTAAAGATTAGTTCATACCTTAGGATAGTACAAAAATCACATTTTTTGTAAAAGAAAGAAGAAACAGGCAGGAGGGGAGCCCAGGAGATACCCTCCTGCAGTGTGCAGAGCACACATCTGGCACACACAGCTGTAATGCTGCTCTCAGCATGAAAGCCACCACGGATCAGGCCCAACAAAATTCACCAGTTGCTGCCCATGTGTCTGCATGGAGGACTGATTTATTGTAGCCCAAGCTGATGAAAAACAGAGCACCTCCAGTCCAGCCATTATAGAATGGTGCTGTGCTTAGGCACCACTGGCATTTGGCCAGGCAGACCCAAACTTGTTCTGTGTAAATGCATCCTTCCCACTCAGCTGGAACTGTCTCTAAACGCTGCTCAGCACAACATAGAATCCAGCTGAGCTCTGAGTGTTCAGTATCCTAGTGAAGGCTTCAAAATACATTCAGTATCAGACTTGGAAGATAGGCAATAATTACCAGTGTTGGGACAGGGAGACAGTCTTTCTAACTGCTAATGTACTGAAGTATTGGCATATTTACAATTTTGTTTTGGCAGTTTCCCTGGATTGCTGGCATTCCTCTCCATTTTCCATTGTACCTCTGTTTTAGTCAAGGTAGTTTTTCTTGTTATAGGCGGCTAAACCAACATAGTTGTGTCCACTGTGGGGAGAAATAATTCTTAGGGACAGATGTACAAAAAAAAAATCTTCCTTCTTAAATACAGTGTCGCAACTGTATTTGACTGAAGAAAATAGGTGTCCAAAGTATAGTAAAGCAAGCCAAGGAACATGCAGGAGGGGTATTGAGATTAAAGGTCAATTAAAGCTCAGAGCAGGAGCTTTCAGAAATGTCCGTGTAGCTGCCCTCCAGGAAGCCTCTTGCCAGGATCAGAGCAGCATGTTGTGGAGCAGTGCCATGACAGAGGCACTCAATGGCAAACTCTTAATTTGACTGTCAGGTCTTGCCTGCACAAGATATGGATTATTTAGGAACACCCTTATTGCAGGATACCTGGTAGAAAAAGGGTCCGTTGTATGATAGCACACTGATTCCCCACAGACACTTTCTCAAGTTTGATGGATTAGAGTGAGCCAGATGTGATTGAAAATCTTACTCAGATGTGTTTTTATAAGCATATACATATATGTACTTCTTCCTGCTACTGTGTCTGTTGGCTCAGCTGTGTGTGCTACTCCATTAAGACAGTCCCCAACAGGAGTACAGCACAACCTTAGGGCTTCCTGCAGTTTTTCGGATTGGCCACCAGCACTTTGTCTACATGTAAAAATCTCATTCCGGACACAGGAAACAATAGCATCATGCTTTTCCCTGCCTTCTCATCTTTCCTCCCCAGGCAGCAGTGCCAGCAGTGTTCTTAGGACAAAACCCAGGCATAGCTGGTTCTCTGTTTGAGGGCCTGCCACCGCAATCACGGTCCCTCTTCCAGTGCCACTGTTTGGCTCCACTGGTGGTCCCACAGGCAGTCATATGTTGTCACCAGAGCAGCCACTGGAATGCTCACAGAGTCAGGAGGTCTTGTCAGCTTAGAGAAAAGTTATTCCAAGTTTTTGGAACTTGTGCAAACTTTTCTTCAGTATGATAAGTTATTTTCCATTTTTGGAAAGAAGCTCACTCCATGGATCTACACAGTTATAAAGAGGAAATCTACCTCGGGGAGAAGCAACAGATGTCTGCATTTATGCTCTAAACAGACATGTCTGTCCCCTTACTAAATCCAAAAGAATAGGTGCAAAATTCTTTGTGTTTCTTTAATGTTGCTTAACAAGCTTCAACACTGACTGATTTCCATAAAAGACCAAAATGTTATGCCACTCACATTTATTGCTGAAAGGGTGTTTGCACCATTTCAGTGAGTGTTAGTGTTGTAAAGGGCTAGAGTTTGTGCTCTTTATCTGCTTAATACTAATTTTTTTCTTTTTGTATGTGAAGGAAATATTCTCTCCTGTATTTTGTCTTCAGATCTACACAGGAATGTGCATTACTGCAAGAAAATGAACATCAAATGGATAAATATTCCATTACTGTTAGACATTTCAAGGTCTGAAAGACAAAATCAGAAGATAATTACAAGTTACAAGAATAAAAAATGTGATTCCCTGTAATGTAGTTATTAAACAGAAAAAAATTATTGATTTGCAGAATATCATTTGGAGTCTTCATTAGATTTCCTTCTTTACAAAATGTTCTGGACTATGGTCCAGAACATTTAGAACAAAATAGATACTGTAAAAGTGAGTGTCGTACCTGTCATTCAGAAAATAGAAGAAATGTGAATGCATTGGATTTTGTACAAAGGAACAATGACTAAATCATTTACATTAAGTGAAGCAGAAGTTCAGTTTTGTTTGCTGTCGTAATCACAAAGGTTTCAAAGGGTTTATGATAATTTTGACCTGAAAAGATTCTGCTTCATTATTCTAACTGCAGAGAGTGATCATCTGAGTTTTCTCATAATACCTTATACTTGAGATTAAAATCTGAAGGACAAGGCCTACTTTGGCCTACTTCTCCCTTATTATTTCTTCTTTTACTTTTTTTAAAGTCTCTTTCATAGAAGTAAAAGGAAGGAAAAGGTGTTGCAGTGATAGCTAGAGACAAGTGATGATGTAGAGAGTACCACAGCCTTTTGAGGCATCCTGGGATTCACATGACTCTATGGATTGAAGATTATAACTAAAATAAAGCACGAATCTGCAAAAAATCTAAGCTGCTTTTTTTTTTCTCACAATCTTGTGAGGGAACAATCTGGTCAATTGAAACAATTATTATTTTACTATCACGTACTCAGTTAATATTTAAATGACATTTCTTCACCAAAATGTAACCCACAGAAGTTAAGGAATGATCACTTATCTGGGTCAGATTCTTTACAGCTGAAACCAGTAATGTATATATCTGGTAAAAAACACAGGTTTGACATTAGATATCACTGCATGCTACTGATTCAATACACAGAATGGGAACTAGATAAACAAAGAGGCAAAAGAACTGAAAAAGAAGTAACAACAACAGAGGTTATAATTTCATGTTAATGTTTTGATTGATTTCTGTCCATATATTTGAGTATTATATAACCAGACTTCAGACTGCCTTTGCCTTGGGCTGTCCTTTCTGCTTGAACTTTGCAATTTCCCATTAGCCTTGTCCCGTGGTGGATTCCTTTCTCCCTTTCAGAGGGCCAAGCTAAAACAATGCTCCACTGGTTCCTCGTGACTTTCTCCCTGCAAATGCAGGGTATACCCACAACGAGCCAGACAGGATTAGTCTTGGTAAAGCACGAGCTGCTCCTGGGATCATCAAGGTGGAGGCTCTGGCCCTGCTGGTCACTCCAGGCTGGAGATGGCATCTGCACAGACACCTGTGCACACACTCAGGGTATGTGAGTTTTTTACACGTATGTGAGATGCACAAACAACATTCAAACCACTGGATTTTTAAGATTTATACCTGACTCTGAAACTATGCCTTTGACTTTTCATTATGTTGTTTTGATAAGCCTGCAGTGTCAGAAATACTTTGTGGCATTAAGCTTAATGAAAACTCAGCTTAAAAAAGAGAAATGGAAGAGAACTTTCCAGACATTTGTACTGAAAATAGATAATGTTCCTATCTCACACTAAAGCAACCTAGTTGTTTGTGTGGGGACCTTCATTTAAAGGACTAATTTGCAAGTCACATGGGACTGCTTGATCTCTTCCTGTGGAGAATGGTAGAGCTCTTTTAATTTGAAGCAGAGACAATCACATAATGAATTTACCCACCAGGAAAACAGAGGTCATTGAGCAAGTGTGCCCAGAGCTGTTAGTGCCAGGGAATGACCTCACATATCCGATTTTACACTGTAACAACTGATGGCACAGCTCTCTGAAATTACATCTTTGTTTAGAAAACTTAAAGAGAAAGCACTCTAAATATTTTTAAGCACAGGTTCTGTTTTGCTCCCTCAAAAAATATCTGCACCTGACGCAGTGTAAGCTTGTAAGTGTCCAGAGAGGAATGTTACCTCTACAGAAAAATTGCTTCTTCAGGAAGTACATAGAGGAAAGATGATTACGTTTTTTTCCCTCTTCATTTCTTAAGGAATAATGCCACATTTTCCTCCCATCTGCTGTTCTCTGGGAAGTAAATCCTTGCAAATAATTCTGATTCAATCTTATTTCATAAAAAACCCCAAACCAAACAAACAAAAGAAAAACACCAAAAAAAACCCCACCAAGCTCCATTTATTAGGTGCAGTGATCATCTTGACAGGAGCACTGAGTAAGAATAGAGCTGCTTCTTGTCACTGCAGCTCCCATTAGTCTCTCAAAATCTTGAAATAACAAAATAATGTTTGTCCTGATCTTTTTTCCATTTTCCACTCTCCATTTCCAGAACCACTTACAAAAGTCAGACTGGAGCTATATGCAGCTAGGCTCTAGCTGTGAGAACTGACCACCTCAAATTTCCATCTTGGTTTCTCTTTTCACTTCATCTATTTTAAATCTCTTGGTACACAGTTTGCTGACTGGGCGCTACAATTTTAATGCCATATAGGTTAGTTTTTAGAAAAGAGTAATTTTGCAAGTTCACAGTAGTGCCAGTCGCTTCACAGAGGTGGGAAAGAGTGTTCCTCCTCAGAGAAATAATGTTTTCACAAGAATGCTATGAATTATTATGCAATATAATAAGCAGGTAAAAAACCAATGCAGCAGAGAGGACACACAGAGAAAGCATGAACTAGAAGTTTAAATAGTCCAGGGGATCTTTCCAGACGCTGAAAGGAGTCCTTTCCCTGTTCCACCAGTGGGTCCTTCCCATGGTAGACAGGCCTCCGTGGGCTTCTGTAGCATAAGTCCACCCCATGGGCAGCAGTCCTTCATGAACTGTTGCACCTTGGGTCACTTCATCAGGACATGTCCTTCAGGAACAGCCTGCTCTGGAGTAGGTACCTCACAGGGTCACTATTCCTACCAGGAATGCAGCTCCAGCATAGGCTCCTCTCTCTGTGAGTCCACAGAACAAAGCTGGAGTCTTCTCCAGCAGAGGATTCCCATGGGCTCACAGCCCTCTTTCAGAAATCCACCTGCTCTGGTGTGGGTCTCCTCCATGACCTGCAGGGGAACCTCTGCATCCCTGTGCTTCTCCATGAGCACAAGAGGATGAAGGGGAATCTCACCTCTGGTGCCTGGAGCACCTCCTGCACTTCTTTCTCCACTGACCTTTTGAGTCTGCAGAGCTGTTCCTCTCACACATTCTGACTCCTCTATTCTCTGAGAGCAATTACATCTTATCAATAACTTTTTTTCCTACTTGAATATGTTATCACAGAGGCATTACTATCATTCCTGATGGGATAGGCCTTGGCCAGAAACAGGTTAATCCTGGAGCCAGTTGGCATTAGCTCTGCTGGATGTGGGGGAAGCTTCTGGCAGCTTCTCACAGAAGCTACTCCTGGAGTATTTTTTTAATTTTATTTTTTTTTATGTAGGTCTAAGAATGCAGGGTTTGGTAAAAGATGACAGGAACACAAGGAAGGTCCTCTACTCTCCTCAGCATTTCCTAGCATGTCATTAAGGTTTTTTCTTTGACAGAGCACAACACAGATAGTGACAACAACAGAAATGGAAAAAGAGCAAAAATATATCCTTTTAACTTCCTTTTAGTAAAAAATACAGTACAGGGCCATTAATGGCCTTAACCTTCTCATTGTGATCTCTGTTTCGGGATGTCTTGAAAATGCTCCTTTTATGTCTAATACACACTGTATCAGAGGTCTGGTAAGATAAGGCTTCAGTGAGATACACAATTCACATAAAAAAGATGGATTTCAGTCACAAGATGCTATCAGTAGCTTGGGAGATAGTGAAATGAAAACCCTTCAGAAAGCAGACTGCACAGTTCTGCTGAAAGATGACAGAGCCACAGGACGACCTCACACATCTGATTCCCTGCCAGTGAAGGCAGATGGGGCTGTGTGGTGTGCTGTAGGTTGCTTCCCTTGAGAGATCAAATACAAAGGCTGAAACAATCACCGAGGCAGAGAATTGTACAATGCTTCTGCTCCTAACCACACACCTTCCACTGAGCATCTTATGAAAAAGTGATTGAGGGGAAACAGAAATATAGAAATGAAGGATGTGGTGCAGACCTCTTTTGCAAAGTGTTTTTGGACCAGCAGATTAAAGCCAAATGTGAGCCACATTATTATGAGCAAAACTATTTGGCAAACAAATGTACTACATTTCAAATAATGAAATTTAGAGTGTTTGCAACTTCTAAAAAGAAAAATCCCTCCCAAGAGACATGTACATTAGATCCCTTTATAAAAGGAGAGGTATCACTGGGAAGTGCTTCAGAAGTTTGCTTAAGAAGTGATTGACTCTGTTGTTTTTCTCATTTTCTCCTCACATTTTAAAATCATCTTTGAAAGTAAAGTGACATCACGGCTGTACCAGCTGGAGAATGGCACAAACAAAGTGTACTGGAACAGGAGTGACAGACTGCAGGGCAGCTCTAATTAATAAATGGCTTGCCTTGCCAGGCACAAAGCAGTTGGGTATTGACCCGATGAAGAAATGGAGGTTTTGCATGAGTAATATAGTACTAAATAAAGCAGTGTATGCATGTTTTGAGAAAGTACCTAGCAGGGGGGTGTATGGAAAAGAAAAGAGTGTTGAGGTTTTGCTTCTTTGTTTACTGCTTCTCCTTTTGTGCTTTGCTGTGCTTTTTTCAGTCTGAAACTGGAAGGGTGGCCAACAGGGAGCTCTTCTTCTGCATCAGCAAAGGGCTCCACCACAGCCCTCATTCCTCTGATGCCTTCACCTTCTCTGACAAAGTAAAAGGGCACTGACAAAGTAAAAAATTCTTTCAGCAGGTTACAGTCATTTCCTGGAGTGTTCTTCAGAGTATGATTTGTCATTAGATATATTTATTTTTGATGACTCTATGCAGGTCTCTGTTAAAGTGAACCATCAACTGTCAACATATATTTTATTCCATTCTCTGTGTGTTTATTCCTTTCTATACCTGTGGAAACTTGCAGGAAGTCGTTATGTACAGTGATGTACAGTCGTTATGTACAGTGTGTTTTCTGTTTCTTCCACCCACACTTTATTTGTTGTTGAAATCTCCCTGGGCATCATAAAGTTGAACAAATTCTCATTGTATCCCTATGGGCCTTTTAAGCTCCATATGGGTCTTTAAGCTCCACGCAGATGATGTATATACCAAAGCTTTAACTTGGGTTTGCTGTGCTTGCAAAGTCTTCTGGTAAGGCTGTGTTTGTCTTGAGCTTCTCCCAAAGTCATACACCCACACCTCAAACAGACCAGTGGCTTGGCAATACTCCTTTCTGTGTCTCTCAGTCTAGGCTGGTTTGGAGGTTGCTTGTTCTGGGAGACACAACAGTGGATATAAATTGATGTAAACACTAGAGAGAGATTTTTAGTACAAAATCTGTTGTGCAAACAGGGAACAGACAAAATAATAATCATCATCATCATAATAATAATAACCATGGTCATCATCATCATCTGTAAATTGAACTTGGTCTCCTCATTCACAACTAAATATTCTTTGGAGTTTGATCACTTATATTCCTGATCCTCTTGCTCTGAGCTTTCTTGTGTTTTTCCCTTAGTACCTCCTATAACCAGCTTGCTTTGTCAGATGCAGCAATTCATTAATCAGTTCTATTGCACATGGAGAAAACTGCTTTTCTTTTAAATAAATCTAAATTTTTTGGGAGAGAGAAATACTTGCTTCCTTGCTTTATCATATTCGTGCTTGTACCAGATGATCTGGTAAAGCTGGTTTCTGTCAGGACCTGTTCTCAGAACCAGAACAAAAGTAATTTAGAGTGAACAGCTTGTTTTCTGGAGCTTCTTCATGCATCACATTTTTTTTTCCCCCTCAGGTCTCAGTAGTGATTTATTTCAAATTTAACTTTTGAGTTACATATGAAACCTATAATCATAAATTGTTAAAAGATACTTTAAAGAAATTCTAAAACAAACAAAAACCTAAAAAAACCTGAAGAAACTATCTTTGTTTTAAATAAACTTAACACAGGCCTACAAAACACTCATCTCTAACACTACATTAATGTCAGAAGTTAAATAGTTAAATAGTCAATTCTACTGCCCCTTCTCACACAAGCGGAATTGCTTGGGCAATAAAATTCAAGTCAGGGTGATGGTTTTAGAGATGGCACTTGTCTCATTATCTGCTGTCATTTGCAGCCTATGCCCATACATATAAGCTATTTGGTCACCTCTAAATATTTCTAGGAAGAAATTTTCTCATCCATTGTACATGTCATCTTCTGTAAGTGCCTCCATTCCTACCTTGAATGCAGTGACTCTAGGTGAGTGTCTCAGGAACCCCACCTCACATCTCTATGGCTGTGCCTTGTAATTTCAAGGTTGTGCAGATAAAATTATCTGGGATTAAATATCTTGGTGATTACACTGGAATCATTATCAAGGACACATTTTCTTCCACAATTGCAGCAATGGAATTACATTTCTGCCGTAAAATTGGGCTCTGTTAAATGAGATAGTGGCTTTCCACCTTCAAGGTGTTACCAATTTCCATATCCTACTTTCTGTGTGCACAAACAAAAAAGGATTTTATTATCTCTCCCCTCAAACTTATCTCAGAATTCAACAGCTCTGCTGTGTTTTTTCCAGTTCATGCAACAGCACCTCTGAAAGTTCTTAGACAGCAAATGGGATTACAAATGGAATTCTTAAAAACAATGGCAAGGTAACAGTTACACAGGTATAAGATCTGTTTTAAGTTACAGAGTGTGCATGAAATGACAAGCACATTAGTCAGCATAAGGCATATCAATCCAGAAGAACAAGATAAAACCTAGAGAAGGAGAAAATATAAGGTCCAAGACTTTTAGTTTTCCTTACAATTCTACTTTTAAACACGAATATTTAGAAGTAATTTCCATGTATATTTAACATTCAATAGACTTTTTTTTTTCCTGTAAGAAATATAGAAATAGGATTTTTTTCTCAGATTTCTTTTGAAAGAACTACACTGACTTGAGATCTGCCAAGGACATACCTATTACTGAACCTCCCAGGTATGTGCTGAACACTCTATTACTACCAGGAAATGGTGTAAATATTACAATTAGAATACAGGCAATGCCAAATATATTAACTTAATACCTAATTTTAGGACAAAAAAAAAGCCATTTGGAAAAGCTTTTATCCACTAGGGAAAAAGTGCCAGACATTGAGAACAAATGAACAATGTAACATTTTTGAAAATTTCTCATAATAAGTTTGTAATTGTCATTCCAAAGAACCACATTGTTGTCGTGGAGTCTATTCTTGCGCCCTGTTTCCCAAGGGTCCTCGTTTTAGAATTGTCATTCAGAGAACACTGCCGAGGAGAATCACTGTTAGCAAACTGGCATAGCAATTTCTATTACTGTAAGGATTTAAGGAGCACACTTGCCTGTCTCAAACACTCTTAAGGCCACAGAAGGACTTTGCCATGAGATAAGCACAGAATGGAGTGACAGCATGGTGCTAACCCAAGCCTGGTGGAGGCAGGATCTGGTTAGCTCATCCTGGTTAATGTATCTGGACAAAAATTCCCGCTGTGGTAAACAGTATAAAGAAGAAACTACTTGCATGCGTATCACTGGTCAAACAAAGATCACCCCAAATTATGGGACAAAGGGCATCTGTGACCACCAAAGGCTACCAGAGCCCCCCTGAATGTGACCCTGTGGATACATGGAACTTGGACTGTAAGAGAAGACACCGTTGTGGGAACTTGAGATAAGAATAGGTGATGCTATTGTCCAGGTGCTGTCTCAGATGTTGGAGAGGTACAGAAAGCTTGAGGAGAAGAATCTATCATTGATAATGGACACAAAGAATGCAGAAGTTATGGACCACAAGGAATGCCAAGTATGAAACTCTGCTGAAATCAGCTCCGATGGGTAAAAGGTAATTCTGGCAGGAGGAGATCTTGATGATGGACTCACAAGCCCATCAACTCAAGAAACCCACAGACTCAAAAAAAGAGAAAGACTGAACATGCATACTTATGGAGCATTAGAAATGAGGGAATCATTTAACCAATTGTATAAGAGAATTGTGTATCCAATGAGCCCTGATTCCTATGTTTGCAAAGATGCATAAATATGAAAAGTCTTTAACAACAATGCAATCCCTCACAACTGAGAAGCCCTGTGTAAAGAAGGAGCAAGGGGATACCTCTGGATCCATGTGTGGTGACCATCTTCTTGTTCCCTCTCTCTGTCTCTCCTCTCTTGTTCTATTTCTTGCCAATTTATTTCTCTTGCCTATTTCTTTCTATGTCTCCACATCACATTCATTGTGAAATAAAATCCATATTATTGACTTTGGCATATGATCTTGCTTGAACTATAATTCCAACATAAGCATCTTTCACTAATCAGATCTTAACAATTACACAAATTCTTTGGTGTGTATTTCCATCACAAACCTTGAGGTAGATTTGTAATGTGAGTAGGTCTTATCCCCTGCCAGGCTAGATCTGCTAGGAGGGCCTTGCATCCACCAGAAAGTATTGTGGTGTAATAGGACCCAATTTCCAGAGCATTAGTTGTTGCTGGAGACCTGATATCCAAGCTATATGCATTTCAAGAGCTCTTTTCTTTGGATTAACTTTAAAAAGGACCAATTTGATCCCGGTGTCTAAATACTGACAAGAACCAATGTACAATGGGAGAGAAGTTATAAGATTGGCTTCCAAACCTCAATTCCAGCCTGAATGGAAACACAGGTGCACCCAGGAAGCAGTATACTCTAAAGCTAACAGCAAGTCTCCCCAAACTCCTTCTACAGTAAATAGAGTAAGCTAGAAATGGTCCTAAGCATTAATTGTGACTGTACCGGCAGCAGTGCCTCCTCTATTGACGCAGTGACTGCAGGGAGAGCACGGACCTGGCATTGAGACATACAGGAGTAACAGCAGAGTTAAAAACACATCACCATTTGGCTGTTTTGCTGGATCAGTTTTGGTTACATTGTCAGAGCTCTTAAGAAAGGATTTTTCAAAGCCATGTGCTGCATGAAAGAGCGTTACACATTCCAGTTTCTCTTGGGCTCACAGGAGCTACTCCTGCACTGTGTCCCAGAGATTTCCAGGCTGGGCTGGTGTCCAGGCTGGACCAGTTCCCAACACAGTCAAGCCCACCTTTGGCCAGTCTGTATGGATTCAGATGTTATGCTTAAATATGGAGCAGGTGAAGGAGATGAATGTTTTACTTTCTTTTCCTTATGCACTCAGAAGATCCCCAGTGACTGATTCAGGACCTAGAACTATTGTAACTCTACTGATGAGGAAAAACAGCTTTTCATTGAAACAGAAATCTACCAGGAATAATATCCTGGTTTACAACAGATCCTTGATAAAACTGAAAATAAAAATTGCATTAATCTTAGTATTATTTAGATGATCATAATGTATATTAATTATACTAAAAGGCATTTACATGCAGTTTTTTGTTCAATATAAAGATTTTTATCCTATTGAGAGAAGGAAATTTCAATTTTCTGTACAGAGATCCTATTGAATTTCCTGCTGGTCCATGAAAAATTTAGAATTTCAACTTTTGTTTAAATTTAGAAAAGAAACACAGTTCCAAAGAGATTTCCCACGAGAACAAAATTCCCTTCTCAGTCCATCTCTAGGCTATAATTCTTCATTCTTTGCTTCCTTACCAATAATGCTGTATTATGTCTGGCTCTGGTGAGAGCTTACAGAGTGTGCTGAATCCTTCCTCTCTGTTTTATCTATATCTCACCTCTATTTCTTTATCTGTACCCTCTATGAATTTAGGTTCATCCTGCAGCCTTTGAAGGTAACAGTAAGAGATCAGGAGGAGCAAAGCTAAGGTCTAAGGCTTACAGCACTTCAAATGATAGCTCATGAACTGATTGATTCATCCCCAAACTACCCTTTGTCTTCAAGGACACTCCATTTAGAGGTAACTTTCCTCTTGTGTGCTATCAGTGGCAGGATCATGGCCATAGGCTTTCTACCAGGGCTTTGAGCAAGCAAATGTCTCCCTTCATTTGTCTGAAAAGTGACAGTAAAACCCAAGGTTGTTGCGGCAATGAAATAATAAATGTTGAATTTTAACTAGAATGCACATTTTCTGAATTGAATTTTAACTAGAATGCATACTTTCTTCTCCAGATTCAGTACACATTTTCAAATGCATTACATGCAGCCAAGTTCAAGACTTAGAACATGCCTTTGAGAAATATCTGCTAATGCTGTACTATATCTCAGTAAAATTTACTCACAGAAACATACATCATAAAGCTGTTTTGTTCCTTAATAAGGATTGCACATGTAGAATGAATTTTAATGCTTTTGCATTGCTTTTACACCATTGATTTGTTTCTAATATTTTGCAATATTGATCTAATTAGTTTGAAAATGCTGAAAACTATTGCATTATGGCATGCTTATTTATACCTCCATCTTATATATATTCATAGCTTATTTTAAAATTATCAATAGAAATAAGTGATATATATTTAATTCTTTTTTTTTGGTGTAATGGTTGGATATGTAATCTATTTTTACCAGGATCATATGCATCTACCAACACTTCTTTCTCATTCTCTTTACAGATTATTTATAGACAACCAATTTAGTAGGGATTGAATTATTAGAACAGAACCAAAAAAAAAAAAAAAAAGGGTTTTCATTCCTGGACTGAAGCCACACAAATTTTCAAATCATGAGTAGGAGAAGGAACAGGATTTGGGGCATTCAATTAGGCATGCAGATGCAAAGATGCATCTTGTCTTTTCATTTGGCTTACACTGCAAAACAACTGTTTCTTAACCTCCCCATGATAAAATCTTCATCTAAAAACCCTTCAGCAAATTAGAAAGCATGGTCCTTGAAGGCAATCCTTCCTATAATAAAGGAGGCTAAAAATTCTGTCAGAAGGGACACATAAATGTTGCTGTTATTATTCCATGTAAAAAAATGTTATCATTTATAAATGTATTATTATATGAACAGATGAAAATGCCTACTAGATTTTTGGCATATTTGAAGACTTGGTGGTGGCATTTCTCTCATGACAAACAGGTATAAAAAGTGCTACCTGCATTAGCAGTCTAACATTCCAAAATCTAAGCCTAAAACAATATTTAAAATCACATAAATCATGTAAATATCTCCCTCCAATTAGTTTTGTAAATGCTAGAATCCAAACAATGTTAGCTGATGTGCTGGAGACTGGAGAGCTCCAGCAGAAACACAAAGTTGGAAACGTTCACTGTGTTATTCAGCAGAGTCGGAAGTGAGAAAGTGATTAAGAGTGACGAAGGATGTGAATGTTTGCATTCAACTCTGCAGCTTTTAACCACTGTGACACTGCATCCTCCTGGGACCTTACTCTTTGGAGTAAGTCCCACTCAGTTTAGCAGGCACAGCAGTAACAAGTGCTGAAACATTCTTTTCCTCTTGAGGACCGGTGTTCTAGATGATTTTTGTTGCTAAAAATTACTGGCTGTCTTTTAGTCTGAGAAACCTCTGCTTACTGAGAATCTAGATTTTCATGCTCTTAATTGCCCCCTGGATGAAGCTGTTTCCCTCCATGAGCTGTGCTGACCAGGGAGAAAAGGTTTGCAAATTTGAAGTAGTCTTTTAATTGAGCTCATTAGAGGCTTCACTTTTTAATTATTTTTCCCTAGTTTGGTTTAGCAGAGGATGTCTTCTGGGACATATTCTTAGTTGCTGCTTCAGCCTTATGACATAAGCAGTGGACTTCAAATAGGATCTGCACTGCTAGAAGTATTTCATGTCACTGTTTTCTCATAATATCTATACACTTGATTGTCTCTAGGCAATATTATCTAAGAGAAAGTGTGACTAGAGATGAGAAAATAATATTTTATGGGTGATCCAGGAAATTCTGCTCTTAATTTTCAAAATAATTAGCTTTGACCATCTTAGTCTACTTTCATGTTTTGTATATGGATCAAAAATAAATAGCAAAATATGGAAGAAATTCACTATCATATTTTAACTGCGGCTATTCACTCTAGAAATCCAAGTCTGCTAGCTGTATTTAATTACGAACATCAAGGTGTGACATATTTTAAACCAAATAGTCTTTGGGACAAAGTTCATCTCACTTGTCTGTGATCATTGAAAATGCAGATATGTGAGTCAGATCAAAAGGGCCCTCTTTAGTTGCACTAGTCAGTGTGGAGGAGAAACAGTTCTAGAGGGCAACTCCTCCTCACTGCTGTAGACATCTGTATGAGAAGATGATGAGCTTTCTAGGCAGAGGCTGCAGTGACTAATTCACATTCAAAAGTCTTAGAAACCTAAGTGAAGGTGTGACCAGTGGATAACTTCCAGCAGTGTACACCCATGAGTCCTGAAAGCTGTAATCTGCTAATGCTGAAAGCCAGCAAGTAACATCTCCAACAGGAGATCTGATATCATCCACAGATAATGGAAAGCACAATACAAGAGGCAGAGAAGATTATGATGAAATTATAAAGTGAGGCACTGAACAATGAGAATAGCATTGGAAATTGTTTAAATAATGCCCTTTATTCACATGAACCTCAGGGAGGTGAAGGTACTCATTCTACAAATGATGTTCTTATCTTAAAGTGTAAAAACACAGGTAGGATGTAGCTGATGAAGATAAGACTGCAAAACTGCTCATTATCACTCAAAATCTCATTTTTCACTGCTTGTTTCAGATCATAGCTTTGGTGGGAACTATCAACTGTTGTTGGATTGTAAGTAGAATGGACTGGGGCAACGTGAAGGCAAAATGCTTTTAAGATGTTTCTTTGGGAACATTTACAATTTAAATGAGCAGAAACTTAACATTTACTTGATTAGATGCTCTTTTCTAGGAATATTTGATCTGTAAACAATGTAGTACATGGCAACACTCCCATAAGCCATTCACAGTGATATCCTTTGCCACACATTGATTGTCTCAGCATGAATCTTCAACAGAATTTCATCTATTTTTTCACATAAATTTTCATGATTTGTGGCATAACTACCCATTCATATATGGAATTTTCTAACAGATCATTCATTCTGTCAAAATAAATTCTCTGAAAATGCTATCAAAACTAAAAGTTTTATGAAGAATAGAATAGAAT
>JAWWMU010000001.1:80311969-80325575 GCA_035048155.1 Cinnycerthia olivascens | reverse complement strand
AGATCATTCATTCTGTCAAAATAAATTCTCTGAAAATGCTATCAAAACTAAAAGTTTTATGAAGAATAGAATAGAATAGAATAGAATAGAATAGAGTTAGAGAACAAGTCTTATGAGAAGGGATTAAGGGAGCTGGAGATGGATAGTCTGAAGAAAAGAAGGTTCAGAGGGGGCTATATTGCTCCCTATAAATACAAGAAAGAAGGTTGAAAGGAAGTAGGAGAGGTTTTTTTCTCCCAGGTAATAAGTGACAGGGTGAGAAGAAATAGCCAAAAGTTGTGCCACGGGAGATTTAGATGGGATGTTAGGAAAAATTTATTCATTGAAACAGTGGTCAGGCACCAGGTGGTCCCATCTCTAACAGTCTTACTGACATGGAAAATCTCCTCACTGCCCAGTCTTCTGTCCTGCCAGCAAACCAATTTGGATACATAGTAAATACCACAATGAACAATCTAGTTAAATCTGTCCATAGGGTGTTATGAGTGGATGTGGGGATTTAGATAAGTCTTTTCCTTTTGCTCAGGATTCTGGCAGCAGACAGTAGCTTTGTTGATGCAGCCAGCACCCCGAAAGCCACTCTCACTCACAAGTTCTTTAATAATGGTCAATTTGGTTTATTATAGAATGAATTATTTATTCAATAGACATAAAACTAACAGACATAAGACTTAAACCAAAAGAGACTACTAGAAAATATATACAGCATGAGGTTAAAGGTATCTGGTAATGTTACAGCTAGTGAAGAAATAACTTAGGATTCAATCTATCTTACTATCCAGTTGATGGTGGTGTACACGTGGAGATCCTTTCCCTTAATCCTCAGGGAAGTAACTACAGAACCTGTTCCACCTCTGTGAAAGTCTCCCACACTTTCAGGGTGTGTGTGTGTAGAAGGCTTCTGCCTCTGTGATAACTTGTGTGTCTTTTATAATTTGTAGAACAGTGCCTTGTAGGAAAAGAATATTTCCTTTATCTCTTCCCACATCTGCTGTCCAGATGTGATGCTGATTCTTAGCTGAGGTCTGAGTCCTTTTGGTGCCAGACATGACCCCTTGCTGGGCCTTTCAGCCTAGATTATCTCTTTATGCCCTAACTATCTGGGAGAGGGCATGGAGAAGATGTCCTGCTACACAGGGACGAGCAGGAAACAAAAGGGTCTATTAGTTTTAATCTTTTCAGAAAAATGAGTATAACCATCATGAGTGATATAGTGTGTTACAGTGGCAACACATATTGCAAAGTTTACTGATGCACTGAAATTTCAAAAGAAACCTTTTTCCATTAAAAACTTAAGACCTCCATTGCAAGCAACAAAAATTGCATGCTAATTTTACAAATATTTCCTGTGATCACTGCAAGACAGTTTTTGCATAGTTTTCATTGAAGCAACAGAGCAGAAATATAATTTTAAATTTAATAGCCATTCATCTCCATTATTTTGTTAATATGTTCTGCCATTGCTACATCTCCAATCAACCGAAAAATATACTGAATAATTTTAAGAGGATCAGCACCTTCCAAAATAATTGTTTGATCAGGTATGAAGTGTCTCTTTCATACAGAGTCTTTACATTAATGACTGGGTTTAATTAGGGCGGTTAAAAGTCAGAAGAAATTAATTCTCAGCATAATAAACTGTTAATTACTAACTGCAAGGAAAAGGTTATGCTTAAAGAGGACTTTGCTGTTAAGGCACATAGAACAACTTCTATTCCCCTCACATTTCCTGCATTTGTTACAAACAATTGCAAAATCCTTTTCAAGACTTATTGGTTTCTCTTTCCCTACACTACTGTGAGATAAAGAAGCAACTTTAATGCCAACAGTGCCATTTCCATTTTTATAGAGAGTGTAGAGGTATTTTAAGGAACATTGCCAGGACACTGAAGATAGACTCAGAATTTCTATTTTTCTGATTTTTTTTTTTCATTCAGAAACCAAGTAACAGACACTTCAAAAACTCCTGTAGGAATTATATTTGCAAGCATTATTTGGGAAGCTCTTTTAATTTGAAAAGACCAAGATTTGGGTCTAGAGAATGTCAAAGTAATCACAATACAATAGTGAGTGACATTGTAATATGATTTTAAAGCAAAACAGCTGCCTAATGAATCTTTGATTAATTTTTTTCTTCTTAAGTCAAAGTAGTTCCTATTCACACTGCAGTACAGAGCTGTGCTCCACAACAGTCATCCCTGTCCTTGCTGCACCTGCTCATAACCCATGTTTGTTTGCGTGACAACAAGGCACTGACAGAGCCTTCCTCTCCCTGTGGGATAATTCAGGCTGGAAGGGGCCTCAGGAGGTGTCTAGTGTAGTTGGATCCTAAGCATTCTGCTTTACTACATTTAACTGGGACAGTGGTTTACAGGTCAGTATCTCAGTTCACCACCTGATTCATATATGAAATTGTCAGAGAGACAGAGATGGAAAATCCTTCAGTTCCTGATATTGTCATGATTTAAATATGTCTTCTCCAGAAGCTAATTCCTCCTCTTTGCCTTTATTAAATGCATTATTTTATTTGAGATATGGTTATTCCTCTGGCTGTTGCATTTGTTTTGTTACTATAGTAAAAAAAGCAGAGAAAAAAATTAAAAGAATAGCAACTAGTTGTGTTCTTACTGATCCACATCAAGGAAAATCAGGATATATACTCCATTAGCAGATTGCAGGGTTTATAGGTTTATCTGCCACATGTAGTGTTAAAAATATACTCTAAAATGTCTGTGGCTTTGCTGCTGAAAGCAGTAACTGTCTGGGATGAAACATGTCTAAAATGAACGAGCACTGATATGTTATTTCTTTCCAGGTATTTCTATTGACCATAGCATCCTAGTACTATTTTCCATAAGACACTACATTCTTGCTGGCAGTGAAACATGTCAAGAAGACAGCCTTGTCACCCCCTTATTTTCACTTCTCTTGTTTTTCAATCTTAATGTTGAAAACCGTGCCTCATGGGAATGACAGAAGCTTTAGAAATATGATAAATAGGTATGCAAGTACATAATTAAAAAGCATTTAGAACTCTGTGCAGAATCCACTGGGCAAATAAGCAAATGTTTGATAGCTAGTTAGAGGTCTATACAGGATATCAGCATCAAAGAAGGCAGAAAACAATCTGTTATGTCTAAATTCCAACTGCGACCTACTCGCTTTGCATACTACAAACCAAAACAAATAGCATGTCTATAAAGCTTCACTGCAATGGGCTGTAGCTCAAACCATTCACCAAAATGTCATTTAAAGGTAAAAAAAACCCCTTTAAATATTGTGTACCTGCAGTATTCCTCAGTAATCCATGTGTCTTTACCACTGAGATGGCCAGATGATGAGGTTGAGCTCCTTTACAGCAGAGGAGTTCAGCCCTCTGTCTTCGTCTGTCTGTGCAATGATAAACAAGATTTCTTCATTACATCCCCGTCATAGCTGCTGCACAGAACTTGTTTACTAAAAACCAGAACCACTTTCAGCCATGAGAGGAAAGCTGGCAACACAAAGATCTGCTAATGCCTTGCCCCATCAGAGGCCACAAAAGTTCAGCAGGCATCTCTCAGCTTCCAGCAAAGTGGAAGCTACTGTCAACTTGCCTTAGCTGATACTAGGACAATGTACTTAAGTAAACCTGCTTGAAAAGAACTAGAAAGAAATTGTTTCAGATATACAGACATACACATGCATGTGTATATGCACATGTGAATATTCACAGGTAAAGATTGTACAGATCTGTTATACACATGTGAAAGGCATCTTTCTCTCTCTAGATAAATATGCATCTAAGTGGGAATTTATTTTAATATTTATTTCTTCATATCTCCATTTAATTTAGTGTAATTTCCTTTAAAGAATGAATCCCATGAAGAATTATGTTTTAATTCAAACTTTACTTACATTAAATCCCTCATGAAGGTTAAAATTAAGGTTATGCTGTTCTTACAGAGTATTGAAAACTTGGGATTCTCTTACAGGGTCATTCACTATAGACCCAAGACCTTTCCTGGGACACCTGCCAGGTGCAATTCATCTGAAGCCATGGTGAATAACACTGAGACAGCCTGTCCTGAAAGCTGTTTGAAGGGCAGTTTCTTCCAGCCAAACTTCAAGCAGAAAACATGGATCTTTTCTTGGACAAATCTAACATTTTGAGGGGCTTTAAATACCTTTAGAAGATATATTATGTTTTTGAAGCACTAATTTAACTCCTCCCTTACTCTGAGACTCACTCTACAGGGTCATGAATTTTAAGCGTTTTGCATTCAGAGCCCAAGCAGTGCTTCTCTCTGGGATTTTAAAGCATGGTCTTGGTGTAAAAATCTTCTGCTGACCACCACTGTATTGTAATTCTGAGCAGAAGTGAGACACTCTCAAGGATTCTGTTTGAAGAAGCAAACAGCTCCTGTAGGGGCCAGGGCAGACACCTCAACTTTTCAGAGGTGTACCATGGGGAAAATGTCACATTTTCATGTTTAGAACAAGACCATGAAAGACCCTTACTTTCTTAGCAATAGAAGATGCTGGATCATACAGACTTGCCACACAGCCTCTGTGTCTGCTGTCTGGTGATTGATGAATTGCTGGATGTCATTCCTTGTCCACTCACTGCCCAGGTCCTCATCCTGCACAATGTCACTCATTGTCTGAGCTCCAAAGGGTGTCTGCTCCTGTGTGCCTTGATTGGTTTGTGACAGTTGCACAGTCACACCTGCCAGTCTGCTCTCCACACAGCTTTCTTCTTCCTTGTGGCTCTCTCCATCCCTTTCTATAAATGTTGTACTCCATTAGAATGGGAGACATTATAATTTGCTAGGAGTTGTCAAGTACAGGTCACACCATGTACCAAAGAGTCACGAGCAAGAAGAATGGGAACAGACATCAGGAGCAAGATAAATAAAAACAGACAAATAGGTGCATGTCAGAGAAATTACCAAGTATGCCAAACATCCCTGTCTTCAAGAAGTACAATATCAGATTCACAAAGGTTATGTTTGCAGTCCAGATCCCTCTGAGATTAACAATGAATTCCAATTCACCCAAGCAAAAGTTGATTTAATTTTTAAAGACGGCTTTTTTTTATGCTTCAGCAGAAGTTCAGACAATCTTTGGTCTAGATAGTTGCTCTCAAGTATATTTTTACAGAGTGCAAAATTATTTTTTTGAAAGTGCATACAATGTTTTGTAAGTCAGCAGCTCAAATATCTTAATCTGAAAAATTACTGTAAAAGTAATATCATAATATCCCTTCCTCTTCTCCTCTACTTTATTTCTCATATCAGTACAATTAATGATTGAAATAAAAAGTACTTTAAAAATGATGGAGTTTACTACAGCCAGTGAAAATGTGTCTTCCTGAAGTATGATTAACAAAAGTAAAAAGTGCTTTATGACTCAAGGAGTAATTGTGAGTTCTATTTATTTTTTCACACTAGTGTGTTTTTTTAACCTGGGCAAAAATAAATTACTTATTGCTTCTTCTCCAGAATGTTTTATTTATAAGAGTAGCAAAAAAAAAATAAAAAACCACCAACAAAGGTACAGAATTAGTCTCTGAAAAAAAAATAATATACATTCATTTTTTTCAGACTATCACTTGCTTTCTGCATATCTCTTGCTTTCTGTAGGAATGAACATAATTTTTCCAAGGGAAAAACTCCCAAAAATGTTCATCAGTGGATGAAATTGGTTCAGTTCCCTTTTCTATACTAGACTTCATTTTTCATAAATGGAAGAAAATCAATTCATATCACATCAAGGGCACAGTGTTTGGTGCATACCATTCCTCCAGCAATATTTTCACATAGAAATGAAGACTCAGATATTCCTGAATGAGAGTGCAACAATAGGAACCAGAAATTCTATTTAATGTACTGCTCAATGATAATTACAGACAAGTATGCTCTGCTCCCTACTTCCAAATTCAACAGACAGCTGCTTTCATAAAAATTATTGTCTGTGTAAAGACCATAATGTGGCCAGGTATAGATTGCTTCAGTTCAGAAATGCAGTAACTTGAACTGTTTCAGATGCCATTAACCTTCTCATTCCTATTATAGAAAACAAGAAAGTTTTTAAAAATCAACCCCAAGCTTATGCAGCTACAGGCAATGTGGTTATATAATTTGAAGTGCAACGTAGAGTACATTCTGGTGTTTTGAAAGGCTCTGAGGCCTGAATCAATGCCATAAATCAGAGGAATAAATCCTGGTACAGAAAATAGATTTCTGCTTAAGTTCAAGTAAAACTCAGACATTTACAATGTATGCCTCCATTCTCAAAATGACAAACAGAAGATAGCTGGAATTTAATTGTCAGTACAGGTCTGATGTGTGGGCTGCAAACCCTACTATCTTTATAACACAAAGATATTCTGACGACAGTGGGTACATTTGCTTTTTTAACATGACATCTATTATTTTTCTGTAACCACAGAGATCAAAGTCATCTGATGAAACAGTATTTGGTGACTTTATAGAACAAGTATTTCATGGTATGTATCACAGTGCATGCCAGGCATTATGGATGGTTTTGCTGTTAATCAACAGATTCTCTGTTTGCCAAAGAAGGCAGAATTGACATATGATAGAAAATCATGGGAGCCCTTTTATTAGATGCAGCTTAGTATGTCAGAAATTGTTTCTGTTCCCAAAGAGACCAGTGAATTGTCAAAAGCAATCGCGGATGTTCCAGAGAGCAAATCATCCAGGGAAAATTATGTACAGCACTTACTGGCTGCAAAAGAGTTGTATATTTTTGCTGCCCCCAAGACTATTGAAACCATGGAAAATCAGTTTCACAAGAGTCATGGTGGGCTGCACTTTAAATAACAACAACAAGAACAAAAATCTACCCTTGTATCTTGCATGTGTTTTAAACTATCAGTTTCCCTTTTACATTTTTCTAGTTCCATTTCTAATGTATTCAAAAATAAAATATGAAGAAGGATTAGGCCAAAAAAAATATATCCAGCCCTGTGTCCTTCAGCACCCCTGGAAGGGCTAGAAATATATTAGCAGTATAAAAATATCAATAATTTTTATCTAACAATATTGACATGCTCAGAAATACTTCCTCATAATGCTCTTCCAGTCTCTGCAAGCTAAGGCTCAGAGACCTCCTGGGCAGGGACAGAGTCTTTGCCCTTGGGAGTCACTAATACTGCCTTGATTTGTCTCTTGACATCATGCAAGCTTTTAACTCCACCATATCCAGCTGCAAAATTCATTGTGCAAGATGTGAAAAATAGTCTCTTTATTTTTGTTGATGTTTAAAATATGCAATTTACTGCTTTCATGAGATCCCCCTTGACTGAAAAAGAAAGAGAAAATTCATTTCCTGTTGACAATGATATCACCCAGCATATTACCTGGGCTATGTTCCTCTCTATTTCCTATCTGATGAGCTCTTGCATCTAGTCATTCTTCATTTATAACACCATTTCCCTCATTTAGCCCTTGTCATTGCCTTCAGTGGGTCTTTCCCACTTTTACTTTCCTGGCTGGAGACCTAAGATCTCTATTAAGTGTTCAAGATGCAAATACCCTATAGAGTGTGTTTGAACTGAGCTATGAGACTGCTACTGTTTTGCTGCTTCTCCTTTCATCATACTTTCCAATGCTTGGCATACCTTCTGAAAACTGCTCCCTGCTGACCTGGTTGTTGTGAGACTCTCCCAGCAGCCCCAGACACTTGGCCTGGGGGATAGTTACTGCCTTAGAGGAGCCAGAGGCTATGGTCATTTTGGTACTTGAGCAAGGATCTAGGGAGTTGCATCATGAAAAACTCAGGATTTAGATCTTGGTTGAAGACTCGTTCAGTGGTGGGACTAACATTTCCATCATATGGTTTTCTCTGGAGGAAGGCATGAACTGTATTTTTGGACAGACTTTGGCCATGTCAGTAAATTGTCCTCATCTTTACTACCATACTTTGACATCAGTCTAACCTACATGGCAATGCTGTCCCAGGCTGGCTTTTGCAGTTTTAAAATTAAATGTCTTGTATTGAAGACATGCTTTGTGTTCCATACCCCAGTTATACTAGTTGAAGTGCTGTTGCGCACAGTGTGAGGCTTATTATTTTAATCATATTAAGTCCCATTAGGGAACTAAATTGTGTGCAGTTATTGTGGGTTTTTTATCTCTTAGGTTCAGTTTCCCCACCCGCTTTAGGAGGGTAAAAGGTTTTAATGAAGCAGCCTGTGCAGAGAGCATCAGCAGCTAGCAGCATGCTGCTGCTCCTTTTCAGAGCAAGAGCTATGAGGAAATCTGGTTGTTTGTTTTTTTTTTCTATTTCAGTTAAGGAAACACATTTATAGAGCTTATAATCTGCTTTCAGGACTCCTGGACATGCACAAGTAGCTGTCTTGCAATGTGAGAATCTAATCAAATTCCCTTTAGAAAACATTTAAAGTCCTGAAGAACAGACATGCAGGACCAGTTGAGAGCAGAAATTAAGAAATAAGGTGCACAAATGAAACATACTGGAGCCATGTTGTTTCATTTAATCATGGTGTTATAGTGCATTATGCAATTCAACACCGTCACTGCTATTTAACAGATTATCATTGGTGTGGTTCTCCAATAAAAAAAACTATATATTAAAGGAATGGCAGGTTTTGGTCTATTTAGCTTTTGCCATTGGGCTTTGACTTGATCAAGAGTGATATGAAAGCATGGGTTTGGCAGAAGTGGTCTGAATTTTGCTTTATTACCTTGATATAATTGGAGATGTGGAGAGCATACCAACATGAAAGAACTGACTTAAGGGATTCAATGAGCAATCCACAAAATAATAATTATTGTCATTGATAGCTAGGGAAAATGTTAAACAAATACAAAAGAAAAAACAAAATGGCAAAGCAAGGAATGAACTTTATTATTGTATATAGTTTCAAGTATACTTGAATTTTTTTAATGTCAGATGTTAGGCTCTTTGCATGGCTCAGATTCTTTGCTTCAGAGCTCTGATGAAGACATCTAAACAGAAGCATGACAATGTTCCAAAAAGATATGCAAATCCATCCATGACCAAGTTGAACTTGTTGCTGTTCCCAAAACAGACAGCTTTTTCAAACTTTTATATTCCTCATTCTTTTTTTCTTCTTCATATTCCTTTGGTTTTATTTTTTATGAATTTGACCATGAAGGAAGGTACTGAAAGTCCACCCCTGGGGGTGGGCCTTTTAGCAGTCAGACACAGAACTAGCTACGGAAAATGAGGCTGACACCATCAATCACTTGGCAGCACTCCCTCTCTGCTTCAGATTCACTCACCTGTTAGATGAAACCAAGGAAGAACCAGCAAGAGTTTGGCGCAGAGTGTGTGATATAAATTAAGTATTAATTTGAAAAAAAAAAAAGCAAAAATATTTTCATTGCAAATCAAAAGATGCATTGGATCAGTGTTCTGGTTTCAGTTTCTACTGTAGCTTTAGGAAAAAATTCAGGTGGAATAAAACCTGATAGTTTTCTTGACAGCCATAACTATCTACCTTGGCAATGAATAAAATTACTGTTCATTAAAATCTGAATTTTTGTTGAAATGTATATGAATATGAGCAACCTGACATGGTAGAAAAACATAACAGTAAATGATCAGGGAGAGTTTGATGCACTTTCAACAGAGAACCGAAATTGTTATTTTATTTTGCTGTCACTTTAAAATGCCACTCTTTCCTGTGACATTCGTTTTTCTCTTTCAAAAATTATCCATCCAAGGTAGCAGAAGATTTTCCAACAGTTTTATAAACTAGAGCACATTAATTTCTCCATGATTGTCATTATGAAAATGGGGCACTTATGAAACTGGGGCACCTGGTGACCTTTCCAAAGATTTGTACTGAAAATAATAATGTTAAAAGCAGATAGACAGTCTAAATGAATCACATTTTTATAAAGCCGAAACTATTGTTGTGTAAGTCGGAATGGAATTTGGAGAGTTAGTATGCATACATCTGCATTCAGCCTGTCTGCACACACACAACCTGGGTGCTTCCATAAGTGCATGGGCAGAAAGCCAGCAGGCATTTACACGTGGCAGTGGGGCCACTTCAGACTGAGAAGGTCTGAAGCTGTGCCGCCTGGGACAGCAAGGCAGCCCCTTCACTTTTGCAATCACAATCCCCTGACAGGCCTCAGCAGCAGGGCTGGATCAAGGAGCCTTCCTCTGACCCCTGTCACCCCTCACCGTTCAGTCCTTCTCTGGACAGCCCCGTGAACAGTACTCAGGTCACATCTTAGTGGGGACTTTCTGAGCACCATCTCAGTGATGCCTGGGCAGACTAGAAACCTTCCTGTGTGCAGACCAGGTCACCAATGCAGTTTCTTAACCCAGCAGCATCAGGAGGAGAAATGGGGCAGCCCCATCAGACAAGATCATGCTGCAGCCACTAAGATGAAGGACTTCAGCTTGAGGGAACACACTGGCTGCATGATGGAGCTCATCCTGAGCATCCTGCTGGACCCAGGGCATGGACAAGGCAGTGGGGCTAAAACCCACCTGAGCTATGCCAGGGCATCTGTGGAAATAGGGGCCATGGGATGCAGGGGAGAATAAAATATAGCTGCTTCTGAGGAACAGATGTAAAATAGCCTGCACTAGCCTTTTCTCCAGTGTGTCAAAGAGACAGAGTGAAGGCAAAGGGATCTGAGGGAATCTGCATAAATAAAGTGTATGGCACACCTAATTTATTAGAAATCTGAGCTTTCATGGGAGTCCTCAAAAATATATAGTTTGATCTCTGTCTGCAGTGCTGTGCTGTTCATCAGCCAGACAGGGGATAGCGCTATTTATTCAACTGCCTGAGTGGACTGGGCCACTTTGGGGATAAAAAGCTTTTTCACCTTAGAAATATAATGGAAAGGAGTATGGAAAATTATTCAGTAGCAGAGAAAAGCACACAAAGCACACCTGGCAGCTTTAGGGGAGATTAATATATTATCTATATGTCATGGTTTTTGTTTACCAATTTGTAATTTTTCAATTAAGATCAAAACAGGTTTGAACTTGAAAATAATAAAACTTTATTAACTAACACTAAAAGAGAGAAAAAAAAAGGATTAGAACAAAACTTTCAAAACACATCTCCTTCCCCACCAATTATTCATTTTCTTATTCCAATATAAAAAGACAAAATTTGAGATTTTCAGTCAATTATCATTCTTAAAATAACCATTTCTCAATTCGCTAAGGAGAAAGGAGTCTTTCTTGAACACCACAGAGATTTTCTGCAAGATACCAGTTCTCTTGCTCTCACACAAACAGCCTGCCCTGGGGAAGGAAATTTGCCATTGTGAAGTCCCTTCCCATGGGTCAGCCTTCCACAGCCTCTCATAGGCTCTATCAGTTTATTAGGGTACAGTTTAAGGATGCTTTTTTTAGTGTAAAACAAAAGTTCTTTTCATCTATTTCATCTTCATCGCAAGAAACAGAGGTACCTTCAAAGCACTGGGCAGAGGCTGTCGTCTCTCTCTCTTGGTTTTTTCTGTTATGCATCCCAGGTTATGCCAGAGGACTGAAGAAGCTGGTTAGGGTTGGATTTGAGGAGTGTTGTGGCCTCATTTCAGGTTTCCCCCAGTAGGTTTTTGCTCTGCCTCCAGGGCATGACAAGCCTGTGGAGATACACGCGGGAGTGAAGGAGCAGAGCAAGCCTTCCTCTCTGGATGGGTAAGGCAGCTGTAGAGCTCAACATTCATTTTCTTACACTTTTAAGACATGCCTGCAGAGTAATGTGAAAGCTGAGTACCGCTGCTGGTGGTCTTGAGTTAAATTCAAGCTCCTCTCTACTATGCAATATAGATTTTTCACACAGGCACTTGTAGTGTCAGTTTAAGTTTCCACAATCCCAAGTGCTCCTATGATTTTTTTTTAATGGTATTGTATCACTTAATAGTCTGTCTTTATGAATACAATGCATTTTCTGTAAGAACTTCTTTGTGATCCCCAAATTATTTCTGAGATAGTTATTCCTATCTTATGAGTCATTAAAAAAAAAAAAAAATTAGTCTTTACTCTCTACCATGCCTGAAGAATTTTGTATTTCAGCATTTATATTTTCTACAAGGTAAAAACGAAACTTAAATGGGGGAGGGGGAAGCAATTACTGCTTTCTTGTATACATCACAGTTTGGGGATCTTACCTAGGAGCTGCAGTTCTCTTGGTGTATGAGCTCCTCTCCTGCCTTTGCTCTCTTAGAACATTTGGCACCAACTATGAAATTGGAATCTAGTGTACACAATGTTAAGAAAAATTGCCTTTTCAAAGCCCAGTTCAGAAATATGACAGTCCATACCGCCTGTTTATGGAGGGGTTTTATTGTTTGTTTAATTAAAGGACAAAGTATGGAACAAACCACAGTGGTTTAAACCTGTATGTTTTCAATATCACTGTGGCATGACATTTTTACATAAACCACAGTGGTTGTGGTGGGACATTGCAACAGAGAATCAATCATGCACCCTGAGAAAACAAAGCTCTGTTTCACAACTACTTATTGACTTTTATTCAGTATGTAGTGCTAAAAGTATGTTGCAAGAGTAGTTGTTTGATATTTACAAAAAAAAAATAAAATTCTGGAGTGCTGTAACTTACTTCAATGTTGAGACTGTCTGTAAGTGTTTGTAAGGTCCATTTTCTGTCACTATCAGTGCTTGCTGGCAGAGCTTAGCACTTGGAGTTAGGAGCAGTGAATACTAATTCAGAAGCTACTTACAGCTGTTTGCACCTTGACTTTGACAGTGTCCATTTTAGAGGGCAGAAACAGCCTTTTTCTCTCTCCCTCTTTTTGAAGTTGGCTACCACATTTGCAAGATCCATATTAATGTAGATTTCCGAAGGAGAATCAATTTTACATGTTTCAACATGAGAAAATTTATCTCATTGCCTTTTGTCTGACCCTGCTTTTATTTTAGTTCTTATTTAAATTCACAGAGAGTCTTTATTACAAAGGTTATCCTAACATTCATCTTTTGTATTTGTCACTGGAACAATTTGTTCTTGTCTATTGTATGAATATAGCACTCAGATCTCCTTGAAGATCTCCCTCTATAACATAGTCCTTAACAAGAGAAAATAATTATTTCAGTAGTATTCCTTTAAAAAAAATAATTGTACCCAAAAAACCTCCAATAATTACACTAAAAAAAAAAAAAAAAAACAAGAAGAAAAAAGAAACAGAAAAAAACCTTATCATTTAACAGAGATGAGGTCACAGTCAGGAATAGCTTAAGAAAGAGACTGAACGAGCCTTGATAAATCTGTAGAGGGTTATGATGAACAAAACTCATGAAATTCTGGTGTATTTTCCAAATATGATGGCTAGTGCAGTGTAGCAAATGGCACCATGTAGGCTGTAGGCTGTCCCATGTTAATGGCAGCTGATAAAAACAAATCTTCCAAGGACAGATCTGTTGAGCTTGTGGATGAGGAGGAACTTAATGATGTTCACTGAAACAATTCAATAACTATATATGAATGTGGTGGTGTGTGTGTTCAATGATTATTTATATACTTTTATATCAAGGTCTCGCTGTTATATTAAGTTGATATATTCCTAGTTTCCCCTCCCTCCATTCTAGCATGCTCTGTGTCAATCTTCCCTGAACC
>JAWWMU010000001.1:80273506-80311869 GCA_035048155.1 Cinnycerthia olivascens | reverse complement strand
CCTAGTTTCCCCTCCCTCCATTCTAGCATGCTCTGTGTCAATCTTCCCTGAACCCAATCCTGGAAACCTCAGACCCCGTGGGCGTGTCGGGATGTCACCCTATAAAACCCCCCGCGGGACGGTGCTTAGGGTCTTTTGTTCCTGACCCCTTCGGCAACATTAAACTTGGGCTGGAACTTCATGGCGAAAAGCCTCCTCTCCTCTTTCACTTGAACCAGTCGGCTGGTAAAGCTGCGTTTCTCAGAGCCTGTTGTTCCAAAGACTCTGCCTGCAGGCATCCTCGATCGCCTGGGAGACTCCCTGGACAGGTTGAGGCTCTTAGAAGCCGGGCCGAGCTAGCCCGACATCTGAATTTTTATTAAACCTTAGAATCAATGTAAAAGAAGAAATATTCCCTATTACACATTGCTGAAACTGGTGAAAGAGGATAGAAAGTATCTTCGAAGGTATTGAAAAATACTGAAGTATCTTTCTTCTATTCAATGAATATATATATAATAGTTAAGTGATAAATGTAAAGGTAAAAGCTGAGATGGTCATTTCCACCCTCCAACCTTTACTGGTAAGGTGCTCAGGTTTTCAGACAATTCACTTCATTCTGTGACAACTGAAGCTGGAAAAAAACATGTCCAGAGGAAATAGGGGAACCTGCCTTCCAGAGGTAATGACTTTTCTCCATGGACTGTAGAGGGAGCCTAGAAACTAACTTTGACTTGGTGACTGACAGACCAAGGTAGAAAGGTGCAGGTTGAGATGCAATCCCTCTGGCTGTGTTTACAGCCATGCATCACTGCAAGCAGCCAGAGCTGGATGCATGCTCAAATGGATGAGAGCATCTATGACTTCATGCATTTTTTCTTCCTTCCTGTGTCTTTAGTAGAGTTACTCAGCAAACATCCATCTTCATGTTTATTTTAACTTCCAATGCATGACCATTATCTTCCAAGCAACTCCTAAATGATTCTGCTTAGCTAGGATTTTCTTAACAAGAAAAAATGAAAAGTTACATGATGCTCTTAGAGGCCTGGTCTTAAGAGTAGGTAAAGAAATTTGTAAAATAAACACAAGATTTTTTTCCTCCTTTTTCACTTTTGAAAACAAACAAAAAAGGAAAATAAAGAGAAGAAAAACTTTTGGTTTTAATGAGTACCTACCTTTCCTCTATTATGGTGTATTTTAAATTGTGAGTTTTTTTCAAAAATATTTCTGTGTCCTGTCTGCAAAATACCATGCAAGTACAAAAATTTAGTAGCAGATGTTAGTCTTGCAGACATGTTCATCAAACACACAGAAAACGAGATTTATCCTTCATGCTGTGCATGTGATAGCTGCTTTAAAAATTGGCATTCATCTATATCAGAACATTTTAGCAGACTACACAGTTTGATGTATTTTACTGCTTAAAATTGATTCTTAACCTTCTGACATTTCACTGTTTGGATCTAACATGGCACAAGAATGGAACCAGGTGACAGTGATTAACAGATCATATCTTCTCTAGTCTGCAAGCCTCCTCAAGGCCCTTACTATGAGCCACTCTTTCAGAAGGTGAAAGATGGTCACCCAAGGTGCCATCATGCAGAATGAAACTTTTGCTGATGAAGGCTGGGGTGGGACTGATTCATTCCCACTGTTTCAAAATTTCTTCCACTCCAGAATGGAAAAAAAATAAAAATGTTTCTGGAAATTCCCTGTAAATTCTACAATTATTTGTGGGCTGGTAAACAACACATCATTTTGAGGAGTGAAAACAAAATGTTTCAGTTTCTCACCAGGTCCAGGGAGAAAGATCACCTCTGGCTTTTTTCAGGGTGTGTTTCTTTGTTGCTCAACCCTGACTTCTCTCCTAAATGAGACTCCTACTGCAGGCTCCTGTAGGTCTCAGAGAAGCTACTTCATCAGCTGCAGTACAGTCTGAAATCTTGTGCAACCAGGACACTGGACTAGTCTACAATAACCTTTAAAAATATAGCGTTAGTACCTAATAGTCTTTTCAGCTTTAAATGCAGAAAACAAAACATGTACACACATTGAAGCTGGCAGAGTTTCTCTCGTCTCTGTCTCGCTACCCCTGGGACTCATTCACTGCCTGCACCAGCTATCACCCTCCTAGCAAAGCATCCAAAAACCTCAGTCTTTGGTTTGAAACTGTAGTCACAGTGTTTGCCTGCTCCCTAAGGAGTCAGTGCCCAGCTGTGGACTGTCAGTGCTATCTCCAAGAGACCATGTCCTGTGTGCTTCCAGGTGGGCACATCTAGACAGGCATGGGCACACTCAGGTCAGCAAGGAACTTCGACTCTCCTGGCCCAGAGAAGACAGGAATCACATCTAATGCCAAACAGACCTTGACATAAGACAAACACTGCACTGCTCCATTCTTTAAGCTGGCATATGTTTAACAATAGTGTTATTTTAATACCAAAAAAAAAAAAAAAAGAAAAAAAAAGAAAAAAGCTTTCAAAAGGTGATTCTTTAGTATCTAATTTTTTACCAGAGTTGACTTTTCATCAAAGCACATCAGATTTTTATAGTATAGTCTTAACAAAACAAAAACAAAACTGAAACTAATGGCCACAAGAGAACCAAAGCCCCACTAAAGAACTAAATAAACAACCATCTCTGAAAATTTCAGAATAGAACTTCCCTTGTTACCTCATGCTGGAAGATGGGAAGAGCCACATTCTGCTCCTGAAACCTTTTCAGGGTGATCTTCCACAGCCTATGCCCGTGGCATATCAGGATACATAATGGGTGAGGGGGAAGCAGGGAAGGAATGTTCCACAGCCCTGGAAAGAGATTCTGAATCACAGATCCTCCAAAAACTGCTGGGCTCTTGCTCATTGACCATTCCAATAAATGCAGGGATATTGAACTAGAAATATAACTCTATGTTTTGATACTATAAGGGAGGAATGTCCAATATCTTTTTGACTCTGAACATCTAAAATTGGCCTTTTCCAGGAAATTACCTGTAAAAAAATTGATTGAAGAAATCTGAATATGAGCAGCCATCCAGTTGTATGCATCCACTACCCCCCAGTGACACTCCCAAGCAGTTCAGAAGATCATGCCCATAGGATCCCATTGAGAATCTGCCTTGATTTTGTCTTTCTCCATCCTAATCTCAACCCATCCCAACCTTCATAATTTCAGGTAAGAGGAATCCACTTGGTTTGAGCCATAGTTGCAGCAACTCATTGAAGGATACTTGCTCTGGGATCTTGCCTCTGATGCTATTTTTTGCCCCAAGAGTTTGCACATTCTGGTTCCCAGTGCATTCAGGCAGGATAATATAGTACAGACCAAGGTAAAGGAAGTCAGACAACATTTATTAAGCAGAGGCACATACTGGAAAGAGAAAAACAGTGGTTCAGAGGTAAGCAAATTGTACAGTGCCTAGAAATCAGTCATGCCGTGATTAAATCATAGCTCTAATATTATGTATATTTATTTTCAAAGAAATTCAAATGGGTACCTTGGTCCTTTTGCACGAACAGTTGGAGACCTTGAAAGAATTTTATTTCTCAGCTCTCATCACTCTTAATTGCTGCCTTTTCAGGGCAGTACACAGTCACCAGTCACCTTTCAAAGGTTTGACAGGTGTGTCTTATCACATCAGTTAAATCAATGCAAGAAAACTCCTGGTTAGGAAACCTGCAACGAAGTCCAGTAGCAGGACAGCAGTTAATTCTTCCCTGCCCCTCTGGCCTCATATTCACCTCTAACAATAAGCCCAGTAATAAACCAATTAAACATAAAATATTTACAAAGGCAAAAATAAGAACAGAGGAAGAAGTGAAAACCAACCATCAGAAAATTGTGCTGGCATTTTATTCTTCACAGCTGACTTTCATCTAGAAGATTGCTCAGTCACCCTTACAGCACAGGCACTGCTGCATTGCGTAATGCAAAGCTGGCTGTAGGGTGGCTTAGTGCTCCCTGTCTGTGCTCTGCTCCACTCTTCTGTGCATCACAGGAGCAGGACTGTGTTTGCTTTACAAGGAAAGCTGTTCAGCTCTTAGGAGGAGAAGTAAACCATTGCACCTTTTATTGCTTCCCCTGTGTAAGTAAGGAATATCCTTGACTCTCTGCTGCAGTTTGTACCATGGCTCAGCTTAGGCAGCCTTTTTAGAATCGGGGAGAGAATGCAGAGGATGTTTTGCCAGCAGACTTGAGCATCTCCTGCCCAAGTGAATGCTACATTAGGAAGCCCTGCTGCTGGAGAAGAATAAACAGGACAGTGTGGTCCTCACAATGCTGTGCAGGGTCCAGTCACAAGGAAGAGAACACCAGCTAATGCCCACTTGCAGCAGCTTTTGTGATATACATGTCTGCAGTCCAGGACATCCACTGCCAAGTGCAAGTGTTCATGAAAAACACCAGGTATGTGCAACATAGCAGCTGGTTAAGTGAGGATAAGCCATTTGGATCTCAGGGTAGAGAGCTTAACTAACTTACAGGAAAGTTATTTACACTGTAGATGTAAAGTTATGGCAAATAGTCCTGCCTTCTGCACTGGCATCTTTTAAACCACCTATTAAGATGCTCTGAATTTTGACCAGAACTTGTTTTGAAGCCAGCTTTAGAGCCAGGGAATGGGAAACGAGGCTTGCATCCAGACACCGGGAGCTTCAAAAAAGAATTTGTTATTTTTAAGCATCATGATCATTACAGCTTTTCCCTTTGAGACATCTGTGAAAGAGATAATTTATACTGGATAACTTTTTAGTTGTTTTTGGAAATGAAGGCATCATATGTCAGAGCTGGTTTTCTGATAAGTTTCTGCTTTGGCTGACTTTTTCAAAGTTTCTGCTTCCCATTGGGGCTTTTTTGTGTGATGAACTGAAATTTAGTTACACTACATTCAGTGACTGAGCCCTATATTGGTATTTATGGAAGATCAGTCTTGGTTACAAATATTTTTTCTCTTAGATCTAAAATCAAGGCAAGAGAACAGTACAGATATATTTGCTTTCAGGGACACAATCTGTCTTTCAATGAGAAAAATGACCATTCTTTACTCCCCCAGATGATTCTGCAATTTGTACTTTAGGTTGTGAACAGCTGCACTGTTATTGCCTCCCTTTCCCCATTTTTATTACCACTGATCATACAGGAGGTTTTACTTAACAGAGAATTGTTTGCAGTGAAGTTCCTCAGAAGTACTAACGGCACCAGTAGTCCTTGAGCATGTGCTTAAGTACCTACCTGATTGTTTAAAAATTAGTAAAATACGTCCTACAAACCAATTTTTTTTCAATTTCTTGGCTTTACAAAGCAATCTGGTCTATTCCTCATTCTGTCAAACAAAATGTGGTGTAATACCAGAAATGGAATCTGCCTGCAAGCAAAAATAGCAATGAAAGCTACAGTGCTCCCCCAGAGCATCAAGGGTGATGTTCAGTCCGAAGCATCTGGGCTTACTATTGAAAAAATTAAAAAAACAATAAGACAAGGTCTTCTTAAATGTAACACTGTATTAGTACTTGTGGTATTATGTAATGCTACAGCATCTTTCCTAACTTAGTTCAGCATAAATCCTCATAAAATATTAACCATTAATAATATATAATTATATTAATAATATAAAATAATATATAATATTATTTCATATTTTAATCAAAAGGTTAGAACAACATTTTAGCTCCCATTTTTCAACATGAGCTGAAAAAAAGTAGGCATAATATTCTGGCTAATCCCAGAGGGCTTTTTTTTTTTTTCCAATTTGTTAATGTTTCCTGATACAAGTTTCTCATCTCTGTAAGGGTGAAATAAGCAGAGTTTGAGCATAAGAGATAAAAGACACAGGGACTAAACATTGTTTGTGGTACTAATGGCTGGCAGCTAGCCGTGTCAGCTCAGATCTGGTATGATTTGAAGGATATAGCAAGGAGGCCTTTTCAGTCTTTTTACAGTGTTGATGCTTGTTTCTTGAATTTTGGGGCAATTTCTTTCTGTGCTGAGAAAGTAGGTTCCATTTTCAATATCAAGTATTAAAGACCTACCTTTTCATTATTCTCTATCTATGAAGAAAAATAGTCTTCAAATTTTTCAGAGCACAATGACTATAATTCCCTGATCTAGGAGATGAGTTAGACCTTCCTGAAACCTGGGAAATTTTGCTTTAGACAGATGCTGGAGGCGCTGAATTTTCTTTCTCTGCTGAGAATCTTTTGACAATACTAATCCCCAGCTGCAACAGTAAATACACTGAGCTTTAAAGATGACTAAATTAGATACAAATCCACAGGGGATTTTCTATTACCTTCATAAATGTAAGTATCTCCTGCTGATTAAATGCCCTGTAAACATTCTTAGACAGTTACTCATGCAGGGTGATTGTACAGTAGGGCTAAAGAAAAACACCTACTTAGCTGAATAAGATATTCTGGAAACATTTTTTAAATAATAAGAGGTTTTAGAAGAAGAGGCTAGAAGTGAAGGCTAGAAGAACTACCACAATTTTAGCACTGAGAAGAAAAGAACAGCTGGGTACTGTGCATCTCTCTTGTTCGTGCTTCCACCATCCAACTGTACTGTAGCTTAAGTTATCTCTGTCTTATCCACACTCCAAACAGATATTTGTACCTAGATAGTGTACCTGATTTGTACCTGATAGCTCTATCATTCCATTTCGGCACAAGTTAAATGAGTGGGAGAAATGTAGTAAATTATTCCACCTAAAGTACGTAGAAGTAGATTGATTTGAAAGGATATGTGTAAAAAATGAACATATATTTTTATGTGGAATTACTGTCACATTTTATTTTACCATCAAATTTTCGTATAAAATTTAAAATAGAATTAGTTGTCACTTAAATGCTTATAGCTTTAATGGAAATATTTCTGTTCCTCTGTAGTTTTAAGTGCCTGTTATGGGGCATCTAAGTGGGCTTTTTAGTTATGCAGATAACCAAACATGACACTGTTTTTGAAAATGAAGCCTATAGTAAATATTTTATGTACAACAAATATTGTTTATGCTTGTATTGGTTTTGGAGTTTACTTTTGATGGTGGTTTGCTGGGGTTTTTTTGGTTTTGTGGTTTTGTTTCATTTGGAGATGATTGGTTGGCTGGTTTTAGTTTTTCTTACAGTTCAAGAATTTCATGAACAAGGAAACAAAACATTTGAGGAATATCAGTGATGACATAGCAATACTAATACTTAAACAAATTTAGGAGTTTAACATTTAACTTTTGCTAGGAAAGAAATATCTGGGAGATGGGTGAACCAAACAGTAATGAGTCATCTCCCACATGAGTGGAGCATAAAGTTCCACTTGACAATATTCCCAACTTTCATTCCCTGACATGTTCCCACTGAAGCACAAAGAGTACATAAGGGACAGATGGATAAATATTCCCTCAGCTCAGAACCAATCTGCATCTTCTGCTGAGGCCATAGAATCCAACATTCAGTCCCATTAAGCAGAAGGAGATAGTTCTCCCCTGCCACCTCCTAGCAGGAATCTTTGATATTGACCTCAAACACAGATATCTTTTCAGGAAGTTTGTATGATTTTGGAATCCTCTTCAAGTTCCTAGCCTGAGACAATAAGAAGTGGAATGGTGCAGCTGAAATCGCATTTTGCTGGTCTTTCTTCTTCAGCTTCTATGTTGTCCTTGTCCTCAAGGTACCCTCGAGGTGCCATCCTTTGAGATTTTGGCTAAATATTTGTATAGATGAGGGCACTTCGTTCTTTTATGATTCATGAAAGTGTACTGGCCCATTAGCATCAACAAGAATAAAGTTCATTTTCCTTTCCTTTAAATAAATCTCTTGTATCTGTATGACTCCATCAGTCTGACAGTCTTAAAGCCAATGTACCTTTCTTTAAGCAAGTACCAAATCAAAGCCAAAGGACAAAATGTCCAGTAAACAGGGGACTCTATAATTCTTCTAACCAAAGAAAAGAAAATGAAACAGAGTGAGATTACACAAGGTGTTGACATATTTAGAATTCTGTAAGGCACCTAAAATGAGAGACTGCACTAAATCATTTAGGAGAATGAATGATATAAAAGAAGTATGCTTTTCATTCAAAGGATGATTGGTATGTCTCTACCTATAATCAAAAGGAGTAAATCGCTTTAAAGTGGCATTATAAAAAATTAGATCCTTCTAGCCTTTGGAATACAACTTTAAAATAATTTTCTTATATTATTATACAACTTTCTGATATTCAAAGACTGAGAAAATTGGAACCATAAAGAGAACATGGTTTGGGGGTATTCTAATTTGGTCAGCAAAGTAGAAATTTCAGCACCAACTGAAGTGTACTACCAAAGCTAAGAAAAAGAATGAGACTGTAGGACAAGTAGAATAACAGCTGGAAAAAAATTGCTGGGAAAAAAAAAATTGCTGGGAAAAAAATTGTTCTGAAAAAAACCCAGAGGTAAATATTTAGATGAACATAATTTCTCATGGTATTTTATAATCAAGAGAATAACATGATAAAGTGAATGTATGCATCAACTGATGAACTGTGTAAGGACACTGTGAGCAGAACTCAGCTGCCTGAACAAGTGTCTACTGCTGTATGAAGACCTGTTCAGTACCCAAATCACAAGACCAGGGAGCAAAAATATGGCAAAGAACCTACCAGAGATGAATACCCATCTGGACTGGCAAAGAGAAGTTAAGCAAGAGACCATCTACATTTTCACTAGACGTACAATTAGGCAAAGAAACCTTACCTCTGTTATTACTGAATTTTAGTATCAGTGAAACTACTACCAGGACACAGTACTGTGCTTTACTTTCAACATCTTATTGTGATGGCTACAGGAAACTCAGCAAATATTTTGAGACTTAAAGTAAAACACAACTGACCATAGGCTAGAGTTCCCATATGGGAAAATTAAGCCTAAGAATACATAGGTTTTCAATGTAAAAGACGAAATTCTGTTAACTGCCGCTCAAAGACTGATGCACTCTTAGCAAAAAATGAAGTGGGATTTTTCCCACAGGTGTCAAAGGTTATAAGCCTGTGTGTGAGGTGGGAGGAGATGACAAAGAGTTTTGTTGTTTTTCACTCATTACTGGAAAGTGGCAAATACATTTGAAGACTCCCCTAAAAGAGCAGCTCTAGATCAAACAAAAAATTTAGTTTTGGTCCTCATGATGGATGTGGATTGGGTTTTTAATCTGAGTTCATGAAATGACTTCACTATACACTACAAGAAAAGCAAATTATAGACCTGGGTTCAAGTTGATAGTGACCTTGAGAAGGGGGAGAAACAGGTCAACCAAAATCTCATGACATTCAACAAAGGGAAAAGCAAAGCCCTTCAAATAGAGAGGAATAGCCTCATGCACCAGCACAGATTGGGAACCCAACAGCTGTAAAGAAGCTTTGCAGAAAGGGGGCTGAGGCTTTTGGTGGGCAGGAAGTCAACCTGTGCCAGTAATGGCCCCTCAGGGCAAACAAGACCAACAGCTTTCTGGTCTGCATCAGGAGGAGTGTTGCCAACAGGTCTCAACACTGGAGAGACACACCAGGAAGGTCCAGTTCTTGGTTCTGGGCAGCCCAATACAGCAGTAGTGGGGAGATATGGACATGCTGGAGTGAGAAGAATGAAGAGCCACAATGGTGTTAAAGGAATGAGCACAGGTATAGAGGCCCAGAGACATGCCACACACAGAAGAAATGCACTGCTTGGTTTCAAGTGCTTGCCTGAACTTACAGTTGATTTAAATTAACCCTAAACTTAGACTTTGAAAACATAGAAACGAGATCAGAGACTAACAAAATCCTTAAGCATGTTCCTATAATTCCTTTCAGAGAAATAATATTCAAATGGAGGGGTGAGGGGGGATCACAAGCTTTTCTCAACTGGTCTGCTAGTAGCAGTTTTGACCTTTCATTACAGAACTTTCAGAAGATGAAAGGAAAGAACCAGCCCTCTGAAAACTCCTATAAATGTGAAACATTTTAGAGAGTAGAAGCTATTTTTGGACAGTCCTTTTTATAGACTGATTGAATTATTCTTAGCACAGAGCTAGATTTTCTGGTTTACATAAACAATGATTCATTGTTTTGTGATTTGCAGTTCTGTACAGCTGAATTAAATACTGTTTGTGGTCAGCCATTGTGAAAATACTTTATATTATACACAGGTGAATTAAAGGTGAACTTCACTCACACATGACAAGAAGAAATGTTGATGACATACTTTATCAACTGACTTCTTGAGCAATTTACAGAAAATAGCTACATGAATAAATACGATAGGCTAGCAGGAAGAAAAACGGGCAAGGAGCCAGCCTGCCCACATCAGGTATCTAACTTGCATGTAGCATTTTTTTGCAGTCTCTTCCAGTCCTTTATCTTCATGTGAAGAGGTGACTGGAGGCTTCCAGAGGGATAACTGGCCTGACTTAGGAGCCTCTGCTAAGGAGCTGAGGCCTTCATAGATGCTTATGTCCCCCTTGTGCCAGAGGAACTGAACCATTTTAGGGGATTCCTTCCATCTGAGCTCAAAATGTCTGCCTGTGATAGATACCTAAGTGACATAATGTTTTATTGACACTTTATCACCATGGAGTGGATCACA
Source organism: Cinnycerthia olivascens (assembly GCA_035048155.1). NCBI lineage: Eukaryota > Metazoa > Chordata > Aves > Passeriformes > Certhiidae > Cinnycerthia > Cinnycerthia olivascens. The sequence goes on along the minus strand of JAWWMU010000001.1, from coordinate 80,301,311 downwards.
AGTTCAAAGTCTTGTTCTGTCCTAAGAATTAGCTTTTAAACTTCCATTTTTTGGAGATTTGTCTGCAATTACTCATTCAGTAAAGCAATGACTTTTGCCTTCCAAAAGTCCTTTTATCCAGTGTGGAAGTAAAGGACTCAACTACTCCATTCTTCCCAAGATATTTCTGCTATAACCTCCAGTAGGTTTTCAGCTCATTTACACAGCCACCATTATTGCCATCATTGTACACTGAGAACTGGGTATAAACTGCAAAATCGTTTTGCATTTTCACTGATAGGATCAGTCTCATACTACTCACTTAAGACAAATGTTAATTGTTTGGAGGTGAAACCCCCAAACATTGGTAATTCCAGTTACAAGTTATTCACTCTGCAGCAGAGATACATGCTCATTGTGCCTGGACACAGCTGTTTAATTTAAAATTAATTATCTGCTCAGTCAGGGGGAAGATATTTTCATTGGTAGTTTTTGAGACAGGGAAGGGAGAACATAAAATCACTGAGATGTTTCACATGGTGGGAGGAGGAGAGAACTGCATTATGGATAAAGCAAAGTAATCAACTCAGCTGTCCTTTCCCCATCAGCTTCAGCCTCTGTCATATAAATTAGGGGTGCCCAGCTGTTTGCATAAAATAAAAATACACAAACATTTTTCATTGTATTTCAGATGGTCTAATTCAGAAATTTAAGGATAAAGAGTCTTTGATTTAGATTGATGTTTTAAGTTCTGTGTATTTTCTTGAGATTGTATGACTCTGTGGGAAGTGTCTTTTTAGACCTTCATGTTCTGGGGAGTCCTCACCTGGATAAGAATGCATCTACAAATATATAGGTACTTATCAGATTATTCTGCAGTTAGCCCTTTGTATAGAGAAAGCTGTGGGAAGAGAAGAAGCTGAAGTTAAGGGAGGGAAATCTGAAAATGGGAAAAATTTTGAAGATACATTCATGTATTTAATGGGTTTTTTTCACTCCCTTGAAAATTGTGCCCATCCCTGTAATAATGGGAAGACATGTACTGTGAAATAGGGTTTGCTGCTGTCCTTGGTCTCTGCCTTTGGCAGAAAGTCTTGGTTTCATTGACATGGGATTGTCAACTTTCTGCAATTTAAGGGAAGGACTCTATAAAAAGATTTCCAATTTGAAAAATGGCAAGGAAGTAGAAGGTGTCAAAGGTGTTAAATTGAGTGCACAGGGCTCATTATTTCAGTAATATCCTATATGGAATATAAACTGAAGCTGTGAATAAATTTTATGCACACACATGGTCTTCACATATACCTTATCCTCTCATAAAATGACCTTTTTTTATGTAAAATAATGCTGGTTGCCGCTACAGTTATACAGTTCTACCGTTTTTGTCTAGAAGGCTGAAAAACCTTTATGCTTAAATATATTTTAATTTTATACTCAGCAATTAGGGTGACGTGATTCCACAACAAATATGAGAGAAACTAGGAGACAATTTATAGGAGACTATGAGTTGTCTCCTATTTTATAGCTCTCTTACAAAAAAGAACTGACAGACGTAGAGGGTTAACTAAATACCAACCAGCGACTCACTCTCCCTTAGAGGGACTGAGGACACAATTCTAAAAGCAAAAGCTAAAAACCCTTGAAGCCTGAGATAAAGACAGTTGAAGTGAAGCAAACAGGGAAAAGAAAAACCCAGGTGGTGCAAAGACCATCACTCACAGCCTCCTAATAGAAGACTGCTGCTCAGTCACGCTCTGAGCAGCAGCTACCTTGGAAAATCTAGTCCCTGTCCCCAGTTTTTACTGAGTTTAACCCAGTTTTTATCCCACATGGTATAGAATGCCCCTTTAGTCAGTTTGGGTCGGTGTCCTGGCTGTGTCCCACTCCAGGTTCTTGCCAAAGCCCAGACTCCTCACTGGCAGGACAGAGTGAGAAACAGAGAGAGCCTAGACTGTGAGTAAGTGCTGATCAGAAACAGCTAAAACATCCCTGTGTCATCAACACTGTCTTGGTCTAGAATTCAGAAGAGCACTACACAAGCTACCAAGAAGAAAGTTAGCTCCATTCCAGCCACTTGTCTAAATTAATACCTGAGTAAAACCCATATTTCTTTAGGTTTCCAGCCAGTGTTTCCCTTTCACATGTAAAAGCATTTGAAACAAGTATAAAGTCAGATTGCAGTGTAGAGTGAGCATGGGTTTAGTGTGTTTGATCACCTCCACTTGTATTGACGAGTTAATATGCTCCTATGCTACCTGTATAGCATACCTAGACTTGACTTTCTTTTTCAGCACATGGTGTTGTATGTTTTTCTAATAAAAGAAGATTACTTTTCACGTTCCCTCTGCCATTCCAGTTGTCAGGCACATCGCATAGGTCACAACTGCTGCAGTTAGAAACTGAGCTCCTCTGTAAAGAGACCCTCTTATTTTTAAGGTTAAGTCTATGACAGAACTTAGAAGGTAAATTGCAGCTCGCAGAGACTCTTAAACTTGCCAACTTGGGTCTTGACAACAGTGAAGCCAAGATACCAAGAGGCTAAGGACAGATTGTAGGATGTATCAAGATCCCAAAACAAATGTTTATGCAGCCTGTATCAAACCAATTCAAGTATCTTTACAACTCAAAATATTTATGTGTAGCAGTTTTTTCTTATAGTAGAAAATAAAAAACCCATTCTAGATGATGTCCTGTCATAGATTTTCTGCATGGGAGGTTGAAATCATGAATAGATGTAACTATTCTGTATGACTGGAAAAATTCTTATCTGAGGTATATGGATAATCAAGGAGTTTGGAGCTTTATCTAGGAAAAATGCAGGAGCATACAGGATCTAAGAAGACACTTTCAAGATGTACTCAGTGGATGTCTCCAAAATCCTGAAATCAAGCAGAACATGAATGGTAGGATATATGAAAGTCTGGTTTAACATATAAAAATGTGTGCTTACAACAGATCTTGTTCTGAAATTCAATATCAAAGGTCCAATTAATTTTACTTAATCAAAACCCAATTAACTTTACAGTTTTTTCAATAATCGTTTCTGATAATTTTCCCAAATAGAACAGGCACTGCATTAGCTTGTTACGATGAGAATAATTTCATTTTATTGAGTTCACTGTAAGATCTTTAATCCAGTGCATACATACTAGAACAGCTATCAGTGGCACGGGAAACCCACATGCTCATTGCATATTTTGTTCTAAGGGATGCCCATTAAACTCCACTGCTGATACAAATTTTAATTTGTACTAGCCTATGTTGCTGAAACAGTTGGACATCTCCTCTGAAAAGTCAATCAGGCTCCTTCTGTGATCAGTGGACATGACAGGCATCCCCAGAGCTGCTACATAGCTCCAGACACATCCAGTAGAATTATCAGGGTTAATTTGGATTACATGCAATAGGCTAGATGCCTTCATGGTGTGTCATGTTCACATGAGCATTAATCTGCAACATAACAAACCGCATCAAAGACACTGATTTTCCCAGGCCCACCACTGTACATCAGTGACATAAAAAAAAAAAAATTGCTCCCCTGACCTGGGTCTTTACTAGCAGAGATCTCAGGCCAGGCCATACACAGAATCTTAGATGTTTCTGAGGGAGAACTGGACTTTAGATACCTGAAACAAAAACATGGAAATTTCAGTGTTAAATGTAAAATAAAATAATAATAAAGAAAGATCTCTTGTTCTCTTTTGTTCTGTTTTAGGGTTTTTTCCTTCTGTAGCTTAAGAAGACCTTTTTTTGCATTTCTTGTTACAAGAAGTATTCTAATGAAGGTATCTTTCAAATCTGTTTTGTTCCTTGTCAGCTCCTTTTGGAACTAACAACAACGTCTTCAATTCTGTCATGACTCACATCTAAATTTTAAAAAATACTTTGATTTATAGACAATGAAGGAAATAGTTCTATATACTGCAAGTTTCACAGAACTTTGTTTTTCTTAAGACAGCAGATTTGCCTGAAAAAAAGCCAAAGAGCTCTAATTCACTGAGTAATCAAAGGATACTGTTGGCACAAATTATGACAAAATTCATTTATGGTCCTGCTCTACAAATCAGGCTCTTTTTCTCCATGCTATACAGAAAAAAATCTGAACAGTCATCTAAATGTTGACATAAAATTTCTTTGGACATTTTGGACAATTCGTATATATACTATATTAAAAATTTGCTGTCTATAGATAACTTTGTGAGGGCTGTTCAAGATTTGTAAAGCTGAAAGGTCAGTGAAAGCATACATCAGTAAGAAGTTTCCACAGCTTTTTGTGTCAATTGTGCTGCAATTATGAAGCTCAAGAGAGTAAATTAGCTCACGTAAGAACCTGCAGCCCACCTTGGAATTCTTTGCCTTTTCTCTCCTCCAAGGCCATCCAAGTCAACACAGGGATAGCAGAAGCTTCCAGAGCCCATTGTTTGCTGATTGTACAGACACACAGAGAAAAATCCATTGCTTTCCACTGGACCAAGAAAATGTATGTGTATGCCTGTGGTTGGTGGCTTTTCTGAGCTGCCTGTTTTATCATTCAACAGTGAACTGTCTAAGGGTATAAGGACACAAAAAGCATGGGCTGCCAGGCTTCATTGGCAGAGCTCCCATTTGGAGCAGCAGCAGAGCAGGACTCTGAGGACAGGGATTTTAAGCTTACATCCTAGGAAATGATGGATGAGGATCACTGACTCCTCTCCTGAACTTCTCTGTAGTCTTGGTAGTATGTAACATCAACTATATGAAAATACTTTAGATACAGTCCTTGAGACTTTGCATGCAGAATCACAAGAATCTGGACTGATTGGATGTAGTACACAATGTACAATGTCAACAGTTTACACATCAAACTGCAAACGCCCAGTGTTAGGTTAGGCTTTCCTCTCTGGACAGTGAGAAAAAGAGGCTTCTTCAAAACCTTCCCTCAGCCATTATAGTTGGATGGCCTGAATCTCCATACAACTGCTCTTGGTAGCTAAGAAGGGGCCGTGGTTTAGATGCCTAAAATAGGGAGCTAAGTATGCTTTCTACCTACAAAAACATCAAGCAGAAACACCTACATGGCTTCCATCCCTGTTCAGTAAAGATCCATTCAGTTCTTTGCAGCCATTTTCCATCTGTGACCCTGGTTCTTAGCACTCAAGGAATTTTCTCTAAGTGCTTAGCACTAAAGCAAAATTGCAAAGAAAACTCATACATGATGTTTGAGTCACGTGGAACACAGAGCATATTTTCCTGATGGTCTGCAGCTTATATGCAATTAAAAAACAACCTGCTCTTTTCTGTTGGTAATATAGAGCAGAGAAAATGAAGACATATTATTAAAGTTCGTAAATAAAGGATCAGTCTCAAAGTTTTTCTGTTTTTTACTATATCATTTAAATACACTATTCCCTAGTCTTTGCTCAGATAATCTCATGTGAACGACTTCAAACCTTTCTTTAATTCCAGCTGTCTTCAGCAGCTTGCTGTATGGCTCTGTGCATTGTTCTAGTGAAACTCATTTCACACATACAAGAAAAGTGGATTTGCCCTCTAGAACTCTTTTGACTTCCTACTGAAACAACTGTAATTTCATTTTTTTGTCATTCGAAATAAGGAAACATTCCCTGTCTGTAAAACCAGACACGTTCTGTCTTTAGGAATTTGCAGAAGGCTACACCTGAACAGTTTCAGTGGAGACTATGAGCAAAACATCCGATGTGTTCAAATGGGATTAACATTTTTGAAAATGGGATGTTGCTGCTAGGGCTCCCAGCACAATGGAACCTTTCTTGTTGTGTTCCCTTGCTGTTATCAGAGTTTAAATCTCAAAGAAATACTGTTAATTCTGCAGTATGTTGTTGTGGGATTCCAAATAGCCCAGAACGATTTCAATCCAGCATGCATGAGACTACTATAGAGGTAACAATAGTAATTGTACTAAAGAATGTTAATGTTTTCAGTATGATGAATACTTTTGAATATAGCTACCTTTAGACATAAAAAAAAAATAAAATAGAAAAGCATGTGTGATTTTAAGTGACAGTAAAATAAAGTTGTAATGTCCTTATTTTTCAGTTTCAGTTTTATATTTTGCTGTCATTCCCTCTTTGTATTCATAATCCTCTTTCCATTTTTCATGCCCAGTTATGAGCCTAGTTATATGTATATATGTGTTTAAGCATATAGTTATCTCTCTACATTCTTAAATCATCCTGTTTGCTGGGACAAAATGAGCTCTATGCAGAACAGCAGGCATTTGTGTAAATGGCTGTCAGCCTAGGTGTGAAATCCTCTGTGAAGTGTGGCTTTCTTTGTATAAAGGTGAAGCCTTTAAGTGCCAAGATAAGGGAGTGCCAAATGAGTTACAGAGTGTTTCCAGTCATATCATTAAGGACTGATCAGCTAGACGTTTGAACACGATTATCATAAAATGTTTCACCAATCAATATTTGCAAGTTCAGGTGCCAAACTGCAACTAGAGGCTAAAGGCCAGGAGTCAGGTGGCACATGGTGGCTGTGACGAGCCCTGTGCCCAGCCATGGCTATCAGCTGCCAGTCTGTGCTTTTTCAAAAAGCTGGGGGACCTGAGGGCAGAAAAAGAAAAGGTTATTGAGTGACCAAAATCTCACAGTGTTTGGCTGATGTAGTGTAGGACTGAATTGCCAATAATGCTCAGCAGCTCTATGGACCCTCACAGGAGAAATGTGAGTGAATGCACAGTAAAGGGAAAACAAACGCCTCTAAGGTATTTTGTTTAGGTGTTTGTGGAATGTTTTCTATTTATATTTTATAATTAGGAAAAACTTGAATTGAAAGGTGAACTAATATCACAAAATGAACAACCCTGGGCAATGCAGTATAAATATGAGCACATACCTGTACACTGCTACAGCAGGCCAAAACCTATTTTTTTTTCAGCTCAGGATTCTAAAAACAAGGGAAATGCCAAAATTATGTAAATATTATTTCCTAGAAGGAGCTCTAGGTGATTCTAGTAGGAAAAGACCTACAGGCAAGTGTGAAGCTATTGGTAAGATGAAAGTAGCAATTTTCTCTGAGCAGTAAAAAGCTTCCTCTTTTTAGCTGTCTCTGTCACTTAACCCATTCTCCTTGGTACTCTGCCCCTGCCACTTGCCCTGCCTGGCAGGTTAGTGGTCATAAGATAATGAGCACTAATGAGTTTCTGCAGTGAATGTTATGACTTGGCTGAGGTTAAATATTACAAGCAGCCACTTGAATAATGAATGATAAAGAACATGAAGGCAACCTGTTGTTAGCACTTTGGCCTTTGAATGTCTGAAGTTGCTTGTTATTGGTACTGACATTTAGCACAGGTATAGCACAGCTAGCAGAAATCAGCAGTAAAAGTGAAGAAAGTTGTTTCAGTATGTGAGACATTACATACACTGAAAATGTCTATTCTATACTGGTTTTGCAGAAACTTTGTTCCTGATAATGTAATTAAGCTAAATTGTCTGTTTTGACTATTTAAACATATAGACTTGTGGGAGGAGTACTTCAAAATGAACTTGTCAGGATTATTTTTGCTCTGTTCCCCTTCAGGAACAGCTGTGATATTTTTGGATGCAGCATGGAAACTAACAAAAGTGAGTTGTCATGAGCAGAACCTAGTGATTTTAAAGTTTGATACAAAAATAATGTTTGGGTTGATTGAAAGTTATCTTAAAATTCTAGTCAGATTCTCAAAATAGTTTTGAACAAATAAAATTATATATAAGAAACTTGGAAAGAAACCGTCCTTATATGTTCTGAAAAAAGTATCACAAAAAATTCCAATACTACATCAATAAACCTGGAGGTAGAAGAAGAAATAACAAATATTTATTTGTGAAAGAAGGAACTGAAAAATCATCTAAAATGTTAGAATTCTTGCATGGGAAGTGAGAGGTTTTCAGTTCAGTTCATGATTCCTCTGCTATTAAATATTTAATGAGAAATTTTAAAGCTGTGGCAGAAGAGAATGAAAAACTTTTAACACAGAATCTCATGTAGTTCAGCAATGAGGGCATTCAATGGTGGATGTTTTATACAACTGGATTTCTTGGTTTTTAGTAAAATCTTTTGCCTATCCACACTGTTTTGATTTGATAACTTTGTTGACAAAATTGTTTGAAGCCAATTTGGGAAAAAATATTTAGAAATTCTTTTTGAGTACCAACCAAAAGCCAATAGTAGTCATAACCATGGCTTGTAAGCATCAAACATTCTTAACAGGGAAGGAATTTTTCACTCCACCAAGAAAGAAGCAGAGCTAACTGTTAGAAGAAACAGAATTTTTTTTTTTAATTCCAAGTGTCTACCATCTAAATATATTGCTGTTTACCAGATCTAATGAAAATTTGATTTCTTTGGTTTTCTGCAAGTTCTTGGGTATTGAAAAAAATTCAGGAGATATATTATACATTATTACACATAAATGAAATATTTCATGCTTGCATGCAGAGCACTAGAATGGATTCACTCCCTAATTACACCACTTTTAAATGTAAGTTTGAGTGTGTGTGTCTAGTTGGTTTTATTACCACTGGACTTTGTCATATTGTCTTGGGGGTTTTTCCTCATAACAATTCTAAATGATTAATTCATCAGAATTAATCTTTATCATCAGAATCATATGAATTTGAAATTATTTTAATTAGACAAATTTAGACAAAAATATTTCTAATGAACTTTAGTTGCATGATGTGTTTTTGGGGAGAAGTGGTTAATTGACTGCCATTTCTTCAGGTGAAAATATCGGCTCTATTAGCTCAGAGGGTTGGTAGGCCTTCAATTTACTTTTGTGTCTATTCATGTTTTTCATCAAAGTCTGAGTGATGTCCATGCATTCCTGCTGTGTTTTCTGTCTGCCTTCTCAATGTTTGTCTGTGGTATTTTGGACCTTTTAATTCTCTGCATCTCATTTGCATGCCAATACTGAAGGAAGTGTTTCTGTATGGCTTGGTTGCTCTCTTCTGTTTTACTAATAAAAGCACCATTTCTCATTATCCATAAATTATATATTTCATAATAATAGCCTGAATATAAGGTGGTATTGATATTCTATCTCCACTATCTCAATACATTTATTAGCTTCACATCTTACTTTTGTTGTCTCTTTGTTTTGAACACTGGAGTGAAAGAGTTAGCTTGAAGTGTTTCCATAATACAGCTATTTAGGTTTCTCTCATTATTATCTAATATATCTACTACCATCATTGTATCTCCCCATCAGAAGCAGCTTGGGCAGACATACAGCAAGTCAAGTTTCCAAACAAATGTCAACATTCTTCTGATGGGGAGATAACACTGCTCTTACAAGCGGTTTAGCTTAACACTGAAAGTTGTATTGCTAACTGACTTTGTCATCAATTTATTCTTTTTATGGCTAACTGATGTTTCTGAGTAATAACATCAAAGAAATCAGGTATCATTCATGACTCCCTGAACAAGACCAGTAAATACTCTTAAGAGTTTCCTTGTTCTCTTTAACCACTGTGGTAGGATGAAACAAATGACACTGATTTCCATCATCTTCCTTGCTTCTCATGGGTGAAGAACTCATTCACTTTTGTGAATATATTTCAGATGTATAATTTAGCTGACTTCTGCCAGTTCTCACCTTCCTCAATCTCAGGTGATAAACATCTAGCAATTATATCTGTCATTGAAGGCGTAACTTTCAGTATTTAGACATATCTACAGTCATAAATACAGATCCTTGATCCATGTATATAACCCTCAGGACTTTTCAGTGATTCACCAAATTTTCTCAGAAGAAATATTTTAGCATCCTTTCCTATATATTCTCCAACTTCTAATCTGCTACTGAATCGCCATTCATCTGAGCCCTCTTCAGACAGGTTTTAATACTACAGTGATCCAGAAGTGTCATTTTATTTTCCTCTCTTCCATTTCTCATTTTTAAGTCATCCACAACACAGCCCAGTATCCCTGACACCTGCATAGTGTCAATCCTTCAAGATAAACTTTTTTTACCTGATTGCATACCTGTTACTGGAAGTCAGATTTTTTTCATCATATTCAACTTATGTTATTTGTTTTTAATTCTTGTGGTTATGCACTTAGATTCCTCTCTTGGGAATGGGTGAATTCCAGAGATATAACTTAAACCTTCTCTTTGCACATTTTAGCCTAGTGTAGAAAATCTTGACCCACTCCAGTGTAAGTTCTTGTCCTGATGCCAAGAACACTCAGAGTCCTCCCTGATATTTTCAAGAACCCTAACCTCATCCTGCTTTTTAGTTCTTGTTTTCTTTACATCAGCTCCTGTAATAGGATTTTAATTTTACTTTTCATAATTACGGCCTTTTCCTGGTACAAGTTCTGTTTTTCTCTACACTGGCTACCAAGGATTCCTTGGCTCTCCATTCCTCCTTCTTTTGTGCACTAAATGCACTGTTCTTCTCATTTTCCAACTTATCTTGTGTTCCTACCTCTTCTGTTTCTTCTTCCCTGAAACAGACCTCATCTCCAGCTCTGAGTTCTCTCTTTTCCTGCGTTTAGATTCTCTTTCTTGTTCTGGAGTTTGCCCTGTAGTTCTGTTATGCAGCACATTTGCTGAACATAAATATGCCCAAAATTCAAGAGATCTACAGCTCAAGCATATTGTTAAGTATTACATCTTCCCTCCCTTGGACATCCTCGGATCCTGAGGTCTGTCACCACTTTTGGTTATGCCACTTATATCTGTTCATTTTATTGAGTTCCAGATGATAACTCTGCAGCCAAAACCAATATGTGTACTTGTATATTGCTGGCAGGAAAAGGGGGGGGAAATTATATCACCAAAGACTTTAATAAAGTAATTCAGCAGACTTGGTCTTTAGTGAGAGACTTTTATTTTCATGACAAAGGCTTTGTCAAGCTCGTGAATTCACATTATGTTCTGGAGTCTTGAAACATTTTGAATGATTATAGCAAATATGCATAAGTCTTTAGCTTTAATTTCTATTATATGCAGGGTAATTTATATTTCTTTATGGGAAAGAGGTTAAAAAGAACTCATATATATATTTTTTTCTCCTGCATAATTTTCTTTTTATTTTTTCTTATGCTACAGAAAAGCTAGTATCAGGTTAAGATCTGTGCAGCTATAAACCTTTGCCACTGGCAGGGATCTAGCAGTCACAAACAATTAGTTCTTTCTGTGAATGGTTCAAGGTTAATTTTAGCCTCCTAAACTGTCTCCTGCCAGATCTGATAACTTTTCTGCTTTAACTCCAGCTGTCTGGTCCCTGATGGGATTTGGCTACAAGGAGGATGGCATTATCAGCCCATTAACTATCACTAGCAGGAGAACTGTGATGCTGATGAATATTGATCACCTGTTCCACGGGGTTATCAGATGATGCTGAGTGAACCTGACGTTTGGTCGTTTCTGTGGGCAGCTTTTATTTTTTGCTGGCTGATGGCACTTCTCTCCCTGGTTCTGCCCATGCAAGAGAGCAGCACAACAGAGCAAATCTGTTTTTGCCAGCAACAGGCTATGTTTGACTGCAGGAAGGGATTGGAGTGAGCGCTTTACCCCCTCTCTGTCTCCCTTATCACACAGATTTGCCAAACTTTCTTGTTAGTGAAGCAGGGAAAGGCCCAGGTGGTTAGAAAGAATCCTGGATGGGTTTGCAATCACTAGAGTGATCTGTGTGGTGCTCTCTAAGTTGAAGATGGTTTCCACCACGGTGGTGACTCAGCTGTGTCTAGGATGGGAATGTGCACTTCTACTGCAGTTGTGCCAGGGGAGGTTTAGGTTCGATATTAGGAGAAGGTTCTTCCCCCAGATGGGCACTGGAACAGCTCCTGAGGGAGCTTCCTCAGGGAAGTGGTCCCAGCACCAGCCTCACAGGGCTCGAGAAGCATTTAAACAATGCTCTTGGGCACATGGTGTTATTCTTGGGTCTGTCCTATGCAGGGCCAAGAGTTGGATTTGATGATCTTTATGGGTCCCTTCCAACTCAGGATATTCTGTGATTCTAAAAGATGTGGTGTTGCAGTGTGACAATGTGGGAGATGTCTCCTACCCAATAGGAGAGCAGTGTGCAACCCAGATTCCTGTGGACATTTGAAAACAGAGGTTGTGCTTGGTTGTTTTGTTTTTCAGAGAAGACAATTATGAAAAAAAAAATAAATCTGTGTACTGTCAATATTTTCTTCCTAATCAGAGCAATATTTCTTAGAGTTCTGGAGGCTAAACATTTTTTTATGGTTTATTTTTCTAAATCAGTTTGGAAAAAATAAATGTTTTATTACTTTTCAAGGCATAGCAGCACAAATTCTGGGACTAGAATCAGGAACAATGCATTATTTATTAGTACATAAAATATCCTGTCAACTAATAAAGTAATAATTTGATAAAAATCCCTTATTTTGGATATTACTTCTCCTTTTATTTCATTACTCTAGCAGTCACAATTCATTCAAAAGACTGGGGGGAGATGGGAACAAATCATGGTTATCATATTACAACAAAAATTCATGAATAAATATTTCCTAGGAGTAACAGTGCCTTGGAATAAAGATTTTTAAAAGTGGCTTAACGTTATCTTATCAAAAAGAGGGAAGGAAAAAAACCAAAAGAGATAGTCTGAAATTTTCTCAGTATTTTGAGGTTTTTTGTTTAATCTTGCTCCAATGCATGGTAGGAGAGGAGTAGACTTTCTATTCAACATAACTGAATCTCCTTTTAATTCTAAATTAAATGCTCAACAGATTTTAAAAAATCTTAGTAATAACTGTTGCAATTTAGCTTGATCGTTTTAGGGAACATGAGAATAAAGTTGTATTGTTTTTTCCTTATGTTTCTTTACACAAGCATCTAAGAGACATTGTTTTCATGTATAAGTGTTATTTCTAAACATGGAAAATTCTAGTAGCAATCAGCATTTCCTCAACCTTTTTTCCAGCTTAATCAGTAAAATGGGTATCAGTTTTAGCATGGGAACATCCATATATGAATGGTAGGGGGAAAAGAGATTATAGTGTCTGAAATGGAGAGGATTTAAGTGTTGCACTCTTACTTTAGAAAAAAACAATCTGAAAAAAACCTTTCTTAATTTAGAAAGGGGAAAAAAATTTGTGGCCTTCAGCAGAAGGAAGCTTTGGAAAGCTTGGAAGCTCCAGCTGCTGCCAACTGGCTGTGATCTTTAGGCAAGGCTTCCCCAGTATTATAGCAAAATCTTGGCCCTCCCAAAGCTCTGCATTTTGAGAAAGGAGACCTGCCCATCAAAATTGTTCCTCTGTTCTACTCAAAACACATCACAACCAACACACTTCTACCAGTACATTGGTTTTGACACATCAGCCCATTTCATAAATACTTGGATTTCTGTGAGAAAATGTTTTGTCAAGAGACTCAGGTACTTCAGTGTTTAAACTCAGCAACATTAGAATGCAGGATGGTGGATGAGAAATTGGATGGGAAGAGAAATAAAAAGGAAAGGAAACACAAGGGTGTCATAATGGTCTGTTTGGTTTGTGTTTTGTTGTTGGGGTTTTTTTAAGTTAGAGATCAATAACACTGAGATGGTCTTGATTACTCAGTGGAAATAGTTTGAGGAAAATACAGAAATGTAAATTGAAATGCTCAGTCACCAGTTACAAATCTGTTCCTCTTGGTGGTAGATTATTTTCATACCTATAAATTTACTAACACTATTTAGTTGGACTTTGCATCTCCCAGATTTTTGGCCTTTATTGGCAAAAACCCAACTGAACAACCAAGGAACATAACCCTGAAACAAACCAAATGGAAAACCACCATGGAATCAACTAGCATAAAAATACTTGGAGGACAAAATAATTCAAAACCAATTTCTTGTGAGAATTCCATCCAAACTCCTGTTCCCTGCTATCTGCAGTGTTTTCTTTTTCCCAATTGGCAAGATGTATTTGTGACACCTAAAACTCGAAAATTACAAAAATATCATTTTTGATCAAATATCACATGTCATTAGAAGAAGAAATTAAGGAAATATCAAGAAATTATATTTTTGACAGAACTCTAACAGAGGAACTCTAATTTTTCTTGCATTTCTTGATTTTTGACAGTAAATTTCTGATTGTATATTGCAGTAACTCCTGTAGGATCCTGTCAAGCTCCATAGTGCTTTTGTAGATGTTATTCCTGTATGAGTTTCAATCATTCCAGGACTGCTAAATGACAGAAAAGCTTAATTCAATTAATACTTCCTTTTTATGCTAGGAACTGCTCAGACCAGCAGAAACCAATCCACCATGACCATGGGGTTTCACAAAGCATTTTTGGAGTCCCAGAGGAAAAACAAACAAATAGATTAGAGATCCTTGCTGAGTGGTTAAGGCTGGACACAGGATGTGTTTCCAGACCCAGCACATTTGAAGGTGCACATATTTGACCATAAAGGATTGACTGCTAGCAGCTCTCAGGAGAAGGAGCAGAGCACCCAATACACCAATATCACAGTAGTACAGTCAGCATCACCTCAGGAGATGTGCTTTGACATCCATGGATTCTTCCAGAAAAACTCCACAAGCAAAGAAGAAAAGAAACTAGAAAACTAGAAAAACCAACACACACACGCTCTGTTTCAGAGCATGGCAGAACAAATGCTGGAATGTGGATGCAGTCAATATTTTCTATGGGTTCTTAGAAACTCTCTGAGGACATTACTCAAGTCCAATAGACCAGAACAACCTCTGGAGGTGACTGTGCTCTCTATGCAGTAGAGGAACACTAAATGATACAGACTTGAGCAGTCTCTGGAGAAATGCAAAGGTGTCTTCCACACCTCATTAATTATGTGACTGTGACTGATAAGGGACCTCAGTTAGGCACCTAACCAGCGGAGTAGAATTCTCTCCCATTCACTGATTTTTCATAGCTCATCTTAAAGAGAAAATAAGAGCTGTCACTGTTCAGTTGGTTTCTCTAATAGAAAAGAATACAACTTCCCTTTCCCTGACAGTACACATTCAAGTGTATTTCTATGCAAAAAATAGGAATTGTGGCTATGAAAGTATTCATATCTTCCAGAGTGACTTATGCTAATCTGGGCTTGGTCCAGCTTCCAGCTGAGCAGGAGCAGCTCAGCCATTCTGGAACAGCAGCATCCACCTATGGCATAATTCAGATAAAATAACTGTGCTTTGAATTCATAATTTGTTTAAATGTGATTTAGCTTTTAAGTACAAAGAAACACTAATGTACATGCAGTCAGGGATTAAAAAACACAAATAAATTCCAGAGAAATATGACAGAGTTAAAACAATACAATAACCACACTTGTGGATGTGACTCTACATTGGAAAATTCAGGAAAAGTGCTTGATCACAGGTTTGGTTTCAGGCAACAGCTTCTTGAGCCTTTTGAATTCTGTGTTTGGAAGCTTTGAAGCTGCTTCATCCTCTCATGCTGAGCCTTGTAGGGGATGAATGTGCATGCTGTCTTTCTGGCCTTTGAATCTTCTTAAACCTTATATATGTTTAATGTTTTTAAAAAGCCACCAGAAAGCCTATAAAACACAATAGCTCAAGGCAATGCTATAGAATATATACTTCAATGGGGCATTACACATCAAAAGACTGTGACAGAGCAGGACTATGAAAACACTGATACTGGGACAAGTAAAATACAGTTATAAAGTAAGACTGTGTTACTCTGTGACCTCAAAAGTCCTTGTTCAACAGACAAAAAAAGTGGTGAATTCATGATTGTAAATGAAAGGCTCAGACATCCACCAACACCAATCCATCCACAATCTCTTGAAATGTTTTCCAGAATTTGCAGAATTAGCCTCCTTTTCTGTTTCTGATTAATCATCTGTTCTGGCTCTCCTAGAGGTCGACATCTTGGAAATAAGGCATCACCTCTCAAACATGTATACTGATATTACAGGGCAGAAAAAGGCAGTTTCACACTTCTTGAGGCTATTGTGCTACCTGTTGTGCTCAGCTTGCCTCTGGTGATGGGTAAGCTCAGCTCAATGAGGTCTGCACATACATCAGGGATCAGACACAAGTGAAATGGGCATGGGGTCATGGGCATGTCACTCATTAATTTCTGTTCATTGATCTTAACGTGGTAAAGAGATGCCAATTTTGGAGCTGGATATTGTGCCTGTTTAATAACAGACAGTGTTTCCTACTCCTCTCTGCCCACTGCCTGTTATTGTCTCCTTTCCCTTTGCTGTGAATATTTGCAGCATTTGTTTTAATTTGGATGCAGCAGCTGGCTCTCCAGTGGGGGAGAAGCTGCTTAGGAGCTAGTTATTCCACATAATTCTCTGCCTTTTGGTTTGGTGGGGATTTTTTAGCATAGGAGTGATTATGCAGAGAAGAACATTTCTGAGCTGCTGAAATAAAAGCTACTCTCCACAATGTATTAGAGAGGTGTAAGCTTTAAGGGGTATGCTTAAAACAGTCTCTTCTGAGAAATTAGAAAAAATCAAAGACAAAATAACTCCTAATAGTATAAAAAACCTTGGCAAACTGACGCAGAAAGATAGAGCCCTAGAAACGAGTTTCTGCATTAGAAAGGCATTGTTAGAAATCACTGACAAATTACTGTGCCCTTAAAAGTTCTGGGAGTCTTGGACAGAGAGCAATTCTGCTCCTCTACGTATGGTGTTATCAGCACCTTGCACCCACCAGTTTCCTTACCTCAAGTATGTGCCTTAACCATTTGTCACAGTTACCAGAAGTCCATTCTGCCCTGAGGAATCCTTCTGAAAACATTTAATTGCAACCATATGTTCCCATCAGAAGCTTGAACAAGTCAGCATTTCCTTTGCTTGTCATCAAAGCTTCATCACCCAGCTCTGACTGCCAAATCTATCAGAAGGGGCTGTAGAGACAACCAAAGGAGTGTATTGCTCACCTGCAGCTAAACCTTTGCCTCAAAACTGATTGCAGGTACTGATACTCTGGCCAAAGCTGCTGTGAGTCCTTCCTGCACAAAGCAATGCTGATAGGCAGGCTCTGGTGTGGTCAGGGATTGGGCAGAGGTGGGGGAGGCCACCTGTAAAAGTAACACAGGGCATGTGTGTCCAGGGATTGATTGTAATTTTTTGCCCAAGGGGATGTCACCCACATTTGCTGTTTCTTTAGAAAAGTTGAACTAAGGCAAAAAGGTAGCAAAAAATTTTCTGACAAATTACTGAAATAGCAGAGTTTTAGCTGGCAGCTCGAGAAGAGCTGCCTGACAAGTAGTTGTGAGGACAGAGCCAGAAAATATCACAGAGCCAGCCTTAGAGAAGGCTGAGGACAGTGACAGCTGAAGCTTAGGGAACAAGATGCACACGAATGCTTATTTGCTCTGAAGGAATTTCTGCTTCTGCTCAAAACACTAACTTCAAATGGTGAGGTTATTTTGTTCATCAGCTCCTACTACAATTATTTCTTTACCGAAATTTGTTCAATTTCTACAGAAAGCAGATGAACAGGTTCTTGTTCATTAGATTTGTCCTGAATGATCTAATATTATACTACTAATAACTGAAATAAAAAATACTAATTGATTCTTTAATCTCATTTCTGACCATTAATGGTACCTGCTTTTCAAAGCCATGTGTATTTGTGCTAGCTACCCTTATGAAGGCCCCTGGCTATAGCTGTGCTTTCAGGCAGTACTTCCATCTGCTTAATTCATTTCTCAGACTTTAAAACTGTCACATCTTAATAATCTACTAAACCCCATTAAACCTGTGCATTGCTTATGTCTGTAACCACATAATTTTCCATCTGCATTAATCATCATCTGCTTGCAACACCAATAAGGAAAACTTTTGTCAAATGATACTTCACTAATGAAATGTCTGATGTTCACAGAATAAATAAACACAGAATCACAGAATATGCCAAGTTGAAAGAGACCCACAAGGATCATTGAGTCTAACTCCTGGCCCTGCATAGCACCATCCCAAAGAGTCCCATCAGGTGCCTGTCAGCATTGTCCGCATGCTTCCTGAACTCTGTCAGGCTGGTGCTACCAGGATATGATACTGCTGGGCTAATCATGTCCTGGGCTGCACCAAAAGCAGCATGGCCAGCAGGGCAAGGGAGGGGGCCCTCCCCTTTCACTCTTCTCTCATGAAACGCTGCCTGGAATGCTGAATTCAGTTCTGGGACCCTCAAGATAAGACCTGCTGGAGCAAGTCCAGAGGGAGGTCACAAAGATGATCAAAGGGCTGGAGCACCTCTCATATGAAGTCAGGTTGAGAGCACTGGTATTGTACAGACTGAGTAAGAGAAGATGGCTTTGGGGAGAATTTAGTAGGTTTAGATGAGATACTAGGAAGAAATTCTTTACCATGAGAGCAGTGAGGCCACAGCAATATGTTTCCCAATGGAACTGCAGATGCTGCATTCCTGAAAGTATCCAAAACCAGGCTGGATGTGGCTTTGAGCAACCTGAGCTGATGAAAGATGTCCCCACAGGGGACTTGGAAATAGGTGAACTTTAAGGACCCTTCCAACCCACACCATTTTATGATTCTGTTATAAGATTCACTCTGGCACATGATGAAAAACAGCAGTCACAACATGCCAGCTGTCATGTATCAGACTTTTGGCATTTCAGTTGAGGTAAGTTTTGAGAGGAAATTTGCCTATGGACAGTGAAGGTACTTTGCAGAATTTTCTGACATGCAAAGGGAGCAACACGGAAAAAAAATCCCTGTGATACATTTCCCAAAATACAATTTAGAGTAGTATGGCCTCAGTTTTGGAAAAAATATTTGATACTACAGATAATTAAGTTTTCAGACCCCTCATGATCTAGACTTCAAATGTTCTTTCAACAAATGGCGCGAGGGAAAGATGAGAATTTTCAGGAGGTTTAACAAAGAAATAATGTCATGAAATGAAGATGATGAATATGGGAAATAAACCCAGGTCATAGAAAGGATTTATTGGCAAGGCTGTGAAGATTCAGACAGATAACTTCAGGGCGTATATGAAATGATAGACCACAAGCATCATGGAAGACCTACACTTGTTCTTTTTAAACTTGCACTTTACCACTGCAGAAATGAAAGAGCAAGCCTCAGTATTTCTGCTGATTTGATAGAATTTAACTTAAATAACTATAACACATGTTTTCCTTATCTTCATATCTCCCTTTCTCAAGTGAATAACTATAAAATTAATTTTTTTTTATTTGGCTGCTGATAGGCAAATAGAAATTCTAATTGAGAAAATTGAAAAGAAGATTAATTAATCCTTGTCTTTTTATAGGGAAAACAGCATAGATAGAATTACCTGTCATTTGATTTGTAAGTATAGAATAATACTAAGGTTTCATTTATGTCTTATATCACCATGAACAGTAAGTTGTCACAGAAGAAGGTCCCTGGGGGAAACAAAAGGATGGGACAAAAGCCTAAAGGGAGCTACTTTGCATCAGGAACTTAAAAACTGCCCTCATTAAACACACACTTTTTTAGCACTATGCACAGGAGAGAAGGAACATCAAAACAACTAGCTATAAACTCCCTAAAGCTTTCTCACCTGCTCCTGTCTGTAGGTTTTTCATTGCCCAGGTATACAAGGGCATGTCTGCTGACCCGAACTAGCCAAAGGGATATTCCACACCATAGAATGTCATGCTCAGAATATAAACTGGGGGGAGTTGGCTGGGAGCTGCCAGTCACGGCTCAAGGACAGGCTGGGCATTGGTCAGCAGGTAGCGAGTGCTTGCTTTTCTCAGATTTCATTCCTCTTTTTTGTTGCCTTTTTTTTTCCAATTATATTACTAGTAGTAGTAGAAGTAACATTTTCATTTTATCCACAATGATTAAACTGTTCTTATCTCAACCCAATTTTCTCCAATTCTTCTTTCTATCCCACCACAGGGGCATGGCACAATGTAGGTGTGAGTGAGTGCATTGTGCTTAGCTGCCACCAGGCTTAAAGCTTCCAATCATTTGATGTGAATCAAGATAATGTTCCATGCTATTTGATTGCAAAATAAGAAAATTAAATAACAAAGGCATGTTAAAATATCTGGTTGTTTTTTTTTTTTTTTTTTGCACTAGTGCAGCAGTGCAGTTAAAACTAAAGGAGAATAACACATCAGATTTGAGGTCTAAGTACTTTTCGTGAGATCTCCATTATGTCCTCCAGGATTCTTGCTTTGCAGATCAGCAACAGTGAGAACACTGGATATGACTTGTTAGATGCATAATTTCCATTTAAAATTAAAATAGTCAGTACTGACTAAGTCATTCCTGGAATTTGTATACATTTCCCAACCCAATTGACAACAAACTTCAGTCCTGTTATGCTTCTATGATCTTTCCTTCATTAAAATGTGTAAATAAATGATGTGGTAAATTATCTCATGTCTAACTCTTGTCTTGTTAATAATCTAGAGGGAGATGAAGTTCTTAGAATAGGGCAGGAATGACAGAAAATACAAGATGATTAACTTATCTTCAATTTCACTAACAACATGATTTTTTAAAATAGATGTTTATTCTTTAAAATATGTTTTTCTAGTTGTAGAAGAGTGACCCTTTTATGACAATAATCTTTTACCTTGAGGTGATAAAGAAAAACGCCCTCTAATAGAGGTTCCCACAAATTGAAATTAACCCTGAAGGAGTTAATTACAGAAAGCAAAGATGAGTTTTTTACCTGATTATTTGTATTCTGAATAAAAATAAAAACTCTCCATTGCTCACTCTTACATCAAAAAATGTAATTATTATTTATTCATTCCTCATGCAGATGATTGTTGTTGCCAATAGGCAAATAAAATGAAGCACTCTGTCCCAAAGAGTTTATAATTCAAGTTTGCATATAATAGAAGGGAGTGGGATAAGTAAAACTGAAGAATAATGGCTACAGAAAAAGGTCCCTGTGGGCCCTTTGGTTTATTTTGCATATGTCAAGGTAATATGACAAATAAACGAACATTTGTGTTTGTATGTTGTATGAAGTATACATGGCATGAAATCCTGGTTATGGTCCAACTTAAACTGTGAGAAGATGCAGCCTCTGTTTGTGGGCAAAGCACTCACAGTCAGAGGGGGGAAGCCATGAAAGAGCGGCAATAAAAAGCCAGAGGAAAAAAAGCACAGATTTGAAGGAGAGGAGGAAAGGGAGTAGGTGGGAACAGGAAAGCATCCCAGGAGCTGGTATCACAGGACAAGGAAGCCTCATTCCTGCCATGCAATTTAGCTGGAGGAAGATCTAGGGGTGTCAGCAGATGTGAGTTCCCCAATGATGGTCCCCTTCCTGTTTTCTGGGAAAGGGTCTCACATTCCTCATGCTTCCCAAGAGCCCAGAGCCATCTAATGAGGACAGTGGAACAAACTGGTGATGCTGAGCTCAGATGCACCAAGGTGCTTTACAGAATAGGATCTCATGGAGCAATTGTTAAAGGTTCTTTCAGACAGAAAGAATAAATATGTTCTATATCTATTCAATAAAATGCCAGTTAAATAATATAATAATGGTCAAGTCACACACAGAGCACTCAGTACAACCTTTTGATGACTGAAAAACAAGCCAAAAAAAAACCTTCTGGCAAACCAAATGAAAAAGTGAAAATTAGATACCAGCATCTTTCTTCTATAGCTGCACAGTCTTGTTTCTTTAATGAGGAATCCTCTTTTGCACTCTTATGAAAGAGAGCTCATGAGAGCCAGGAAGCCAAACTTCATTTTAGAAAAATACTCCTGTACCAGTGAAAATGCACAAAAATCCCGGGGAAAAAAAAAAACAAAAAAAAAACCAAAAAACCTTCCTGGCCATCTTGCCTACAAGAGCAGACATCTGCCTTTGCATTTGAAAATGCCCAAGTAGTGCCAGTTAGCATTTAGGTTGGCAAAATGTGCACAAGTAGGGCAAAGGCTCAGAGTAGTTATTAGCCCAATGAAAATGTAATGAAAAATCTGTGCACATGGGTGGCTTGAAGATATTTAAACATGATGATTAAATGTAAAATGACTGTAGTTTAAGAGCCTGTCCCAGTGGACATATTTAGTCTTGTAAAAATTCCACAGCAACCAGGCTGCTTCCTTAACTGTAGCTGTAGCTGGTTGTGTAGACAACTGAAGGAAGTTTGAACGGGCAACATGGGATTGCACAGGCAAACCAGGATTGTACAGGCAACTGAGCATCAGACCAGGGGAATGGTGTAAACAGAAAAGGTGATTTAGCCTTTCTGTGCCCAGCAGGGAAACAAGAAATAAATGTCTCTTCTTCTGGGCTGGGAAGGAGGCCTAAAAGCCCTTGCCTGCCTATTATAATATCACAGCTTCCAACAGGGTCTGAAGAAGCAGATTTGTATTTGCTCACTAGGAGCAGAGGGAAGGGACAGGCTTCCCTCCTGGACATTGGTGCTTCCTTGCCATGCTGAGGTGGGCATCTTTGAGGAAGTGTGCTCGTGACTTCTACTGCTCATCAGTCTCTTCGAATACTGGGGGTTTGGGAGAAGAGTCTCAAGAGAAGAAAGGGCACTGGTTGACATCTAGCTGGTAGGCTGGATAAGGACAATGACAATTGTTGCCTCTCACTCAGGAGTCTAGCCATGATGGCATCAGACACATTGCTCTTCAGCTTCCCATACCCCCAAAGTGAAAGGTATCCCAGAGGGCCAAGGCAGCTTCTTTTCTACACTTTTGGGCAGCCATGGGATTGTACTTAAGAGATGGGAGAAAGGTGGAGAAGTGAAATATTCAATTTCCTCCAGTTTCCACCAGCCCCTGTTACATGTTTTTCCCCCCAGGTTCCTGTTATTCATGTCAGCTTGCTTCCATGGCTCACAGGGAGTGCACGGCAGCACCTTCCCCATGGGAATGCAGCTGCTGTGCTTTGCCCTCCCTGCTTTGCTGAGAGTGCCAAACCAGCCCCAGAGGGGTTTCCAGCAGCAGACCCACAAGGAATGACCTTCCTTGCACACCAGGACAGAGGCACTTTCTTTTCCTGATGGTGTGATCCAATACAGAGCAGAAACACATCCTTGCCCCACAGAACAGATCCGAGAAGGCAAAGGGCTCTCTGCAGTTTGCAACCACCCAGAACACTGCAGTCTCTGTCTGCTCAGCCAGAGACTTCTGCTTTACATGAAATACTTTAGCAACATCTCTATGAGGTATGGGAGCAATTCACATCATTATCTAGCTTATTCTCTTGACTAATGCTAAATTTATTTATTTTAATAATTTTGATGGCAACAAATGCAGAAAACAGTACAACGATGCTTTATTATTAAATTACAAACTTGTGCTTCTCTCCTTCTGCTGCCTGTTTCTGAGATGCTGAATAATTTCTGCTTTCAGAGGCCTGAAATTATTTCTCAAGACACAAATAGAAATAATCTTCTCTTTCAGCCTTTCTTTCAGCCTATCTAATGTTTTTCAAATTTACTCTACATTATTATAAAGTAATTTATAAAGCTTCTTAGTTTGAACCAGTCCTGTAAAAGCATTTTGGATATTGATCTATTAAAGCATATTAAAACATAAAACACTATTAGAAGTGTCCATCAAAGAGCTGATAGAGATGTTTAGTTGTTGTGCATAGTATTGATTCCACTGAAAACTGTGAAGTTGCTGATTTATATAAAATTAGTAGAGCAACTAAAATAGAAAACTGAATTTACATAAAATAGTCACAGTTATGGAATCAGGATTGTTGTGAACACCTGAAGAGCAAAAGAACATTTGTAGATCATGTCAGGTATAGAAAATGTTAATTCAGAGGGATTGCCAAAGGATATTTCACTCCTGTGAATGAATAGAAAGAATGCATTTGAAACACAGGTTATATTAAAAAGATTCTTTAAAAAAAATAAATATATAATTTCTCTTTGTTTCTGTTTTTAAAAATTCAAACTTTAAAGCATATTTTTCTTCAATTCTTTTCCTTTTTCCTTCATTCATTCTTTACTCTTTTTGAAGAGAATAAGAGTTGAACTTTGATGATGCTTATGGATCCTTCCTGCTCAGGATATGTTGTGGTTTGTCAAGAATAAAAAATCCAAAGTCTGAAACATGTAAAGCAGGAAAAATCACAACAAGGGTAATTTAAAAAAACTATTTAAAAAAATACAATCACACCAAACCCCACCTTTTTTCACTGAACTAAGCATGAAGAAAAAAATCACTTTTTGGATGGAAAAAAATGAAATGGCTTAAAAATGAATTAAGGGAGCTAAAATGTTCACTTTGGGGATTTAAATTTTTTTTTACAATTTGTAGGAAGACCATTTTTCACATTTTTTTCTCTTTTCCTATTCAAATAGCATAAGACGCAGATTTTTTAAAACTACATTCATTACTTTGTGCTGCAACAGTAAACCCTGGCACACCCAGCTAATCAGAGCCCTATTCAGTCAGGTGCTACATTCATTGGGACAAAGTTGTTAAATTTGTGAGTCTGACAGTAAAATAAGTCAGGTTTTTTCAGATAAGACAGAAAATACATAAGAAGGACAAAACATAAGTCTTTTGATGGACTCCTGGTAGGCAGTTCAAGGACAATCCTTTCACTGGCAAACCTAATCATTTAACACCAATCCAATTTAGGTTCTATTGAATATTAAGAGCAAGTCACTTGAAAGCAAAGAAATTTCTTCATATTAAATATTTACACTTAAAAATAAGAAGTAAATTATTGTCCATCTTGTCTGTTTCTAAAAATTCATTCATATGGTGTTGCATCGGTTTGCTTGAAATAGGAGATTCTGGTTTTAAGCGACACGGCACTTGCAAATGGGTTATGGCCATTACTGGCTTTATCTAAAAAAACACCAAAAAATCCCAAACTTCTCTGTAATGAGTTTGCATCTTATTTTACAAAAGTTTAAGGAATCTAATGGCATAAAAAACATGTGGTTCTTAGCCAAGTCTGTCTGTCTGCATAGACAGTTAGCATTGGCATTTTCAGGACATGCTGTCTACTGGCTGGAATTGAATTGAATTTTAGTCCTAATCATTATTCAGTTAATGAAAGAGAGAAGTTGTTGTTTGGGTCTTTTTCCCCTTCTAAGGCTTCTGTAGAAATGAAATCTGCTGCTGTGCATAGATCATCATAAGGTATATTCCTTACTTGGTATTCTTGACCTTTACCCCTCTCCTACCCTCTTCTGAGGATTAGCATAAAATTTCATTGATGCGTTGGCTTTCTGCTGATCTTTTCCATAGGGACAACCTTTCTGAATCAAACTTTTGAAAATACAAGCAGAATTGGTTTCATTTCAGGGATTAATGATAATTCTATAAAGACTAATAATAAATGCTTCTAGGTTGCTTAACTGCACTAGAGAGTATCTGAACCATTGACTCACTCCAGGCTACCACTTTCTGCTGAATAATTTTATATGAAAGTTATTTTAAATATGACCTACAGTATCCCAAAGTACCCCAGGCTCATCTGCTTTTAGATTATAAACATCTTGTTTCTTAAAGACAATGTAGTTATGCAACTTTTGAACAAGGATGAAAAAAAAACGTTGAGGCAAACAAACTGCAAATACAGCTCTTGTGTCACAGGAGGAAGCCTTACACAGAACAGGTAGACCTGATCATGCCAAATGCAAGGCACTTATTTACATGCATGTTGTAAGTACTAAAATTTGGCAGTGGTAGAAATTGAAAGTGCCATCTTTTCTTTTCAAATCTGCCTTTAATATGCATTATTCTCTAAATAGAAGATATTAGCATGTTTCTAGCCTCAAGAAAATTATAAAGGGGAACTTGGGTATTCGCTGCAAATTATTTCTTGACACTGTAAAGGTCTAGGATTTTTTTAGCACCAAAGTACTGCTATGCTACCCTGCGATTTGCCTTTTCCCCTTGGTAATTCATAGTGACAGACTTTTAAACAGAATTACATCCCCCTAAGCAGTTTCCCATTCTCTGGTAATGGGCAGGACAGCACAAACAATAAGGAAACATGACTGGAATACAGACATGGCTGTCCTTGTTTGGCATCCACACAGAGATAGGTGTTCAGCTTTTTCGTCCAGCAATGAAAGAACCCCCTGTGCCTTCCATGAGTTTTATTTTGAAGGCAAAGTCAGTGTGTTTGGGAACATGTATAAAGAGGGAAAAATGTTTAGAAAGGAAACCCAGAATAGACCACTCTTTCTCAAAGGCTGAAGGTTGCTATTCTCATGAGATTGGACCTTTAAGGCAGCTCAGCTCTCGCACAAACCTATTGTTGCTATGCCAGAATTCTCTCATTGTGGACACGTATTTTATCCAGTCTCTTCATCCCTTATGTCTGTGCAATGAGTTCATAATTGAGAGGCAATATAGCAATACACCTTTTTAAAGAGCTTCAGAATAGAATGCATTACTGCCACACATGGCTGTCACAGAGAAAAAAAGCCTTTTTGAGCATTGATCTTTCTGTGGGGAAGGAACCATTGTCTTTAATGCAAAGAACAGTAAACACATAGCCAGGAACATGCCATAGTTATATTCCTCCAAAATCAGTATGTCTATAGGGAAGATAATTTAATATTTTTATCTCATTTACATATAGAAATGCTCTTCATGGCTTTGAGAAGGAAAAAAAATTAAAAGTGTGCAGTTATCTAGAAGTCCCTCTGAGGCAATCACAGATATTTACTATTAAACAACCATTACATATTTAATGTTATTTTGTACATATCTTCCATCTTTTACATACCATAAAAATATAAAATAGTATCACAGTAACAGATTATGAACTGGTGCAGCTTCATCCACTTCCATCTACTTCCATGGCAGGAAGTTATAAATTGATAAGACAGGTCTGACTCTAGCCTTAAACTTTTTTTCCACTTTCTCATCTAGAATGAAACAGTTTTTCCGTGATGCCAGCCAACTACTCAGGACAGCAGTGAAAACTGCCAGAGAGAATTCATAATTAGGCTCAGTAGCTCTATTGCCAAAAACCTTTTAATCATCAGAGATTCTTTCTGAAGAAATTGGTTTTTGCCCTTGTTGCAGAAGAGGAAGGATCTGATTCTGCTCATAAAATTTATAAGACTCTATGTCATTAATTTATTTTCCTTTTTCTTACATTTTTTTCATCCTGCAGCACAAGATTCAAATGTGAACTTGCTTATGGTCAGACACACACACCCTCTGGATTGCATTGCAATTGTATGGAGAGGTCACATACGAAAGAAAGGAGCAGGATGGAATCAACTGGCACTGAGTCACCTTCCACGAGGAAAAATTAACAGAAATCTCTCAGGTAGAGCTTTGGTTTTGCATGGAAAACACGGAAATCAGACTCTCAGGCCCTGGTCTGATCAAGGACCCTGGTGCCTTGTGGTCAATTTTGAGGGTCTTGGTCCTCCAAAGCTGAACCTAGGCCTCTGAATAAGTCTTGGTTATGGTCAAAATTTGGTCCCTTATAAAAGGAACTAAAAGGCAGGGTTTGTTTGAGTCAGGAGCTGTCTAATAGTTTGCATTAATGAAACTTTGATCCTCATTTCCCAGGTACCATATTCAGCTCTGCATTGACATGCCCCTATTAAAGATATGCAGCCCAGAAGACTGTCATAAATGTTAAATGCTGTTACCCTTCATGTAAAAAGGATGAAAAAGGCACACTGCTAGATTTCTGCAGTGGTTGAAGTGTAAGGCTAATGTTTATTTTTAAATCTTGGAGTCCTTAGATCCTGGACACTACTGTCTCACCTAGACTATCAGTTAGGCAGGACAGATCTCCTGTCATATGATTAAAACAAAGTTTAAGAACCATGGACTATATCTTGACTGGTTTTTAGCTTACTTTTCCCCTCTTTGCTCCAGACCTAACAGCCAATCAAAGATGACTGGACCCCAAGCTGTGTTTTGCCTGACCCTCAGAGTTCCCCTCCCCTCCCCTAGATCGGAAGAGCGTC
>JAWWMU010000001.1:80259990-80273135 GCA_035048155.1 Cinnycerthia olivascens | reverse complement strand
CCTCCCCTCCTCTCCCCTCCCCTCCCCTCCCCTCTGTTTGCTATCAGGGTACTCTGCAGAGACGTGGACTTCAAAGTCTTGGTGAGCTCTGCCAAGTGGAAAGGATCTCGTCAAGCCACCTGGTCCAGCACAGAGTGAATCCTGGCTCAAGGAAAGCTTGTTTGGCTTTGTCAATCCCAGGCTAAGGTACCTCCAAGCCGCTCTGAGCAGGCTGGTACCTCTCAGAAAGCCACACATTTCCTGGCCCTGTTGAGTGACACCAGCTCTGCTCTGAGCCTGCCTACCTCCCTCTTTGGCAGGAACACCTGGAAGGAGATTCATCCAGCCTGAAAGCTGGGTGTCTGACCTGGACCTCAGAAGGGTTCAGTCTACCACAAAGAAATAGGTGCTTTTAAAAGTGAATTGTGTGCCAGTTTTCTCCTCTTATTATAGAGCTTGCAGCCTATTTGACTCCCCGGGGAAAGCTCCTTTCCCAGGTTCAGGGGTTTCAACCTAAGCCAAATGAGAAGAAAACACCAAGCTTGCTTGAGAGCAAAATGTGGACAGAGACATTATTAAAGCTAGCTGAAGAACTTTTATGCTATTTTGGTAAAGTAATGTGGTAGCAAATTGGAGGAGATGATCTCAGGATTACCATTTCGAACTAGAATTGAAATTTGAGAAAAAGACCCAGCTATCCCAGCACTGAGCTGTACTTTGTTTCACTATTTTTGGTTAAATGTTTGTCAGTATCTGAAGCTTCACTTTTTCTTTCAGCTTCAGAAGCACGAGAAAATCTTTGCTTCAGTAACCTGTTTCAGATTTTATGCTAAGATCAGGGCAGTAACTTAAAAGTGCATTAAGCAAACTGAGCATGTGAAGATTTACTTCCAAAACAAACAGGATATCAGGAATAATTAGGGCTTCTCACTCTTTTGCAATAAAATAGTGATAAGCAAAAGGTGTTGTTCTCCAGGCAGCAATGTCTGAAGCAGCCTTTCAAGACAAACAGAAGGTTTCTATTTGTTTATTCTGTTTTCTTCAAAGTGCTTAGCTGCCATTATATTCTCTTTTCTTCTTCAGCTGCCTTCTCCACAGTCTGTTTTATCTCTGGAAATTTATTTTTTCCTTCATAGATTTCATCATTCATATTTCTTTATCTCACCCTTTCTTAGAAATTGCTGTC
This sequence comes from Cinnycerthia olivascens, assembly GCA_035048155.1. Taxonomy (NCBI): domain Eukaryota; kingdom Metazoa; phylum Chordata; class Aves; order Passeriformes; family Certhiidae; genus Cinnycerthia; species Cinnycerthia olivascens. The sequence goes on along the minus strand of JAWWMU010000001.1, from coordinate 80,271,970 downwards.
CAATCTTTTGTTTTGTTCCTTAGCCAGCATACTTATTTTTTGCTTTTGTTTTCTGCTCTGCCTTTTCCCACTTTCCTATTGCAATTTACCCTTGGTGAGCTCCAGTTACCTAACACAGCCAGACAAGATCTCTCTCTGGAACTGCAGAGACTCCTCTCAGTCTCCACTGGCTCTGCAGTGAGCAATGGAGTTACTGGAGTTCAGAGGCTGGTTTCACTAAGACCCTGGAATTTAGAAGCAAGCTAAGTGAGGGGAACTTATATTCCTTGTCATACAGAATTTTTGAAGTTTAATCTCTTCATTCTACTATTTTTCACTTGTATCCTCCAGCTTTCTCCAGATTTTTTTTTCTCCAACAGTTCCTACATCCCTTTTAAAACTGTGCCTGCACAGACAGCAGAGCCCCGCTCATACTTGGGTTGGTTTGAACACCTCACATCTGAACATAATATCTTCTTTCTTTGAAGCATTTCTGTTTCAGAGCTTCATCTCTGGCCCTGCAGCAATACTGGGGCACCACAGGAAAGCAAAGTCTCTGAACTCTGCTACAGTTCCCACACTGAAAAAGTAACTTGGATGCAGTAAGAGCATCTCCTTTTCTGCATTCACATATAATTCAGATACATAAGTGAAGCCTTTAAGCAAAAACCTTGCTCTAATTCTCCTTCTCTCAAATGCCATCTATTTTGCCTGCTGTTAGGAATGACCCAAACTCCCATGTGTTAGTCCATTTTTGAGCTGCTAATCTCTACCCTTTATGCCCACAGACGTGCTCTTTTGTTCTACTTCCACTCAGAGCAAAAGTTAAAAAGGCAAATGTTGTACCGAAATATTATAATCTCAGCTGAACTCGTATGATCTGTGCTGACAAAAAACCATCACTCACTGCCCTCAACCTTGCACACCTGCAGAAGATGAGCAGGGGCACCAGGAGCACCCTGCCAGCCCCAGCATTCCAGAGCCCCTGCTGGCAGCACAATGTGCTCAGTGCTATCTGCACCTCATCAGTCATATCTGAGAACATAATACCAAGAAAATAATCTGCTTGGGAAGTGTGGGAGGGGAAGAGGCATTTTTATATAAAATTAGCCAACAAAATTTCTCAGAACTGTACGACTGAAGTCAATAGAAAAGCTGAAGGAGTTTAACCAGAGGAGATTTCCCAGTTTCCTGGAATAGAGAGCAGCAGGCTTTCGCAATATCACATAGTGCTTCTGGAGACCTTCTAGTCCCAAAAGAATCACCTATGATGGGGTCAAAATGTGTCAAAACCTGTATTATGTAGATATAGATTTAAAGCACTCAAAACCAGGATGTGAATTCAAGAACAGTTAAACCTAATTTTTACCAAACCCTACTCCCCATTCCTCCCCCACCCCCCATTTCCTCCCTCTCCTACTGCCCTGAGAAGGCTAATTCAGACACTTACAACTTAACTGTTTATGGCTTGTTTACAGGCGTGAAGTCTGAAAAATCACCACAGGGAGAAACTAGACACTCCAGTCAAGAGCACCCTTGCAACGTGCTAGAGACCAAGTTTCCTTAAAAAGAGAGCAATCTCCAAAGTTAAAGTAGGTGATTCCTCTGCTTCCTCACTATACTTGGGTGCTGAGCTACAGCACAAGCCTCTAATGTGATTTAAAGCCAGAGTCTTTATTGCTTTCTGAATTACATTTCTAAGGGGAACCTTGTTTATTTCTCCTTTCTGTTACAATTCTAGTTAGTGCAAGAAATCTTTGCTAGTGGAAGGCTTGCCCGGGGATGTCGTTCCTAAAAGTCCTTCAACAGTTTTCACGAGTAACCAACATTCACCAAAATACAAACTGCACTCCAGAAAGTGTGATGTTAAATACGTCAAAGAATTTAGGTTTGCAAGAAGCCGCTCACATCATCAAGCTCAGGTCCACTGCAGTGTATTTAGCCACTTCTGCTCTAATGAGACTCCAGGTTTAAAAATACTTTACATTTCTTTAATTACCCTAATCTTATTCCTGGGACAAAACTCCAGACCATAAGAAAATTTCTGCTCTGTTCAGCCTTATTTAGTCATCACTGAATTATTGCTCTTTATGCCTGTCTTTTACCTTAAATATTCCTTTTCATCACGGTGTTTACACATGAGAGCTAGAGTTTCTCTACATAGAAACAGGCACTGGGCTGTTTCAAAGAGACACTCCTGTAACCAGCACAGCTGAGATGTGTTTAGACACCTACCATCTGTGTCTCACCTGACACAGGTAATTACCTGTATCCTTTTGGAAGAAAGAGGGAAGAAGAAAACACAGAGAAAGGGTGTAATGGCTATCCCTTGCAGCAGTTTGGCTTTTGTATGAATTTCATGTTTTTTGCCAAGGATATTTTTTGGGGGTTTGATTGCTCATTGTTTCTCCTGCAGTTTTCCTTTTCATGTTCTGAACAGGGAGAACTTTGGATGCACGAGTGCTTCAGCCCTCTTCCAGCCACTTCCCTGCACTGCTTTCCCACCAGCTAGCAAAATGTCTCAGATCTGGCTACTCTAGCACAGTGAAAACCAACCAACCAACCAACCAAAACCTCTAAAATTAGAGATGAACACCATAATATCAAAACATCCCACCAAGAATATTCCTGCTCAGGACTTGCCTAAATTTAGGAGCAGTCTAACTCATTAGACTGCTAATGTGTCCCACCTGGGATTCCATCAGGCACCCAGAAATCTGTTAATGTGCATGACAAGGACCTTCTCCATCTTGACAGTTGATGTTCCTATATGAACTCTTTTGCCCAGGAATTAGGCACATCCATGCTTAAATCTTCTACAGAAGATTTACAGAACTATATTCTGAGCTCTCCTAAGTTTCTGTTGTGAGGTTTCGACCCCCCCCCACCCCCAACAGGCACTGGGACTGTTTTGTTCATAAATTACCAAGATCACCACCTCTTCAGTGCCTGGGGAGTGAGTTCCCCCTCTTTCCTCGCTCTTCCAATTAATCTCCCTATTTCCAGGAGCACAGCACAAACAGCAAAGGATTAGGTGCTCTGGTGAGGTGGACTCCTCTTTCACAGCTGGTGCTAAAGTTCTGCCAGGCTGAAGAATGAAATAAATCAAGAAAAATCAAAGCAGTAAGTCTGAAGCTCTGCAGCCTCCTGAACATGCACTCATAGCAGGGAGGTGCCTGCGCTGTTTCTTCCTGTTGCCTGGAGCAACATCTTGGCCCACATTTATTTTAAGCTTGTATTTACTTTCATTGTTACTAAGAGAATACCTTATCCACATCTCACACCACCAGGCTCACCAATTTTTTCTAACACCTGCTGTCCTGGTTTGACTTGATTAGATAGTTTTGTTGTATTGACATGTGAGTAAACCAGTGAGGGCTGATACACCTTCATGAATGCACATTTTTAGGTGAGATTCTGGAAATCTCCCTCTTTTAGTTTCCGGCGGGGAAGAGGTAAGAGGCCTGGCCCGGCTTCTTTTCATGGCCAGGCCAGGCAGAGTTCCTTCCTCCCCTGCCCTCCCCCAGGACTTCTGGCCAGACAAAGCCGGGAGGAGAGGGAGAGAGCGAGCCAAGGCCAGTCGGTGCACAGCAGCTGCCAACACCAGCCCTACTGAGCCCTGAGAACAGCCATGGCCACAGCTTGGCGGGGAGGGGTGGCCCAGCTCCAGCTCCCAGGCAGGGAGAAGGGAAGCTGATAAGATCTGAGCTGCCTTCTTTGGCCCTGCAGACCAACTAAAACTGCAGCCCACCTCTGGAGATCCTAGCACAGTCCAGCAGAGCTGCAATTCCTCACCTGACTGCTCTGGCCTGGCTGCTGCCTTCTGTTAACTCTTTCAGTGCAAAAGAGTCCTCCAGGCCTCATTCTCCCCTGGATGAGGGACGAGGAAAGGACAGACATATAAAGAGACTGCGTAAAGACATCATAGTCAGTCAAGGAGTAAAGTTTCTGATGGAAGGAGTATGGGAAGTCACTTTCAAGCTGAAAATCTCTTGTAAGCTATGGTGATTGATTGTAATATATTGAAATATTTCCTTTAAACCATAGAAAAGTATGGGGAGATGGGAAGTTCAAATTGTAAACGAGCAAAGGAATGCAGTGTTAAAGTGAGCCAGTGTTGAAATGTCTGTAATTCCATGAGAAGTTTGAACAGAGAGATAAAGTGATGAAGACCCTTTGCCCCTGAGAGAAGAAGGAGTATCTCTGTTCCATGGAATGAAGATGATCTCAAAGATAGATAAATAGAACCTTTGCTTTGAACAGTCTATTTTTAAAAATAAAACCCGTATGTTGATGTGGCCCAGAGGCACAGCTGTAAAAGTGACTGTGAACATTGGGAGGAGCTTCATGAATGCAAATTTTCCAGGCAGCAGTTATTCATGAAGATCAACACCACAAGAGAACTGTTTTCTTGTGGGAGAATTTTCCATAGCAAACGAGAGAGGCTTTCCTCCTTAAGTGAACTGAAAAAAGACTATTTTAGTGGTGGAAAACTGAATGAGATTTCTAAGTGTTGTTTTCTGTATGTAGTCAGTCAGAAAGAAAAAAGGGATGGGGAGAGAGGAGAAGTGTTCTGAAGCTTTCATTCTAAGTCTTGTGAATTTTTTCCCCCTTTTAGTATTAATTAATAAAGTTTTATTACTTTTAAGCTTAAGCCTGCTTTGCTCTTGATTGAGACATTTCAAATTGGCGAACCTAAACCACGACACCTACAGAGCAATTTTCCTCATTTTTGTTTCATCTCCAGCAACATTCAGGCCACTTAAATCGTATAGAAACTGGTCCTGCTCCTTGGTTTCCTCTCCATTCCCTGGGATTGAAAGCTCTTGCTTCCTTTTGCCAAGAAGGAAGGCTCATAGCTGTCAGGAAACTTTTTCATTTATTAGCATAATGAAGTTAAACTGAGAGCAATTAGTCTCAGGATCAGTAATTGTATTTTGTTTTTAGACCCCTAGAAGGCTTTATGAGCTGCAAGCCTGACTGTTTCTCCCCACAGCCACACCAGCTGGTCTGGAGAACGATGTGTGCTTCATCTCACTCCTGTTTGTGATCTCGACAGCTGTAGTACAGGCTCATCTCAAATACACAATTTTTAACTGTGTTTCATAACTTGATGTGCATTTTTGGGGAGGTGGATGGAAGAGATGGCAAGAAGAAGCTATTATTTTGCCTGGCAGAGGGAAGGTGGAAAGCAGGCCAGCTGCAGGTAGTCAGGGTGAAAAGCTGCTGCTGTGCCATTTTAGAATTGGCAATTTGAAACCGGGAGAGACATTTTTTCTATTCTGCCAGCTGGAGGCACTTGGCAATGTAGTTCTGTTTTTAGAAACCAAACAAATCAATCTTTCTTAGTTTTCCCCAGAGTTTTGGATTTTACCTCATGAGATTTGATCTAAAGCTTTTTATCGCATCTGACTAACAAAAGACTTATTAAAAATGAAAGAGGGCACAAGAAAAATAGGAGAAAGTACAAGTGTTCAGCAAATCAACTGCTTTGAACATATGAAAACCAAGTGGTTCTGAATTTATGTTCCATTCAGGAAATAAACCATTTCATGCTGGCATACAGTTACTACTCCAGTTTAAGTCTCTGCGAAGAAGTGCAGGGGTTTGAGTTGTTTTATAGTACTATACATAAAAACTCTGTGCCCCTTGTCTTTAGCAAGCTTTGATGTATGGTTTGAACTTGTGATATATGACTATTTGTTTAGCAATACAGCTGAATTTCAGCAATTTCTATTTTTAAAATATATTTTAATGTCTGTATTATTTTTCTCTGAGGATTATGCAGACAATGATTTTCTGATTGAAACAAATTGAACTAAAAGGCTTAAAGTTTAAACTTATATTTTGTTTATCATTGGTGTTTATGAAAAAAACTTTCAAACATGAAGACCATTTGTATTGGTCTTTATTTCAGAAAAATGTAGTGCTCTAACTCGTACTGTGTATTATATTTACCGAGGTGTGATTTCAAACCCTTTTTGTCACCTGTCCCATATTTGTAACTCAAGACACTGTAGCACCAAGTCAGTAAAGCACATGCAGAAATTTGAGCATGTGCTGAAAAGAAATTTACTTATTAGAATACACTCAAGCACATGTTTTTTTGCGAATGTGCTTTGGAGGTGCAGTGTTCCAAAACATCTACTCTCAGGGCAATTAGGTCATGTAAGTTTATGGAACTTTACGGAAAGGAAAGAATTAAAAATTCAGTTTAACTTATTGTCCAGATCTCTTCATTGTCTTTACAAGAATGCAGGATAGAAAGGTATTTGGAGGATCAAAACATTAATAAAACTACTTTGCAGATATTCAAATTCAAAAGCTGTTTAGATAACTGTGGTGTTGTCTCCAGACGTCAAAGCCTTTTATAAAAGAATAGAATGATTCTGCATGAATTTTTCACTGAATTAAGAGTTTAATATTTCAAAAAAGAGCAATAACCAGCATCTGACCTTTGCAGTTGTACTGAAAACAGCAGCCACTTTGTATTACCAGCTATGGTGAAACAGAGGTGAAGAAGCACAGAAGCTAAGACACATTTTAAGAGAAGGTAAGTCATATCCTTAACAGATGGGACTAAATTTCCCAATTCTTCTGACTTTGAGAGCTACTCTTCAAGAACATAATCAAAACTGAGATATAGAATCAAAGAGTCACTTAGGTTGGATAAAACCTGCATGTTTAACCAACCACAAACCTAACACTGCCAAGTCCACCACTAAATCGTGTTTCTGTGTGCCACATCTACAAGTCTTTTAAATATCTCTAGGAATGTTGGCAAAGCCTGGGCAGCCTGTTTCAACATCTGACAATTCTTTCTATGATTAATTTTTTTCTGATATCCAACCTAGAAAAATCCCAGTGAACACATCAAATATATGAAGTACTTAGTCTGATTAAGATTTGGGCAACTACTCTTTTGTTTTTGCTCTCTTCAAATGGAAGCAAATTGCTGCTAATTTCCTTCTTCTGTATTCCTGCAGCCTTCAGATATGAAACAAGTGGAGGGAGAGGAGATTAAAAATCAAGCATATATATATTGTATCCTCCTTTCTGGATCTTCATGGACCCCAGCAGTGTGATGTGGAAGAAAAGTTTCTATGCAATGAATCCTCTCCTGTAGTTTAAGTAATCAAGTCATCATTGTCAAAAAGAAAATCTCTTTTAAGTACAATTATTAAAGATACAGAATTTAATTTCAGAGCAGAATGAAAGACATTCATTTCACTAAAGGTCTTTTCCCTGAGCTTGCTTAGGAAAAAACTTCATTGCAAAATGCTGCACTGAAGTGATCCAGATCACTTCAAACTTGAGTAAAATTTGGAAGATTGAGTGTTTTAAGATTTTAATAATAACATTGCCTTTTCAATGTTATCTAAGTTAAACCTTTGGATTAGACAGCTTCAGTTTGCCAAAAGAAATCATTCAGAACCTGTGTTCTGCAGGAAATACCTGCATCTTGGGTTTTTGTTCAGACACAGGATAAGAATACTTTTCAGTATTTCAAACAATGAGCTAGTGGTAAAATGGTTTCTGCTCTATAAGAGGATGGGCAATAAATGCAGCAGCAATTGCATATCAAGTAAATGTGGTATGAAATGTGGTTTAGAGTTCCATAAAACAGATGGTAATGCTTCTCCTCATAATAAGCAGAGAAGCTGTGATTTTGCAGCTTGAATTCAATGTCCAGGAGTAAGACCCAGAAGGGCATGAGGGAGTTACAATACTGCGATCACAACTGCTCTGCCAAGTGACTGCATAGAACAAAATTTGTTTTCATCAGTTCTGGGAGGAGCCCTCCACCTTTACAGAGGACCACAAAGAGAAGTCACATATAAGAGGAAAACAGAGCTTAGAAAAACAAAAGGTTGATATAAATTATAAAAAAAGAAAAATCTCTGAGAGCTTAATCTCCTTTTCTAAATCACCGGTAGAGCCAATGTTAGTAGCCAAGTTGCCGAAGCTCCAGCACTATGCTGAAGTACTGTGTAATTGCTGGGGGATCTCTTCGCTTCAGAGGTGCAGAGCAATATGCATTTATCCAGCTAGTTCTGTCTAGGATGGGAGAGAAACATCTTCTGGGAGATTCTGTCAGAGTGATAAATAACAGAAATAATTTCTAAAACAAAGGAAATTACTGAAATTTATTGTGTTCCAGATAAAGCAAGTCACTGCTCACTATTTTATCTGTGACTTCAGCTGCTGAACCAGGGCATGTTTTCATGATGTCAGTGCTCTGACTCTAAGTCCCTGTTGCATCTCCTGACTCAAAAGCTCCAGAATTTTCTCAAGCACTCTTTAGGGCAGATTTAGGGCTTTAATGGTGGAAATAAATCACAATGAAAAAAGCATTTAGAGTTCTATTAGATCATGAATCTTGAAACAAATCAAGTGGGCTGTATTTACAGGATAAGGTTTTATGTTTCTGAAAAAAGGCTTATAGAATCTCCAAATCTGAGTTCCTCTATGATGCTTCAGGGAAGGAGGTCCATATGGTTTGGGGCATAGGAGCAACAAAAATAAGTTGACTAGTGAGGCAATATTACCAGTGTACATAAATATGAGCTGCTAAAATCTCAAGAGCAGGAAGAAAGTTGAAAAACCAGGTAAGATTCATGAAGAGATAAGAAGATGGTTGCAAGACGTAAAACATGACTTCCAACAAAAGATTCAAAGAGCTTGATCAAGCTACTGTATCAAAAATATGCCAAGAGATGCCTTCTTCACTGCCTGTTCATCTCCACCAGGATCAGAACATGGGTTCTCCAGCCCAGCAGATAAAAGTGTAACTACATCAAATAACTGGGAGCTGGAAAGCTACTCTGATTCAAAAGTGAAATAAAGCTCATTTTTTTAAGCTGAAAAAAAATTTATGTCTAAAAAGAACATATTTAAGGTGCTCTGTTTCACTGGAAAATCTTAAACTTGGGCTGACAACTATCTAGAAAAGATGATCCAGCCAGTTCCAATCAGAGTTAGATGATCTTTGATGTGCAGAAGATCAAACTTACTGTAAATCAGCTATGGTGCCTTTTGAGCTAAGAAACTGGGGGGAAGGAGGGGGAAGATTGAGGGCAGAGCTAAATGCCTGGAGAGCTGGCTAAGTCATCAAGAGCTCATACAAGTCCTGTGAGGAGTGGCTGAGGCAGCTGGGGTTGTTTAACCTGGAAAAAAAGAGGCTCAGGGATGACTTATACTCTCTACAACCACCAGAAAGGAGGCTGTAGCCAGGTGGGGGTCACCCTCTCCTCCCAGGCAACCTGTGATGGGAGAAGAGGACACAGTCCTGAAGCTGTGCCAGGAGTGGGTTAGGTTGAACTTTGGGAACAAGCTCTTCACTGAAAGGGCAATTAGATATTGGAATGGACTGCCCAGGGAGAAGGTGGTGTTAAAGAGAAGACTGGATGAACAGCGGATGGAGGTATTTTCCCATTGGAATATTATACTCACTGAACACAGATGGAGCCTAACTCATAGGCTTAGACCACCTATCCTGCCTTTAGCTGATTTTAAGTGAGATAAATGCTACTCTCTCTTTGCAATGCACCATATCAGTGGAATTTTTAGGTTGCACATTTTTTAGACTAATTTCTTTGAGACAAAGAGAGAGTATTAATATATTAAAATAATATAGTAGAAGCATGAAGTATCTTTCACTCCAGAGATAATGTTCTGAGGCATTATCCAATTTAAACAGTACAAGGTTTTTATAGCTTCTTCTGCTATTAAGTTACCTGTCTTTGTACAGTGATTCTGGGATGTCTCATTAACTTCAGCAGAGCTGTGCAACGCAGTTAGGAGAAAAGTTCTGTGCAAATGTTTTATAACTTTGTTGAGCATGGTCTTTCTTTCCTTGCAAAGAACTGTCATGGTCTTCAATGGAAGTTTTCCTTGAGGAAAAAAAGAAAGCAGCATTTGGCCCTTAGCTACCCTGTGTATCTTAAAAGGAACTTATTCTTTTCCTTCAGTATTGTTAAAAAAGCCTGAGACACAGCACACATCTTCAATATATGCAGATCAATGAGGACTAACTAATCAGTTCCATAAATATGGGCAAGCCGAAATAATTTTGTTTCTACTTTCAAAATAGTGAAGATATGTTATAGATTAAATTTATCTGCTTGTTTGCAAATAATGATGTTGCTTAAGCTAATTTTGAGAGTTCAGGCGATGCCAAGATAGAGAGGAAGGAAATGTTTGTTGATCTATATTCTTTGGAAATTATATAAGGCTGCTTACCATCATAATGTGTCTTGCATTTTGACTGTGAAGAGGTGACCAAGGTTAATATCACTCAAAAAGTGCCATAGCCTGGTTTTTGACTATTTTTTTTTTAATTTTTTCTTTTCTGAGATTGGGAAAATTTGTACCGTAAAGTGATTGTTTTCAATCTAGACAGTTTGTCTAAATAAATAAGTCAGTGCTATGTTTTGACTCTTTTTGATTGCCTGTGTGAAAGGGACTCTTGGCTAAGGTCCATTTCCAAAGGGAGAGAAGCCAACAAGGGTTGATGAGTACAGTATGGAAGCCAATAACTATATGTATTTGGAAACAGCACTCTTGGCCACTGATTTGCTTTCTTCCTTTTGCCTTCCTTCAGTGTTGCTGCAGTAGATTGTCAAAGCATGGTACTTTTGTTTTAAAAAGGAATAAAACTACCTTCAAAGAGTTGTTTGTGGCTTACCCATCTTGCCTGGCCTGACATTGTACAATATATGTTTTGCACTGACTTCCTCAGTTATTGCAGATGGGTCAGTATACTCAGCCTTCACCCTCTTAGATTCATGGGAGTTCTATCTTATCTGTGACAGATTTCATGTTAACTTCACTGGAATCTTATTTTTGTCTTTCCATGGAGGCACCTGAACTGGAAACCATGTCATAGAAGGAGCAAGGGCAGCCTAACACTGGAACTGAACAAAAGCCTGTATGTAGAAAATTTATTTAGAATGAGCATTTAAATATCTGCCATATATTGTTATATTTAGAGTTAACACTACTGTGCATTTGGAAATGGTGGCAGCAAACCTGATGTTAAATAACAAAATCCTTTGTTTCTACAATATCAATTCTCACTGTGTACCAAAGTAATTGATAGTTGTGTAAAGAGTCAACTGTGAAGTCTAAATATTTATAAAATAGCATTTTGGTAGTGAGGCCGCTGGCTCCGTATCTAGCTTTTAAAGTCAGTATTGAACTAGAAGCAAGAATATAGCTACTTCATTGTGTGAAAATAACTGTATTCACACAGAGCACTTACCTTTTCAATTTATAAATAATTTCCCCAGAGTTGACAAATAAAGTAATTAATTATTGAGGAATTTAGAATTTATTAGAAATTATAATTTTTTTCTAAGAACCTTAGAGCTCTTTTGTCAGCAAGTTATTTATTTCCTGTACAAGTTCATGGTTTAAACAATATTGCCTTATTAAATTCCTAGACAACTGCATTCATTCTCACAAGATCCATTCGTTCCTGTAAGATCTTTATTTATTTGAACTATCCTTCCTAATAGGAGTCATCTTTTTTTGGTCCTTTTTCAAATAATGTTGTTTTTTTTTTTTTTTTACTTTAAAATATGTAATTCTTTTTTATGGGAAATAAAAATGGTTTGACATGGTTTCACTGCTACCAAAGGTAGTAAGCTCAGATCACCTTGGTACTTAGTGGATGCTTCTGTTTATCTCAGACTTAAACAAGAAAATAGCTTTTGTGTGCCTTTTCGTGCCAAGGTAGAGGGATTTTGATTTCTGAACTATATATTAGCCTTGGAGGAGTACTGGCAGGGAAATATCCATTTTAGAAGTTGTGAGCAAGGGATCACTCTCATACTGATGCCTTAGGTTTTAGCTTTTATAATTTTTAGATCCTGTTTAGTGCTGTTTTGGTGGGCAGTTTTAAGTTTCATATTAAGTGCTAGTGAGTTCTCTTCACAGAGTAGAGAGACAAAACAATTCCTTCTCTAGCTCGATACCAAGGACAACTTTCAGGCCCAAG
>JAWWMU010000001.1:80211133-80259890 GCA_035048155.1 Cinnycerthia olivascens | reverse complement strand
GGCCTTTTAATAAATATCTACTTCATCCTCTTGCTCTGTCTAGTCTCTGTTCCAGGTCAGCCTCCAGAAGGCAACAATACTAATCAAAATAAGTGCTGCCATTGTGGACGTGAGGGAGAATCTAGGTATGATTTCACTGCCACTGACCTACTTTTCTTAGGAGCCCACCTGGCCTATTTGCCAGGTGTCATTTCAGAGGCATCTTTTAATTATCTTCACAGATTGGATCTACATGTTCTGATGTGAAATAATTCTCAGAGAGGATCTGCTCTCAAGTTTAATTTGCTTACCTTCTAATTACCATTATTGGGGCTTGTTTAGCCTTTTTTTGAAAGGTTAAAGAGTTCTCAGGTATTTTTTCTATACGTATGTCCCTACTACAAAGCCATCTCTCAGCCACATATTCAGTGGAGTGAAATACAGCCTTGGTCAGATGTTTGGAAATCCCAAGACCTTAAAAAGTGAAATTGAATCAGCTCTAACTATTTATCTGTGCAAAAGTAAAATCATTATAATCTTTTTACATGTTTCATATAGATATAGATATAGATATAGATATCGATATAGATATAGATATAGATATAGATAGATATATTAAGAATTATTTTGGATTTTTGCAGCAGTATCACAAGTGATTATTCTCATTCACACTGGGAGTACTTTATAACAATACTGGGTTTTGCTCCAGATAAACTCACGTGCTTATGTGACATTGCAAAGCTGACAGTTTTCTGTTCCTGAGATAACAGTTTTGCAACTAGCTCAACCGTATTTTCATGACCTCCAGTGCTCTAGAAATCCCTGGCTTTAGGACACATTTTTGTCCTCACTCAGCCACATCTGTGTTCTTGGTTCTCACAAACCATGTTTTCAGTGTTTAAAACAGATTTCATTGGGCTGTGAATATTAATAAATTGGTCCACATTACACTGAAAGAGTGACTAGCTCTCTTAGCTGTTTGCTAATTCACTAATCCCTATGCCACTTGAAACCAGTTGTGCAAATATTGTGGAGCTTCAAGAGGGTTAAAACTGATGGTAATCTCATCCCATCTAGTTTAAGTAATCCTGGACATGCTTTTAGCAGCAATGATGTTCTATGGGAATGCTATGGCAACATCAAAATGTTGGCTGTCTAGCAGGCTTACTGCATCCTGTGCATGATCCGTGAATAAACAGAGGAATTTAGTTCCCGGAGTGTCAGTCTGGCACATTTCACAAGCACTATATTCACTTACCAAAAAAAAGTCAGCCAGTCATACAGAGAAAGTGTTATAGTGACTGAGTGATAAATCTCCTGCTGCTAATCCTTGTATATACTAAGTCTAAGAAGCTAAAAATAGATCATACATGGCTTAATTCAGAATTCAGGCAGGAAATATGCTCTCCCTCAAATTGTTTATTATTTTTGTTCACAGATGCTTTTCTTTGTTCATACTATTTTTTTATTTTTTTTTTTTTTTGTCTGTGCATCTTCTTCCTAGGTTCTGGACATATGAGCATGCTTACTTTCACTTAGATGTGATATTCCTCTGAACCAAAGGTTGGAGATAAGGTCACTTGAAGTGAAGTACCAAGTTTGAGCTAAAAAGCCCGACAGGGATATTATTGCAGGGTTCAATGCATAGGAACATGTTCCTACTGTTTCTAGTCTGCTGCAAAAGAGAGCACAACACTGTGTTTGCACTTGATTCTGTCATGCAGTGATTTACAGCTCCTCAAAATGAATATAAGTTTTATGCCCCTCTATTAGTCTCTTTCCCTGCATATCTTGAAAAAAGAAAATACAAAGACATTTATAGTATTATGCAGCTTTTTTACATGGCACCTAAAATAAACAAGATGGGAGTAAGGTAGACATTACTCCATTAACTGTAAGACCTCAAGCTCTCTAGACACAGATCTCATGCTTGGAAAGGCTCACTAAGAAGAGATCAAAGAATCACAGAATAGTTTTGATCAGAATGGATCTTAAAGACTGTTTCCAACTCCCTTGCCATGGGTCAGGACATCCTCCACCAGACAAAGCCCCATCCAACTCGATCTTGAACACTTCCAGGGATGGGACACCCACAGTTATTGTGGGCAACCTGTTCCAGTGCTTTAGCACCCTGATGATGAAATATTTCTTCCTAATGTGTAATCTAAATCTTCTCTAAGCTTAGAACTGTTACCCCTCATTCTATCACTACACTGCCCAAGCCCCTCCCCATCTTTCCTATATGCCCTTATAAGTATCCTAAGGCTGCTGTAAGGTCTCTCAGACACTTCCAGATGTTTTTGTGAGACTTAAAATCTTGACTGAAACTGTCCATGGAAGTTTTTTTTCCAAATTATTTTCATGGTTTACAACAATTCCCATTAAAATATTTCTATCTTCAATTCAGTTATTTTTCTTCTAGTTATTTGAGCTTGTATAAATTCAGCCTATCTTTGTACTGCCCAATGTCTGTTTTGTTTTCCACTCTTTCATTCCTAAAGATTCTCTTTGGTAGACATAGGTAGAGTTCCCTGAACTGTACACAACTGAAGTATGTTCAAAGCTGACAGCATCTGAACAGATTGCTGTCCCACCAAGGGGGAAAGCCTAGTGTTTGCTGAAAATACCTTCATAAAATATATCAGCTCCATAGTAAGAGACAGTAAAAATTAAAAATAAAACAGCTGCTAGGAAATTTTTGGAAAGACATACACAACTAAAGGGAAAATACCCTATTGCTCCTATGTAAGTTGGATGAGTAGGCAGGGGCTGCTCTTAAAAATGGCAAAGACACAGTTTGGGGAGGATGAATTGTATATCTCCAGAAAGAGGAAAAAGTAAGATGGCATTATCTGCTGTCTCTTCCAAGCCATGAACTCTAGTTCTGAAACTAATATGAACTAGGATCAAAACCAACAAAAGGAGGTGATTATTCATGCAACAGTACCTGAATGACTCTGTCAAAGAAAATGAAGGGAACTGTAGATGTGACATTACAGGGGTTCAGGAGAAAGAGGGACAAGTAAATTTTAACTCACTGATGAGACAATGAGACAACTGCATCCTCTGCTAAAGCCAGTGTTGCCATTATGATGTTTGATTCCTTCCTCACCTTTATAGAAGAGATTAACTTAAACTGGAAACAAATGAATTCAATATCCTGTTTGAAGACGACCTTATTTATTTACTTTTTCTTGGTGTTCTGGCCTTTAGTTAATATCTCTGGATAAAAGCTGACATATAAAACTAGCCTTACAATCAACCTTAACAGAAACAATATCATGATCATGAATGCCAAATTTCTGCATTAGAACAAGCTGATCAAAGTGTCTTAAAGATTAATTAAGCTAAAAGAAATAAAGCTGCAGCTTTTAAAACTGACTTAAAAGAGTAACTTATATGTACAAAGGTGGTTTAAGTTCAAAGTCTCCCAGCACAACATGCTCAAAAATTATTTTTGTTGAACAAAATAATGAAAACTCATCTCTGTACATGTTTAAAGATTGTATTTTAATCACAGACTGAAACAGAATGATTTACAAAACTGATGGTTAGATTTAAAACCAACCACTACACCTTTCTGTGGGAATATTCCCCCCACACCCTAGCAGATTAGGGATTCAAGTGAAGAACAGAGCTGTTCACGTTTGCCTTTGGGATTGAACAGTGATTTCCAGGATTATGACTGATGCTGCAAGAATTCACCTAAGATGCTTTTCAATGCATTTCATTTACCCAGCAGAAAGTGGCTTCTTTTAGGGAAGCCTGCTGGCTTCATCAGAAATCCCAACCATCTTGCAGCTTTCTGTCCAGAGCCTTCTCTGCAGTTCCTCATCATACGCCACGTCAGCCGATTTTGTCCTTTCCTCATTGTAGAGGTAGCAGCCACCAGCTCCTTCCATCTCGGGTGATACTGCTGCATAGATGGTTGTAGAGGCTCCTTCCTCTGGGGTCTGCAGAAACAAAAAACCCAAATTCAAGTGAGGCAGGTAGAGCAGAAGACTTATATGACCACCATAGAACCTTATCAGTGACAAACATCTTCCCTAATTTCGCTTTACTATTCTGGTCCTTATGCAAACCTGAAACTTGTAATAATAAGAAAGCCACTTATTCAGCTGGCAGAGTCCATTTCTTCAACAGTGCTATTTTAAGACAGCTTAAAGCCAGAACAGATACATGGAAAACTCCCATCTATTTTTTCAAGGGTTAGTCAGATGGAGCATACAAAATAATTGATTTAGCTTTCACAGTTAGAGCTACTAAACCCAAAAGCAAGCACAAATATTAAAATCCTAGTTTAATTATTCATTTTGCAGGGATGAAAGGGTCTGTTCTATGCCTTAAGAAGATGCAGGCTATGCTGTACATGCAATGTGTTCATTGTAACAACAATGTGACATGAGCAAAGGACCACAGAAACCATGACAGCAAATTAAGATTCTGCAGTTCAGTCCAAGCAGGTAGGTAAATGAGGGAATAACATTTTAGACACAGCATAGTTATCAGGGTATTGTTCTGCCGTAAAGCAAAATGGTGAATGATCTATAATGTCTGATATATCATGAGTATTAAAGGAAAATTAATAAATGAATGGCTTAGAGAGATAACTCCTTTCATCCTGAGTATATGCAAAAATTTTATATTCGTCATTCAGAAGGATCATACAGCTACCACTGAAATTATTTCCATGGCATTTTTATTCTAATTAAAGGACATATTTAAAACACAACCTTTGATATATTTTGCCTTTATCAATGATATAATTATGATCAATGCCTGCTAGATACTAATATCTCATTTTGCTATCCTTGCAGGCATTATCTGAGGCATTAACAGTACTGATGCTGCTCAGAGCTTTGTCTGCAGCACCTGACAGGTTGTCTTTTCCTGAGGAACTAATTTGATGAATGAGACAGTAGTGAATAGGTTACTCAGTGCCTTATAAAAACTAATAAATCTAAATAATTGGGAGCTTTTTGTTATGTTTGGATTTTTTTAGAAAATGACTGTACTATGATATTCTGTCTAAAATAACTTAAAAATGCTCATTTACCTTGGTTTCATACTCTACTACTATTTTTAACCCTTCTTTATCCTAAGGAAGATAGTGCTATTCATATCCAGCACATTATGTAAATAACATAAAGGACTTGCACAATTCTTTGCTCACAGAGCAGTCAATATAATGAACTGCTATGAACAGTAGTATAAAATATCTTGATATTGTAAAGTAGCAGAACAATGATGAATATGAGCATTCCTATTTTATACAACTTATTTTGGATGACAGAGAAAAACTGAGTTTTTTTTACATACTCTTGTGCTTTACTTAAAAAAAGTAGTGACACAGATAAACCATTACTTCATGTGATGGTTCACTGGACTTTATGTTCCTGAGTTTAACAGCTCTCCAACATAAATGTCAATATCATGACTCTCAAATCTTGATGACAACAGCTCAACACTAAAATGCTTCAGAAAAATTCTGTCTGTGGGCAGAATTTGTGTGATTACGTTCTTATGAGCAGGGCTCTCTACAGTCTCAGAGACTGCTCTGTACAGATATTGTTACAGCATCAGAAATACCACACTGCCTCTGCTAATTCAATGGCAAGATTCTCCTGGGACATGCAGAATTTTATCAAGACTTTTACTTTTGATGATATGCCAGTTAAGTTCTCCACCAGATGAGATCTATACTGAGAGAGTGGTCAAACACTGGAGCTGCCTTCCTACAGAGGGGTTTGGTCTCCCAAGCCTGTCAGTGGCATTTGAACAATGCATTCAAGAATAAGCTTTATCATTTGGTCAGTCATGAATTGGTCATTGCTCTTGTAGGTCCCTTTCAAATGAAACAGTCTATTCTATTCTCTTCTCTTCAAAATATCAAATATTTTAAATAAAGGTTATGCACTAGTTGAAGATGCTTACATGCCCACACTATGACTCATAAGCACAGTAATACTGATCATCCATTAAAGTCAGTTTGTGTAACTTTTCACATGATTTACTCTACTCCTCCTATCCACCATATGTAATACGCTAAGTTGAAAGTTCTGTGCGAAATTCCTGTTTATCTTCTACCATCTGTTGCTAGAAGCAATTATCTAAACATACAAGGAAAAACCCAATTACACTACATTAAGGAATTAGCCATCACTTGGAGTGTTTAAGGCCAGGTTGGATGAATCCCTGAGCAACCTGGTTCAGTGGAAGGTGTCACTTCCCATGGCAGGGGATTGGAACTGGATAGTCTTTAAAGTCTCTTCCATGAAGTATTATATTAAGAGTTCCTAGTAGACAGGAAGTAATAATAAATATAATTCAAATCACAGGGGAGGATTCTCTATACATTGCCAGTGTAAAAAAGCCTTAAAAAAAAAAGTAAAAGAATCATATTCTTATCAGTAACATCTTGTTCATTAATCAACTAGACTTGTCCCATGAGAAAGGGGATGCCTATAAATTGCCCAATGATTCTTCCTCTTCAGTTACCAAACTATTGGCGCTGATTTTTTTAATTGTAATTTTGTTTACAAACTCTTATATTATTAGTGTCCAAGGTAGTGCAATTAATGCCTTTGCAATGTACAAGTAAAACTGATTTCTGCTTAACTTCTTCCTAATGAAATTCTGATCCTGTATTTCCCTTTGCTTATTATAGTATTGATCACAACTTTTACTTTATTTTTCAATTAACTATATGTTTATCTTCAAAAGTAGATAAAGGTCTGATTGAAAGTACACATCTTTGCTCATTAGATGCATAAGTTGTGGAGAGAAAAGATAGTATGAGACCAGCTTATTTAAGCAAAATGTAGCCTACATACATAAAATGACATTATTTTGGCACTATCTATTTCCAAAGAATAAGTCTTTTTACAAAAGCTCTGATATTTCTTTTTTTTTTTTTCTTAAATATTCATCAATTATAACTCATTGACAAAGAATAATTTTCCCTCAGTATGAAGCAGAATATTCTGTTCTAGGAAAACTGGGACAAGGGTTTATATTTTAGTTTTGCTTTTTTAGGACTTGCTAGTTCATGCATTTTGATTAATGCAATTTTAAGGGACATACAATTTTGCCTGTACTAGGTGCTAATTCTTGCAAAATGTGTTAGCTGACAACAGTCAGTTCCTGCAGCCATGTCGCCACGAAATGTTACATCCTTTCCATTTGCCTAAAACAGGAGCAACAGCTTAACTCTTTAGAAATAATGTATCTGCATCAGTTACACATGATGGCTTTGTGGTGCTTTCCATGATAATCCATGTTCTCTTCCACTTCACTTGAATTCATATTTCAGAGTCCTGGGTAGACAGCGTGTTATGTTCATCAGAAACCACAGAAAACTGGATAGGAAAATAATTTAATAAGCTCCTATAATTCCTCCTCTGTAACCCCTTCATTTTCTCAGTACCACTTGCAGCAACTAGCAGCGAACAGTGACAACTGTTCCATGTGTCTTAAACACTGTGACAAAGAGCTTGGCTGGACAGCATGCATGCACTTCTGTTTGCATTGGCCACGTGATTGAAAGAGCAGCAGCGGTACAAGCCATGATATCTGGGGACTCATGACTTTAGAACAGCTTCCTCTCATCCCACTCAATCAGAAAATTGCAGAGGATTCTTCCGTCTCAAGAGATTATGGGAGAGAAGGCGGGGCACAGAGGACAGAGAGAAAGAAGCTGGCAGAATCACCCACCGACATCAGAGCTGAGTTTTGAGAGACATGAGCAAGGGGTCAGACAGAGTGGTGTGCACACAGGACAGCCTGGTAAGCTGGGAGATCATTAAATACTGAGAAAAAACATGCTAAAACACATTTATCCCTATAATTTGTGCTGCAGAATACATCAAATATTGATGGAATAACCCTCATCAGCAACATTAAGTGGACTGTTACAGGAACTCTCACCAAAAGTGGGCTTATAACACTGGTCCTATCTCATGTACCATTCATTAAGTCACGCACTTTTCATCTCACGTGGGGAATCTACTAATGAGCTGATGAGTTAAATGAGCTTGCAGGTGTTTTTTTTGGTTTGGTTTTCTTCTCACCACAGGTGTTCACGGTGTTCATTCTGTGGCCTCATTTTTTTAAACAAGTGAATTCCATCAGACC
This sequence comes from Cinnycerthia olivascens, assembly GCA_035048155.1. Taxonomy (NCBI): domain Eukaryota; kingdom Metazoa; phylum Chordata; class Aves; order Passeriformes; family Certhiidae; genus Cinnycerthia; species Cinnycerthia olivascens. The sequence continues at coordinate 80,251,778 of JAWWMU010000001.1, read as the reverse complement.
CTTCCTGGAGTGGATAACAAATTCCCTGGTTCCAGCTAGGAAAACACAGGAAGCACTGAACAGGCCATCTTCTGGGCATCAGTACTCAGGCACTTTTGCCTGTGTTACTTCACCTTCCTCAACGATAAATATTCTGGTAATATTTTTCAAATGCTGTTATATTACTGACTTGCTTCTGTACTGAAAAATTCCATATATGCAGTTTTCTTCTTTTTCTGTCTTCCTTCAGGAAAGACAATGATCGTCTGTGATATCTGAGCAGTACCATGCATACACACTGTAGGGTTTAGCAACAACAAAGAGAACATGAAATTACTGTTACTTGGTACAGCAAAGTCTTTCATCTACTTGGTGGCAGCTAATGGAGGGGTGACATCAGTCACCCTCAATGCACTGCTTAACTCTCAAGAACAAAGGCAAACACAGAACATGCAATAGTTTGAAAAATTCCAGAAACAGAGTAGCTGGAACACAGAGTAGTGTTCCCATGAATATTAAAGTAAACAAGCTTGTGAGAAGCAAATTATCTGTGTCCTAGGGTGCACTGATTACTATGATCTGTGAACCACTGAATCGTTCCAAAGCCAGGTGTCTTGGGAAGACACCAGGTTATTTCCTGGTGCAAGAGTCCAAAGTGAAATAACTACAGCTGCTGTGGAGCCACAGCCTCCACATGAACACAGGGGCTATGTGTGTTCAGTGTGCATTGTGTAACTTGCACTGTCTAGACCTCCTAATGTGATTGTTGCTTTGAAAATTCCAGACAAAAGGTAATCCATTGAAGTACTGAGTGTGAAAACAAAGGCTAGAAAAGAAACCATGACGCAGGTGTATGGACGTGTTCAGCCACCTTTGATCAATGAGGCTGCAGCAGCTGGCTTTATGCCCTGGTGAGACCTGTGGCCAGGACAGTCAGGTTCCTACGAAGCCAAAGCTGCCAGAGAAGTGTGGCAGCACAGCTTTTCAACAATCTCTGCCTTCAGTCAAAAGCCCTGGTTTCCATCTGTGTTCTCTCTTTCTTTCTAGTCTTTCATATGTAGCTTGCTATTATGCTATTTCTATCCAATTTCTGCCTTGATAATAGACTAGAAAGAGATATTTTATTGAATATATTATATATTGAATATAGTTCTCCCTAGATACACAGTCAGTACCATCAAATTATTTTCTTTTCAATCTCCAACTTGTGGCAATGAGAATTCTTTAATAAATTCACTCCATAATAAAATTCTTTAGATTTTGTCTTTGAAAGAAATAGCAGAAATAGCTCAGTTAAAGTGTGATGCCTTTCTCCTGACAATATTGTGGCCACAGAGAAATAATTTCTTAATCAAATATATAAATATATAACAAAAGATGAAACTTCAATGAATTAGGAACACAAAGCAATTTTCACAATAAAAATGCATCAAAATTTGGAAGGAAAGGAACTTTTATAATCTGAATAATTCATGACTATTCAGGGAAAAAGAGAAGTTTTCCTTAAGCACAAAATACTGAAAGAACAGAAGCAGAGACAGCTGGAGAACAGACACAGAGAGTATCAAATCTCAAATCTCCTTTTCTTTTGAAAGCAAATTTTCTGGAAAGACCTTAAAAAAAATTAAGGTACACAGGGAGACTAGGAAGTCCCATCTCATCTTCACGAGCCCTTGCATAGATTGCTGGGATGCCTGTAGATGAGGCAGACTAGGGAAGAAAGGAAGTGTCCTCCAAGGACTGTCAGGGTCAGCCTGTTGCTCAGGGAACCCAAAAAGCAGGCACAGGCCCAGGTCCAGACTCCTCCTTTCCCATGAATCTTTTGACGGAGTTGACATCAGTGGAAGGATTTAATTGGTTTTGTGTCAGAGAAATCTGTTTTGCTGAAAAATGGCCAAGTAGCTCTGCACTGAAGCCATGGGGTGAGTCTTGTTGCAGACTCAAAACATGAGAAAAGTTTTACTGAGGAGGGCAGCTGCCGTGACTCTGAACCCTCTTCTTCTAAAGCAGCTACTTCAGGCTGAGGGGAAGAGTTAATTTTCTTCACAGTGGCTGGTGTGGGTCTGTGTTTTGGATTTGGGCTGAAGACAGAGTTGATAATATAGAGATATTTCTGTTATTGCTGAGCAGGGCTTACAAAGAGCCAGGGCCTTTTCTGCTTTTTAGTGCCACACTGGCAAGGAACTTGGGGATGTGTGGGAGGTTGGGAAGAGTCATAGGTGGGACAGGTGATCACAAGTGACCAAAGATGTATCCCAAACAATATGACATAATGTTCAGGATAAAAAGTGGAGGCGAAAAAGATGGGAGGATATTTGGAGTGGTAGCATTTTTCTTCCCAAGTCACCATCACGTGTGATGGGGCTCTGGTCTCCTGGAGATGACTGTCTGCCCACGGGAAAAAGAGAATCAATTCTTTGTTTTCCTTTGCCTGTGTGCACGGCTTTAGCTTTCCCTATTAAATTGTCTTTATCAGTTTTATACCTCTTACCCCTTCTATTCTCTCACCAGTCCCATTGGTTAGGAGTGAGCAAGCTGCTGCATGGGGTTTGGTTGCTGGCTGTTGTTAAATCACAACAGGATGCCATGGGTTATGTCAAATAACATGAGAAACTTGTGTTCTCAGGCAGCTGAATGAAGCTCCTCTTGGCTGGCCAACTTTCTGGGCTACACTGAAGAAAACACCATTGATTTAAAGGAGCAGCTCCAACAGTGAACTCACTTGTAGGTATTATAAATAATAATAATATGTATAAAACAACAAATTGTATTTGTGTCTTAATTGCAAACTGAATGTCTCTCAGGTTAGAATTGCAATATAATGCTGGCGATGTGTGCAGGACTGTTTGTGCATCCATACTTTGCATTTTCTAAGATACTGAATAAAGCATTAAAAGATCAATCTTCACTTTAAAGCAATTTTGAAATAGAAACAAGAACTCAACTTTATATGACTGAATTTGAGCAGGGACTTGAAACTTTGGGTCAAAGTCATTAATCGTGACAGAGTCCTTTATTCATTTTGTCAAGTGCATTGAGGAATATTACTTTGCCTGGAGGTTTATCCCTAAGCTTGCTGTGCAGCAGACAGCGATGTCTTCAAAGTCAGAACTGAGATATCGCTGCAGCCACTGAAATCACATTACACTTGTTACCTCACTCAGCTCAGTAACAGTATGCAAAATTTGACAGATAGGAGCCTGCTGCCCCAGACATTGCATAAACATCCAACCAGAGACACTCACTTGCTGGAACATCCAGTCTCCAGGAAATAAGACAGGCAATAATAGGCAGAGAGAGCTGAGAAAGTACATGTACTTCACAAAATACTGTAGCCTCTTCTGGCAGCATAACACTTTGTCCAGTTAATGAGCTCTCTGGAAACCAGGTGATGTCCTGCAGCTACCTATTGCTGAGGATGTCTGAGTTAAATCACTGAGAATTGTCCTGGACGTCCTCACATAATCTGGAATTTTCTGCAACACTTCTATTCAGAGACTCACAAGAGATTTATTGAAGCAAATGTGCAGGTTAGAAGAGATGAGGAAAAAATGAATCTCTGAAATTCTAATCTTGATGTCTCATGCACTAGGCTGTAACTCCTGTGCTGTAAAGAAAAACACACCATTTATTTGTTTACATCCAGCTTAAATTTTCAATGCATTATCTTGCACGAGTACATAGGTCAGCCTTAGTTTCTCTAATTCTTTCAAAGAAGAGTGATTTTGGCAATCAAAACAACAGAGCAAAGCACACTGAAGTATCTGTGTTTGAAGTGGCAGCTGCATTTTTAGCAGCCCCAGAGAAGAGGAGACACAACAAGGCTCAAGGTGCTGAAGACTATGCTCCTGAGTGCACATACCTCTGAATAATTTATTACCTGCCTGCTCACGCAAAGTAAAATATCTTTGCTGGCTTTTGGTGAAAACATAAGACTTTGGGAATAATATATATGACTAATTCTGACTTGTAGTCCCCTTCCATCATCTCTACATTTTACTTACTGTTTAATATTTGACAAGTCATGTATCTTCTTTTTCCTTGTTAGAAAATAGAAACAGACACATCTCCCACTTCAAAACTTTCTTAAAATGACTGTTATTTATTTTTTAATTATTATAAGAATTCAGGATGGGCATGGGACTCCTAAATATTTAAAAGAAAACCACAATATAGAAAGCCCTTATGAAGTATGATGAGATCAAAAAGCAAAAAGACTGTACAGAACAGAGACAAAATGAAATAACCCAAAATTACAAAAGTCAGCAGCTATTTCAGAGCCTCTTCTGTTTTAAGTTGCTACAACCCCCATTTTGCCCTCCAAACAGCAGCAGGACTATTTCCAGCTGTGGGCTCAGCCAGGTGGAGAAGGGCTGGGAGAGGGTGGTTGCCAGCCTCGGTTTCCTGCCCTTCCTGCTAGAAGCAATTCCTGAAAACAGACAGTGAAGGTGTGGAAGTGAAAAACCTTTCCTGGTCACCAGGTAAGGTCAGCAGAGAACACTTCTTCCCCAAGAGTTAGGCAGGCCATATGCCTGCACTGCCAAAGATGAGGACCAGAACTAGTGAGATGCACAAAGTAACTCAAAATGACTACGAGGTGCTACATCTATGCAATAACAGCATGCAAGAAGAAAATATGTCTGGGAAGAAGGGAGAGATGAAAGCAAAAGTACACTTTCTTCTAAATTTCTTAGCTCTCCATTGCAGTGGCATGCTACAGGCTGAGCTGCAATACATCCCTCTGATGGGTCTGCTCCACACAAAGCTCCTGCATGGAAAAAGACCTTCACCTTGCAGTTCTTATCCTTACCCTGGGTCTCAGCCTTTGTCACCTTGTCCCTGTGCTGCTGGGAAGAAAGGTTTAAAGCAGGTCACTAAATACCATTGTTGCAGTTCCATCCCAGCTGACAATTAAGCCACTTACTCCCCTCCCATCCCCCAGTGGGATGGGGAAGAGAGTCAGAAAAAGATAAAATCCAGGATTGCTCACTACAAACTGACTGGGGCCCCCTGAGCAGCAATCAATGCCTCCTGGCCAACTCTCCCCAATTTATACACTGAGCATGATGTTCTCTGATGTAGAATATCTCTTAGGCCAGTTTGGGTCAGCTATCCTGGCCAGGCTACCACACAGCTTCTTGGGCATCTTGTCACTGGCAGAGCATGGCAAACTGAAAAGTCCTTGGCTTAGTGCAAGAACCACTTAGTGACAGCTACAACATCAGTGTGTTATTAACATTATTCTCATATGGAATCCAAAACTGTACCAGCTGCTATGAAAAATAATTCTACCTCAGACCAAACCAGAACAACCATTTAGCACTCTCCATGTCCCAGCTGCTCTGAGTTTCTGGTTTTCATAAAGTTATTGTCCTTAAATTATAGTTTCACAATATTCCCCAGACTGAGAGGAGAAAGTCCAAACTGTAAGACAGATAAAATGAGTGGGGAGGGAACTAATCTTATTCTGGAAGTTTGTTTCATATAATTCTAGTTCCTGGCAATTTCATCATTTAATCTTGAATGATAAACCAAAAAAACATAAATAAGAGGGTTAATTTACATCTGTCCCAATAACATACCATAAAGATGGAAAACAAGCAGACCAGACTTATTTTCTATAGTTATTTTAGTGGAAGACTAGAATTAGGAGAGAGTGGTTCAGATTTTCTAATCATATCTTTTTAACAGATAGTTAGTTATTTCAAATAAGTAATCACATATTTTATGGCCTCCGTTTTGCCCAATAAGTTCAGGGCTTTTCTGTTTAAGTAATAAAACCCTTGAAAAATTACAGTTCTCTTCATTTTAATTAAACTCTATTTTATCAGGAAGCAGCTTTTAAAAATAAATTTAAAAAAATTCATCTTGTAAACAGAAATACCATCTCCCATTTTCTATGACAATGCTATCAGATTGCTAAAGTCATGAAATAACAGATAGATTCTAAAACCATACCAATATGGAGCTGTCTATATAGCTTATCCTTTGTTACCCAAGAGAAGTTCTAAGTTTAAAGGCAAAGGCTACATTCAGTTGCAAATTGACATATCTGAATGCTTATTAACCCAACAGAATCAACTTGTTTTTAACAAAATAACTGAAAATGCAAATGTAAAGGATTACTGAATCTGATTATTCAAATCAAGTTTTTTGTTGTGTAGACTGAAAGTGAATTTAAGCTCTGTAACTTAAATCCTTTTGTTTAAATCAATCAACCCCAGGGCTCTTCACTATCTGCAAAGGAATCTATTGATGGCTTAAATTCAGAAGAGACCTAAAGAACATGTATAACTTTAGACAAGCAAAGAGTGCCATTGATTTCAATGAGATTAGTCTCTAAAACTATGTCAAACAAGATTTGAGGCATCATATCTTTAACTGCAGAGCTTCTTAGACATAGAGAAAACATGCAGACTCTCAGTCACACAAATGATTCCCAAGGTTTGAAATGGAAGGAAAAAAAACTTTCATCTTGAAAACAATTATTCAAGAGTTTAAGCTCATCACATTTAATCAGCTAAGTGGTCTGAAAGAAGGGCAGGCTGGTACTCATAATGCAGCGGGGGGTATAAGCCTATGGAGAGGTGATGTAGCTATTCATTTGCAGGGGCTCTAAAGGAAAACAAAAGCATCAGTTCTTGCCAGTGGAACAGAAAAAGGAAAGCATTAAATTCCATGTATGTAAAATTGTTAACTACTGATAAGTAGAAAGACCCAGATCTACTATCCACTGAAGTTGTAAAATTTAATACCTAAGCCTATTTCTAAGGGGTTTTTGTAAACCTTCATTAAGGCAGATGGAGTAAAACAGCATTGCAAAAAGCCAGGATTGGATCTGGTGACAGATGTGGTCCTTGCCACGTTTTTGTTTCCTTTTCCAGATGACAGAAGTCACAGCAGATGTGTCATGTTGCTGTACAGGTGACACAGCGTACCCTACTCCTGTGTGAATGACTACACTGACTGTCCCAGCTTTTGTTGAAGGAAGAATTGGTTCAAATTCCAAAAATGAGATCCATAGTGAATGATCAAATTTCATTAACTGAACCAGGACAATGAAAAACTGGAAAGGAGAAAACCATTTAATCCCTTTTACACCAAACATCTTTCCCCAGTAAGCTATTTTAAAAAAAAAAAAAAGAAAAGAAAAAACCCAACAAAAGAAGGAGTTGTGAGGCATGAATGTTAAAAGTCCCACCAATCTTCCTGAAAGTTTTCTTACTCCTTTTATTTCCTCTTTAGGTAGCTCCTGCCTCTGCAGAGTTTCTGACTGGGGTTTTGATACTGGGCTAATTCAGGGCTTAGGTAGCCATGGCCCAGAGGCTTGCTCTTGCAGAACTATTGATAGACAAAATAAAACCATGAGAATTAACCTTTTCTTTTCCTTAAGCTCCCCAGAAGAATTCTGTTACTCTGGAATTCATAGGGTTTTTTGACATAAAGGTTAGAGAAGTTGTTTAGAATGGGAAAGAAATATTGTGAGGTTTTGTGGTTTGATGAATACATTTTACTGATTCATCTGGTGCTGAAATAATTCACTTTATTTAGGAAGCTCAATATTGAACTATGCTCTTTGGTAGTGTCGTTTTGCTACACACATCTTTTGGCCCTCATAGTTCAATCAATGAGCTCCCCCTACCCCTGCTCACTCGCTCACTGGAGGTGGTACACGGCAAGCAGCAAAGCTCAAGATGGTTAAACTTCTGCTTCCCAGGAAAAAATCCAGCTGAATTAATGCAGAACTATGCTAAGGTTTAAGCAACTGCTTTTAGCTTGTAAAAGCACAGGCTGAGGTCTGAGCAGAGTTCTAACACCAGTGCTGGGCGCTATCCCAGCCCTCCCCTCTGCCTCTGCTGCCCACACGGCCGCTTGCTTAAAATTCTGCTCTTCACCTGCAAGTCTGCAGAGCTCTGCAGCCGCCTATTGTTATTTAACGTGAACTTCACAGTGGAATTGAATTGTTCCAATTTTAACAGAACCCAAGATTAGGTTCTGTTTCTCTATGTGGTATGCAAAGCATGTCTTCAGACAAAACTTTCATCCATTTCTCCACCTGCCTTCTCATTGTGTGTCACCCTTGTTTTTTCAAGTTTTCTGATGCACTTTCTAACGTGATGGTTTTCATAGTTCATAGCTCTTTCTTACACACAGCTGTTATTATCAGAAGTATGTTTTTGATACGATGAGGTTGTTTACGTATGTTCTTTTGGTGTGAAAAACAACTGATGGACAGTTGTCTTGACCAACAGGATGGGAGAGGTGTCAACCTTCTTCTCCAATCCCTGGTCTGTATGGAAATACTATAAATACGGAGCCAGATGTTTTAATAAATAGGTTTTAGCCTTCTCTAGAGAAAGTGTGTCTGTGTGTTTCCTTGTGTGTCCCACAGCGACAATTGTGCCCCACAACAATCTCAGTGACAGTCCCAGTGCTTTTTCATTCCCTTTTCTGCATGGTTTCCTAAATGACTTTTGCCAGGCCCTCACTGCAAGCTCACACTGTGGCTGCTACATCGGTGTGCCACTTGTCTCACTGGCTCAGATCCCTTTCTGCAGCCTGTGTGGAGGAGGAAGGGGCTCAGGGCAGGAGGGTTTCCCAATGCAGCACCAACACTCGCCCTCCTCGGATCGCCCATCCACGTCACCAAGCCCCTTCAGAAACCAAAAAGGGGTGAAAAGCAGACTTCAAAACATGAGCTTTGCAAACAAAGGAGTGATTATTTTAAAAGCCTTATTTTAGTAGAAAAAGGAGAGGAAAATACTAAGTGAAACCATGTCAATACTTTGACTCAGCTAAATCTGACAATTCAGGAGAAATGGTGGGTCCACAAGCAGTGCCAAACCCCTAGAGCAGGTCAGACAACAAGCAAAGGAGTGATGTGACAGGATGTTACACTGCTGGACATGTGGGGCTGCAGTAAAGGATTGCAAGCGAGGCCAGTCTCTGGCCACCAGCATCAGCCACAATCCCTACTGCTGCCTGGCCCTTGCCAGGGCAAGGGACACTCCTGCAGCTGGGGACACAAGGTGATCAGCCCCCTTTACTCTGCAAATCTGCTGAGCTGATGTGGCTATAAGGCTGCCACAGTTGAAAAGCAAGGGTTTCCAAGCAGCATAATTTTTATATAAAAATAACCTAAATGGCTGGGTTTTATCAATAGCTTAAATTCCTTGGTGTTCAAAACATAACTGACCTTTGTTTTTAAATCTGTGTTCAATAAAAGATGATTCCAACTGATTGTGAACTTTGCAAAGTCTGTAGCATGGTTCAGAGAAAAATACATTTAATTTCCCTAATAGCTGCTGACAGTCTGTGAAACAAATAGTTTTAATTATTTTCTCCTTGGTGAATTTCAGCTCTCATCATTTAATCAAAAAGTAGCACATTACCAACAATTGAGATTAAATAGAGAGATGTACAGTAGGGAAAATAGGAAATTACATTAGCACTAAACAGTGACAAATATGTCATTCTTATTGCACTCTTGTCCTGATACAGCAGAACATTTACAATACCCTGATTAAAAAAACCGTTGAAAACCCAAATGAGTCCTTTAGATTTTTCCCATTTATCCTGAGACTTATGACTACTGAAAATGTTGACGTGGTCTCTGCAATAAATATATATATATATTTTAAAGACTCCTTTCACTTGTTGATGAACAATGTACAGATCTTACACACTGGTGTAAAATAAGTGTTACTCATTTTTTTACTGGCACTACTGATGCATGAAAATAACTACAGAGCTAATCAATAGGTAATGACTGTATTTCAGGAGTAATGCTCTGTTCGGAGGAAAAAAAATTACTGCAATTCACAAACAATTATTGACACCATGAAGCACATGAATCAATGCCCACTAGAGATCTGCAAGTTATTTAAAGTTTCTTCAGCAATATTTGTCTTTGTTCCTTAGTCCCAGTGTAATTTTTCCTGCCTGTTATACTGTGAATATATCAAAGGTTAGTGTGAATATATTGCTGACAACTAGAATAAAATGTAAAAGCTAGACTTCTGATGGATAGGTCCAACTATTAGCAGTGGCATGACTATTATAGGAGCACCGTAGCCATGGGATTCAATGCAAAGCTCTTCCTTGCATAAGGCATTTTTTGTCACAGAATGATCAAGGCTTCACTTCTTAAAGGTCCAGTATAAATCTGCTGGAATTCTATTATTTTAAGTCTTCCCCGTTGCTTTTTCTGCTCGCAATGGTTTACTGCTGAGAGCAACTGGGAGGACATGAGGTGGCCAGAGCTGGAGGTGGTGTGCCTCAAGGCTTCCTGAAGTGTGCCAAGGAGACTGATTTATCACTGGCTCCTACAGGGAACCAATGAATTCCTACTGGCCTAATTCTCTAAATATAGCCCTCTGCCTTGCTTTTATTGTTATCTCTGTGTAGAGCAAGGGGAAAATCAAGAAACAGTCCAAGGTACAAATCTGAATTCTCATTTGTTAACACAGGGGAGAGAACAACACATCTGTTCTTCACTTGCATAAACAAATATCTGAGATGTACAGGGCAGTGAAGAAGATGATTACCACTGGCTTTCACATTTTTCTTTTTGATTAACATGTGGCTTGAGACACGGCTGGTTTGCAGCCTGATATGGTACTCCTTTACTTGAGGTTTTAACTGCAAATCAATTCTGCTTAGCCCAGAACAAACATCTGGTCCTTGCTTAGAAAATGAATTGAAACATCATGCCTGCTATCAGAGCACAGCTACTTGAACATCTGACAACAGTTACCAGCAGCACCTGATAGGAGAGACAGATTTTCAAAAGAATAAATGCCCAGCTGTGTCTAGAAACATATTTGGGTGTCTTGCTACAGTTCTGCATAAGAAAACAGCAATCATTTCTAATTACTCACATAATAAAATGAGGAAAAGCAGTTTGGCTCTTGAAAAATCAGAGAGATTCCTCTCCTAGTCTAAATTAAGAAGAATTAACAAATATTTTCAGATGACCACAGCAGAAAAAAAGCATTCCAAACAACAAACATAACCACAAAGAGAAATCCAGAGAGAAAATACCACTAAGGTACCACACAGCATGTTCCTCTAAGGGAAAATAGATACCTGTGCCAAGTATGCTCTTTAACTCCTTCTCTGAAAATATAAACCAAAATATAAACCAAAGACCTCACCCAGGGTATTTTTTTTCCTTTATTTAGGCAAGTATGAGAAATCATAAAATAAGATTGAAAATTGTCTCAGCATACACCTCATTTGCAAGTAGTAGACAGCTGCTCAATCTCATAAAACTTACTTTTGTGTTGAAAAGAAAATAAAATCTAGACAGTGCTCTGGCTGGAGCTCACTGCTGCTACATTAAATAAGTACAAATAAAACTATTTAAAACTATAAAAGATGAAGTAGGCTCAGTGAAATGGAGATGAGAGCATAGCCCAGAAAATATTCACATAGCTTAAAAATAAACATTAAAATGTATTTATGGGGTGATGAGCAGGAAAGGAGCTGCTCTTCCAAAGCTCTGAGCATACAGCCCTGCTGGCTCCTGGTTTTCCAGTTTAATTTAGAGAAAAGGTTACAACCATTGATCTCATTGCACGAGTTGTCAGAAAAGCCAGCCCTATGTATTTCATCATTAAGAAGTCCCACTGAAGAGGTGTTTTAAACATTTGCAATAGAGGTTAAGTGACCACTTGCCAGCTCCTCTGTAGCTCTGCCCTTTCTTCTAATTCGAAATTATATTAACTGGAGGACAATTGCAGATCTTCTCATCCTTAATCTACAGTGACAATAACAAACAGCAGATCAAATTAAAAGGATATAGCAATCTCACAAAATATTCAGTTATTTTCATTTTGTTAGGGTTAATTATCTATCCTTCCTAAAAATTCTCAGGTACTGCATATGAGTAAGGTTAAGAGTGGAAGAATATTATTGAAAACTACTTAGTTTAACTAATCTGTTTAACTTGTAAACCTACAGTAGGTTACATTTCTGGTTAGTATATTATTAAAGTGGAAATTAAATTTTATTAATATAATTTTGTATATTAAAAAGTTCTATACTTGAAATTAAGTAATATTTTAACATGAAAGTTATCTAATCTCCACAAATTTAAGCAAAGGGACTACAAAACATGAGAGGTACTCCAGTCTCTCAAATTTTAGGTATATCTATTTTCCTGTAATAAAGGCACTAAGTAACCACATTAATACTTGCAAAATTAATAAATACCTAAGTTATCCAAAGTTTTACAGAAATACTAGTTGATAGTGAAAACATGTAAAAACAGGAAATAAAATTATGTGCACTTGCTTAACAAAAATACCTTCCACCTACCACACATAAAAATAAAGAATTTCTTAAGCAAGAAAGAAGCTTACATGAAGAAACACCTGGTAGCACAAATGATCCAGCAATGTGGCATTTACCACAGAAACTATGGAGAGCTTAATAATTCCTTGAAGTGGAAAAAACACATGCATCTCAGTGGCATGATTCATTGACAGGTATTTCCATCATAAATACAACAGAAACCCTACAGGCTGCTGACAGCAATGAAAGGTGAATGAGAGAATACTGAAATACAGCTAAATTGCAGGTGTCTTGAGACCTATGTTTCACTTCACCACACCATTTATTTCTTGACAGTTCCAATTTTTGGTATAATCCAAAGGATCTATTTGGAAATCTAGACAGTCATTCATGTCAGGGGGCAAACTCTTACTCAGTCTTTTGGAGCACTGACACATTTTAGCTCTCATAACAGATCCATGATCAGTAGTCTGCAGTGAGTCCATTGCTCTGAAAGGCCCACCCGAGAAAGATCAGGCACTCAGTTTTGACTTCCCTATAATATCACATCATGGTTTAAATTAATAAGGTCACAAAATCAGGAAACAAACCGATAAAAGAAAAAAAACTTCTTTTTTTTTTAATTTTAGAACATGTAGTATAATTTATCCATAAGAAAAATACAGCACACAGCAGTGAAAACACCAAATCAGGTCAAGGAGAGCTGACATCACAAAAGAGGAATGCAATAATTTTCCTTTCCTTACAAAAAGTCCTGAATCAATCTCTGTTCTGGACATTTTAGAAATAGAAATCTTTGTCTTTCTAACTCCTGCTAGTCTGCTCTGGACCCTCAGTTGGATTCTGCTCCTTAGCTGACTTCCAGCAGGACTACAAGGCTCCCTACCATTAGTCATCTTGGAGGTACTTTAGGTGCAAACCAGGCATTTGGGAAGAGCTCAGACAATGGCCTTGAGCTGTCTGTGGAAATGGGGAGCTGTGGTCTCTCATTCAAGGGTCACACTGTGGCCATGGTTGCCCAGCCTCTCTGCTGAGGGGCCTCTTGAGCATTGACCAAATTGTGAAAGGCACTGCTGTAACACAGGTCAGAGATCAATTGCATGGCTCTGTCAGTTATCTCTACAGCTCCATTTGCAATTTATCTTGGCTGCTTTATTTTTTAAGAGCATACACAAATATTTTGACCTGGACTGTAAAAGATCTCATTTTCACTGAAGACTCTTCAGGTTGATCCATAGCTGCCATCTCCCCTTTTTCTCCTGTAACCAAAAACAAGGACTAGACTGTTGAACAGTTCAACACAGCCCATCAGCAAACTGGAAGAACTACTGTCAAGAAAGACAAGCATGGAGGCAAGAAATGGCACATCTTCACCAAGAATTTTCCTAAAGAAGAATTTGCTAGGTACTCAATAAGTTCAAACTCAAAATGGACGTTTCTTGGAAAATCTTCACTTTTGTACTCTTATACTGGATTCCTTTTTTGTTTTCAGCATGGGAGCAAACCAGGTAAACTTGGGGCAAAAAAAAAAAAAAGATTCTAAATACAAAAAGAATTCAGAAGCAACAATCCGTCTTGGGACATCTGTGATCTAATTTTGCAGATAACCTATCAGCTGATCTTCTTCTCCAAAACCTATTTAAACTCCATTATAAAAACAACACTCTTCTTATAGTTACAACACAGTGGAAGCCATTTCCAGAGTATGATTCCAAAGATTAGAAACAAGTTTCTTCTTTTTTCTTATTTCTTTCTCAGTTTCTCAAAGTAAATACATTTCCAGTCACTTCACTTTCATTCATTCTTGTCTTGAGTAAATTGTTTCCCTAAAAGCATTCTTAGTCTGTTTGATTACAGACTATTGCTAAATATTGTGATATAAATTGACAATAAAAAGAAGAAAAAAAATTGCCAAGGGCTTCCACAAAATCAAACTGAAACCAGCTCACAAAAGGTGTGTTGTCTTTATGGTAAGAGTGAGAGCACTGAATGGCACCTGGTCCCATCTACAAAGTCTAACGACTCTAATACTGCAAATTCTTTCTTTCCAATCAGGAGAGCGTGTGACAGACTGTACATCAACTGAACAAGAGCTGCTTCTGAGCACTGGAGGTACTTTATTATTCCCTTGGCTCCTCTGAGTAAACCATTGTGTAGTGACCTGGAGATGACAAATCCAGATACCTGAGCACAAACACATTTCATATTTTATCACTTTTCCAAAAAGCTGAAAATAATGACACCACCAATCTGCCTTTAACCTAGAACTATAACAAGTGGGTCGAAACTCTCATGGGAGAAGTTGTACAGCCAAGATATTGGGTTATAGATATATTCTGCAGTGAAAATAATTTTTGAGGCTTGCTTTACAATGAGGAGAAAAAAACCCATCAAAATGAAAACGGAGCATTTGGTGTATATAAAATCATATTAACAGGGCAATTTAACCCTATGCAAAATGCCCTGCTTCCTATCTTCCAGATCTTCTTGAATGGATTTCAAGCAACATCAGCTGAACCTAGTAGTATAAACATTTGAAGTACTTACTACCTCTGGAGATTTGCAGGCCCTCTAAAGTGATTAGGGTTGAGTGTATCTGTGCCAGCCTTAATCCGCTTCCCGAGATAACAGGCATATAAAATAGGACATGTGTGCCACAAACCTAAACCAGGCAAGAAAAATAAAAGGCCAGCCCCAGATCAAGGAGAACCTCTAAGGAGCAGGATCAGACATGTCTTACACGCTTTACAAAGAACAATACTCCACACAGACAATAGGAAATCAAATCAGACAATCCTTGGTAGAAGAATATGCAGTAAGATTCAGATCTAGATGCTTTTATGCTCAGATCTTATTTATTTCTTTAGCAGGTTCTGATCAGCTACACTTGTATAAAGCCACTGACGAAGTACCACAAACTTCATGATGATGGAAGTCAACATTTCATGTGCAAAGGAAAATGGGGACCTAAGTTCTTCTTACTGGTTGTGATGGATGAGAGTTGTGATAACCGAACTCCTCTCTTAAAAATTACCAGGCTACATTCACAGCGTGGGTAGTCATAAAAATAGTCTTTGTAAATAGACAATGTATGGCCTGGACAGAAAAGTATACTGCCCCATAGTGTCCTTCCTACATAAATTTTAGAATGAAAAAACAGTTTGGGTTGGAAGGGATCTTAAAGATGACTTAGTTCCAAAACAACTTCCAGAGGCTGGGACACCTTCTACTACCCCAGGTTGCTCAGAGTGCCATACAGCCTGGCCTTGAACACTTCCAGGGATGAGGTATCCACAACTTCTCTGGGCAACCTGTTCCAGCACGTCATCACCCTCACAGGAAAGATTTTTTTCTGAATGTCTGATCTAAATGTACTCTTTCAGTTTGAAGCCATTTCCCTTTGTCCTGTCACTACATGTCCTTGTAAAAAAAAAAACAAAACAAAAAAACCCAAAAAAACAAAACAAACAAACAAACAAAAAAAACAAACAAAAAAAACCTTAAAGACTCTGTCTGTCTTTCTTGTAAACTTGCTTCAGATACTGGAAGGCCACAGTTAGGTCACCACGAAGTTTTCTCTTTTCCAGGCTGAACTATCCTAATTCTCTTTGCCTTTCCTAGTAGGAGACATGCTCCATCCATTTAATCTTCTTGGTGTCCCTCCTCTGAACTCGCTCCAACAGCTCAATGCGCTTCCTGTGCTGGGGAGCCCAGGGCTGGATGCAGCACTCCAGGTGGGAGGCACCCAAATATACTCACAGTCTGTGTAAGTTTATTTTCAACACTCTGAGCTCCAAAAACAACAAGACAGCTTTTCTCTTTCTACATTTTAAATCATCTTAGGATAGTATATGACAAGTGACAGACTGTGGAAGACTGAATTTTGCATCTTAAGCTTGGCAGGCAACAATACTGAATAAGTCTCTTCCTGAGACACAGCCAGCCTCAGCATACTGCTGCCGGCTGCAGGGATGTGGCACGGCTGGGCTGGAGCTCACAATGCCTCCCACAGCAAAGCCCTGGGAAAACAGGCCTGCCAGGCACACAGCACCAACTCCAGCACCTCCTGTTCATTCAAAAAGTAACAGATATACTAAATTGAGTAAAACGTTGATAAGACAGTAAGTTAAGCTTGTAAGTTGGTGGTGGCTAGCTCCAAGACTTTGATGAGCAATTAAGAAACATGGGGAGCGACTCAGTTTTTCAGACCATGCCTGAGCCTAGGACCAGTAGCAGCACTTCCTTCCTATTCCAGTGCAGAAAAGTAGGTCAGCACGTTGGGGCCAAATATATACCACTATAAATCCCATCTCTGATAAGCTGTCCAAGTTCATTCTTGTTTTATTGCACATTACTCCGGTTTCATCCAAATCCTCTTCTGCATACATTCTGTATTTCCTGCAGAGTACCTGGTCTGTGGCAATGTAACCCCTGTGGTTACCCCCCTTTCCCCAGAACTGAGATGGCACCACGCAGATGTAGTCATTTGCACTAAAGAGACTCACAGACAAAATTTAAACAGAATATTCAAATATGTAATAACGTACACAAACCACTAACTCTTGAGAGATTGTATTAATAACATCTTTGTGCCATGTTTATGATCAGGTTCCTTCTAGAAAAAAATGGGGACTAGAAGCACTAAACCAAAGTCCCTTCTTGTGTTTACCTGTTAAAATCCACCAAATCCCAAGTATTTAGCTCAGAACATAATGAGAACAAAAATAACCATGTGAACTACATCTCATAGTATCTCAGTAGTCTTTCTAAAATTCAACATAGAAGTTTGTGGTTTGCAATCATAATCATTATAGTTATTACTAAAGCCAGAGTTACTCAAGTGACTTCTGAATTGAAAGTTTTCCTAACTCACAAATGGGGTGGCGGATGACCCTGTTAAGTTAAAAAAACATGTTTACTGTTTCCAGTTCATCCTCAAATAACAGATGGTGCTTGCTCCCCATGGTTCTCTTGTTACAAACATTAGGCTGTTCTAAATACACACAGGGAATACACATAGCTACCCATGTAAATGCATGGCGGTATCTGCGTGATAAACTGTGGAGGCACACCATGAATTGTAAACACTTATGAGAAATACATTTCATAAGTAACTGGGATTTCCTCACCCAGGGCTGCTGTAGTGAGGGCATAGAATAGACTATAAACATATATGAGAAATACATTACATAAATAACCGGGATTTCCTCATCTGTAGCTGCCCATGAGCACACTTCCCACTTATACGGGAAATGGTCTAACACCTGAGAGCTGCCATTTGCAAAACCAACTTGATAGCAGATTACTTATGCCCCAGATCTAAGAACAAACCTTTACAGTTCCTATTCTCTCCTGTGTACATCCAAAATCCTACCATATTCAGTTCATTAAAAAAAAAAAAAAAAACAACTTAGAAAATTAACGTTGTGTACCCCTGGAATGGATTCATCTTCACCAACTTTATACCTTTATACAGCACAGACATCTTCAGCTGAGCTAGTCACCAGAGGACCCCTTTGTCATTCACAGGGATAAACTGTGGCACTTGAAGGACTTAATTCTAGCTGTCCAACTGTAGATATTTATCTTAGGATAAGACAGGTCCCATAGTAGCAGTGACCATGAGGAAACCACACCTCTGATGCTGGCATTCATATTGCAGACATTTATGAACCTGGAGACCTATCAGAGGTGACTTCCAGGCATAAATCCTTTAGACCTCAAGAAAAAGGGGTGGTTTCAGCTTCTTGGTAGAACCTGACATTTTCTGTCAACCTTTGAAAAATCAGGAAAATCATCAAAAATTGTGTCTCTCTTGTTCATGGAAGAATTTCCTTACTTCACACTGAAAGGTTTTTCAGTCTTATTCAATTACTGGTAACTTAAAGACTGTCATATTCAGAGAGGGGGAAAGGAGGGCCAGTAGATCTCCAAAATCTCCTAAAATTATATTTCACTGTAGTGAGTAGGGTCTTTAGGTGATGGGGCTCTGCAATACAAATTTTTTTTGTTAGGGACACATAACACACAAATAGCAAAGCAATGAGGAATTTAGATAGACCATATACGTATATATGTTTATACAAATATATGAATATAAATATAAAATACACCTGATAATGCACTCCCCACAACCTACTCCTCTGCACCTTTCTATTTTAATTCCAAACTGCTGCTCACCCATAAGCTCATTTGGAGGATTTTCCAAAGGAAGCCAGTGGTCTTTCTCCCTAACTCTGTTTTACAACTCATTCACATGGAAGACGGAAACTGCATCCAGCTCCTGTTCCTACCCTTGCTGAATGGGTCATTTCACTGGGGCTGGAGTTGTTTCCTCTCTCTTTAGCTCTTTTTCTGAGATATATACTGATGAGAAAGATTAGTGACTGCTCTGTATCCTGCTGCCAGTGAGTTCAAGTTTCCAAGTAGTATTGCACTACCTGACCAGAAGAAAACAGAATTTTAAGCACATAGTGATTGATTTAAGTACTTCTCTGATGCATGAGGAAGAATTACAGTAGTGTGATGCTATAGCCTGTAATTTAAAAGATTGTCCTAATGGTCTAGTGGAAATTTCAATATTTTCTTATTTCCCAGTCTTTCAGCCTTTTTTTGAGACCTTTACATTAGAGGCGTCAAGGAGATCCTTTTAAATTGAGACAAATCAGTACAGAGTCTGATGTGTCTTTGATCTACAGAAAAATTATCATCCTTTTTTGTGTTTTCTCCATTTTCAACAAGTCTGACTGATTACCACACAAAGGTATCAATCAAACTCTTAGGAAAGTACTGCAAGGAATAGATTGATTGGTGTAAAATGTCTTTCCTAACTAACTCTGTGGTTTCTGAATATGAAACCAGTTACAGATTACAGAATGATAGGTGCTGATGTGCTAATACTGGTTAGGCTCATATATTTTCACAATTTCTTAACTGTTTACTTACTCTCACCCCAGCACAGCAATGGAGGGACTATTTTTCTCACTCTTTTGGATACAAATTTAAATGCTTTCACGTAAAATGAAATCATCTTCCTGAGCTGTCAGGTTAAATTGGCAATTGTCTAACACACCAGAGTTAAGGATAAACCCTTTCTTACACAGTAAGACACACAGCTTCTGACATTCCAGTTGCTTAGTAGTCCAAAACAATTTCACACAGAGCAAGCATGGGCTTTCACACAGTGCAACAGCGTAGCTTTAACCTGTTTTCCTTTAGACAATTTCCTGGGCTAAAAAGGGTGAATCTTGCACGCAACAATTTTGAAAGATGGAAGACAATATTCTCATTTCACATGATCAGAAAGGAAAAAAAAAAAGAGGAAAGGATGCTTCTCTTCTTTTAACTAAACAACTAAAACTGCAGGACAGGATATGAGATGGATTTCTGTTCACACTGCTTCATTTTTTGCTTGCTCCATGGCTGTGTTTCAGCCTGTTCCAACTGGCACCCCTCAAGAGGAAGCTTGGGTGTGGTTTGGGGATAAATCACATCAGCAGCTGCTCCAAATAAGTTATAAACAAGAACTTCAGCACCCTTGACTCCCTGCGATGCACTCTGACATAATCTCACCCATTTTGTGCTGTCCTGTACAGCAACCGTACATTCCTCTGCGTGCCTTACGCTGAGGCAAGCAACACAAATCCTTAATCTTCCTGCCATCAAAACCCTCTGTCACAACTCTCAATGTGCCTCTTAAAGTAAATATTTTAACCACTTAGACCTTGGAAAACATGCAGACAGTGATATCGTGGGATGCAGGTGAGACACAGGTTCAGTGGAGACCAGGGTCCAATGCTATTTATGTGTGCACTGAGGACCAGCCTACCTCAGAGGGGTCTGATCTGGCTTCAAACAGACACACACAGGGCTCTGTGCTCAGCAGTCACAGCAAATAAAGCAGCCAAGCTCCATCCACATGCCTCATAACACACAGGACCTGGATACTTAAGCAACTCCAGGGGTTCACATGCAAGAAAAAGCCCCAGATCACCAGGATTTGGGAGCTTAATAGTAGATTATTCACTAGCCTTCTCAGGCCAGTGCCTCCATCTTTCCCCCTAGAATCATTCTATGGCTGAACGTATAATAAAATACTTAACAGATGGAAAAAAGACACCTATGGCTCTGAAAGCTTAAAACTCTGTACCTATGTGTGCAAAAATGGTATCTGCTGAAAGACCAGTGTTACTGGATTCAAGTAGACTGTTTTCATCTCTACATTTTTGACCAGAAAAATCTTTTGTAAAAATTAACTGCAAATTATACGTTTCTGCAAGTTTTCATTTTGTGAGAAAGGCCCAGATTAGTTTTATGTGAGGACTACACACTGTCAGGCACAGAAGATGTCAATGCTGATGAATTGCTGCTTTCAGCTGTGGGATTTAATTACTCTCATTCTCTACAGCTGGTGTTATTGTCTGGTGATGTGTTTGTCTTCTGACACCTGGGGGTAGGATGAAATAAATTTACTATATTCACAGTGCCAAAGGGATAGTTTGAATAAGAAATGCTGCAATAAGGCCTGCGTGACTATGTCCTCTGGCATGAATGATGAATCCATATCCTTTAGATCTTGTTTTCTAGATGTGCTTACAGACTGGAAGCATTTTTTAAAAAATGTTATAGAATTACACTAATGTTAAGCCTATTTTGACAAGGTGAAGGAAACGAATCAGTTTATATTGGCTAATATCTATCTAGCCCAAGTTCCTGTATCTTTTCCTTTCATTTTTACAGGCTGCAGGGTCACTAATCCTACTCATTTTCAGTTTGTCAGTCAATAATCACTTATGTGGCACCATGTCTTTAGAAATGACAGCAGAGACAGGATCTGATGCAAAGCCTTCCTTGCACAATGCCTTCCAAAACACCGATCTGAGCCTGCAGAAAGGACCAAATACTCTTTATCTGATAATGACATGTTCACCAAGCTTGTCATTAAACAAGGTTTTGGGGAGCTCTACAACACTACTATCTGTCAAATGTCTCTACTTTGATGCCATAATGAAGTCATATGAAGCAGAACAGTCCTTGTTATTGGACATTAATGGGAGTCTACTTTTTAGTTTTGCTCTATGGCATTTTAATTGTATCACAAGCATAGACCATCTGGCTTAAGAATGAATATTCAGTATCTGCTGCAGATGCAGAAATACTTGGGAGAGAAATGGTAATTCCTGGTTTCCAGCTTGCATGGTACCCAACACTAAAGCTGGTGTGTTGCACACTTAGCTAAATTGCAATTTGATGCTCAGTGAATGACTTTTCAGGTTATTACTATCTCATCAATTAGTTACTGTTTTTTAGTTTGGACTTTATCTCTTCAAAAAGAAGACGAATTTATGTTAAAAATTAATGAGGGATAACATACTTCACTGCATTCTGCAGAGGATTGTGTCAGATTATCAGGCTTTATTTACCAAGAAGTCATAGGGATAGAAATAATATTTTTTTTGATGAATAAACATAATTTGTCTCTTGTGTGACAGGTGCAGTCCATGTTTATGAAAAATACAGAGAAAACATTTGCAAAGTGCAAATTTAGACTACCACAGCAGACAATAACTTTTCTGACAAAGAATCGAGCTGAAAAAGAATGAAACCATCACTTCTAAAGGGCAGGCATCAATTTTAAAAATTTTATGACTGTCACCAGAACCTTCAGCTTGGCCTATCTTATTTCTACAGGAATGCCTCTCACTGCAACTTGTAGGGGGAAAAAACACCAAACTGATTTGGCCAAGACTTTTCTGAGCCATGTATAAAAAGTATAGAAGATAATGTTTTGCAGTTTTATGAAAATAAAGCTGTTAATACTTTGAGTAAATTATGCATATGTATTATGGCCTATTTACAAAACTGTACATCTATTTGTTTAAGTACCTAAATGTCTTGAGGCAGCTCCAGGGTGGATGTTGAGCTGACAGCCTTGTCTGCTGCACTGAGCTGCCTTGAACACGAGCAGCCCAGAGAAGGTGGGGGCCAGGCTGCAATCCCTGAGAGGTATTTGACTTGAACATAACTGGAACCAGTGCTGGCAGAAATGCATTGAAAAGTAGAGGAGGCTCTGCCACTTTATTCTGGAATTAAATCAAGCAAGACATTGACTCTCTCCTGAGGGAATGCCATGTGATGCATTTCCTCACTGAAGCTCTCTGGGCTGTGCTGGCTCTCAAGAGTGCCATGTTGCAGTGAGTGAAGCAATTTCCAGCACACGTTTAGAACCCACTCTGGAATTCTTCAGGGCAACAACAGTTAGTTAGAGTAAATATGATTAGAGAGCTATCACCTCATTTTCATTGCATTACTGCCATAATCCTAGAAGGAAGATTCATATAAGTGCTTGGGAACAAAATTCCAGGGGAGAAAAAAATCCATACTAGCAACTATCAGCTAATGTTACCAACTGAATATTCTTATACTTGCTTTCTTACTTTTCTCGGGGGAAATTTACCCTAATGCATGTGATCAACACAAGACTCCCACAGGCTTGATTGTTGAATACTGCAGCCCTCAGTAGAGCACAATTAAAATTGCCAGGCAAGCTTTCAATGTGAGCTTGCTGTGGAGCTAAACATCTCCTTGTGATGCCAAACAGGGTGTGCCTCTGGGACGAAGCGCTCCCAAACACAAAAATACATCCTAAGCAATAAGCAAAGAGTAGAAGTTGGAGCTGTAGGTCAGAGGCCTAAGGGAGGATGGGAGGAGAGAAAGTAAGAATTTCCCTCTCCTCTAGCTTTTGTGAAAAACACATTGAGTGTTAGACAAAAATGTGAAAATCTCAACCTCAATAACTAAAGCATTCAGATATCCAAACCTGAGGTTATTCTGACTCAGAAAGCAATTGATACATTTGCTTTTCAGGCAGTACAGGCATCACTCTTCCATACAGATCAGTATGTCTGTCTGTCACCTATTTCAAGGCAGAATTTCTTTTGAGCAGTATCTCATCCAAGGAAGAAGGAAGTGATCAGGAACTATCAGTGGCAGGACTGTTAGAGTTGTAAGAATGAGAATCTCTCCTGTGATAAATCATTTTAAGTGTTCAATGACATCCAATTCAGTGTCTAAACATCACCAGTATAATATAAAAATGTCTCCTGGACACATCAATAAAACTGAGTGGGATTGAGTGCTATAAACAAGAGACTTGAAACTTATTCTCAGATGTAAGAATTTAGTCAGAATTTTGCTTCTCCAGAGAAAATTCTACGCACAACCTAAAAATCTACATGAAACTTTTATATTAGCAAGGTGAAGTAAGTCCAATGAAAAAACACTGCCACCTGAGACTGATATTTAAAATGACAATCACAAGAGGCAAAACAAGTTTAATGTACGTGGTTTGGCAAAGGTGCAGTCTGCTTCTTTAAGAATGCATTACAGATTATGAGCATTCTTATTACAATTTTATTGCAATACTCATGGTGCACTCAGAAGATACTATTTTATTTTTAAATATGGGTTTATTTGTTTGTATCTCATTTTACAGTCACTCTTCCAGCCTCCAGTTCATTTCTAAAATGAAAGCAACTGATATTTCCATATCAAAGTTTAAAATTAATTTCCTTTGTGGGACATGGTTCTTGATGTAAAATACTTCATTTTAATTAGGACGTTTAATTTTCTCTAATGGAATCAGGTTCCACCTCCTTAATCCAAAACAACTTTCTAAAAGAGCAATAAGCAGTATATTTTCTCAGCACAAGCCCTTCAAAGACCTGTGTGCATGAGGAGATTGCACCCACACAGCTAAACTGATTTCAGCTTAATCTACTTACACCCCTACAAAACATTACCCATAAATGAGTCTGCCCCACTTCTGGATCAGTTTTATTAAACAACTTTTTGTTTCCTAGTGCAGACCTGGATTGAATAATAAAAAAAATCAAGTGCCATTGCAAATATGTGTTAAAATTAATTAAAAATTGTTCCACCTCCTTGAGCACAAGTGCCTGGACCCCACGTCCTGGAGCACAGCCACCTCCCACTGCCACTTTTATACAACTTCTTCCCCTTGCCCTCCTCTCTGTAACTTGTTGCATACATGTAAACCATGCCAGATCATGCCTGCTCCTCTTTTAGAGAACGTACAAGTCATTTCTGAGGAACACTTGGCATATTCTGGCTCCGTGTTCGGATGATGTCCTGCCCCCATGCACGCACAGAAGCACGTGGATAGATCAGGGCAGAGATAACCAGTGCAAAGGCACAGACTGTGAAAGGCATTCCCTTTCCCTACTGCGACAGCTTGCTCTTTCCATTTAAAATAAATGTTTGTTTGCTGGAAAGCCTGCCTTTATTGATTTTGTTCATCTCATCAGCACAGAGAAATGCAACAAATACCATACACTATTTTAAACTCTAAAACACCTTCAGCTCTAGGCTGACTGCAGCTTTCACACAGCAGGGGCAGAGAAACAAAATTATTTAAAAAATTGAATACCTTGAAAAATAGCCAGGCTGTCATCCATTTGACCACTTTCACAACCCAAAAGACATGCTTGTAGAGCTCAGTATTCACTACTCCAGGGTCTACTACATTAGCAGTCACATGGCTTCCATTTGCAGTCAGAAGATGCTGTAGTCGATAGGTAAATAACACAAGGGCAAGTTTGCTCTGGGCGTAGGCTCCATGGGGTGAATACGAGCATCTGTAAACAGAAGAGAAAAAGAGAGGGAGATGCATGTAAAAATAACCAGAAGGAAAGCAGAATTGCACAAACATCGAGTGTCCCACATTTTGCAATATCCAGATATATTCTGAGTTGTCAGAAGAAACAGCTTATCGCTGGCAGGCGTGTTGTTTACTCAAGTTCTGGTGATTATTCCATCAGACTCCAAGTCTTATTTATAGCAGGGAAAAATATGAAAATAAAATTACACAATACCTGCCAGAATCTCTCTGTCAAACTCTTTAAACTGGAAATGCTGAGGCATCAATCTCTGGGCTATCATCATCTAGAGGCCCTCAAACTTCTCTCTCTTTCGCTCTGCTCTTTCTAAACATATACACTCTATTCCCACCTATTAAATCTATGACTGATCACACTACTACTCATTGTTATTATTATTTTTACTGCATCAGTACCTAGTTGAAGGCTCCTGTGTTGGGAACAGTACACATGAGGAAGGTACTCATTGCAGCTGCCCTGGTCACATACCAGATTGTGCATAGCTAAGAGATGGATAAAAAGATGGGGCAAAGAGAGCAGCTGCAAGTGTAACCACAGTTTACACAGTTTACAGGCCCTATACAGCCTTTAAAGCACAGATGGCTGGCAGGATCTTTGCCAAAGAGGTATGATAAAGGCACACAAATTCCAGGAGTTACAGCAATATATTATCTGTTGAGACTCCTGTGCAGCTCGCTCATCTGGATGTCAAATGTGCCTTTCTTTCAAGTCAAGCTTTCTAGGAACTGCTGAGTTGGGTTTCATTGCATGCAGGCAGCAGTATTTTTTTTCTCTCTCTTTTATTTTAATAAGCAGGATAGTTTCAGGCAAATTAGCAGGTATGTCACTTAAAACACTCTTCCTGACTGGGGCCTCAGCACCACTTCCACAAATTCCTGTGCCATAACAATTCATTCCTGTAATTACTCTAGCCTCTCATCCAACCTTTTTTGTGCTTAGCAGAACCAAAGGTAAATGGGGGCATTACAGGCAGCTCATAGGCAAAGCAGGCAGGAGCCTAAAGCAACAGGTTCCTGGGAACAGTGAAACTGCTTCAGTCCCCATCCATTTTGCCTGTGCTAGAGCCTGGAGAAGTGATGGTGCATGCTGCTGGGACTCAGAGGTTAGAGTCTATGCAGCAGCAGAACCTTAACTTGCTGGTGGAAGGTGATAGAGGGTCACCCACCCAGGAACAGAACTCTCTTTCCTAGTTCCTTCCTTTCTCCTAGATGTTGTCCTTTCTCTGTGGTGGCTACAGCTCCAGCTCCATCCTCTATACCTTCATCCTAAGTGCAAGAAATGCCCAGACTAGGGATGCTCTTACTCTGCTGGAAAGCCTGCCTGTGATTTCTGTGGCTGTTACTATATGCAAGTTTCTTGAATGAATAGTAAACATGTGAGTTCATTTTGTTATCTCATTCTTGTTGAATATCTTATTTATAATATCCTGTGCACTTCATCACAGAAAGCCCTGGATGTTAAGAATCAGGCTGACTCTCTACAGAGGTATAAGGCTACTGAAGCAATTTAACTGCCCATGTTATCTGAAAGGACTCAGAAATTTGGAGACACCACAGTAAATAATACAGCTTAGCCACAGGAAATAAAAGACAGCAACACTGAACCTCCATGTCATCTCTTTTTTTGTTTTTTTTCCCTGTCTCTTTACTTCTACAAGCAAATCACAAGCAATCTACAAAAGTACAATATAAATTGACAACCAAAAAGGACAGCTGATCATATGTGGTCCTTGCACCAACCAACGGCCTCAGCTGTACCGTTCTGGATAACTTACCTTCATTATTATAAAGATATCACCTGCACCTTTGGGCAAAACGGCTATTTAAAGAGTAGAGAACAATCACTGCATGAATATAAAAGTGACTTGGCATTAGTCAGGAAATTGCAGTTACATTTTAAATTCAGTAACGTCCATGCTCTGATCTGAGACGCTCAAAATGTCACCTTATGCTTCATGCATATTCCAACCCCTTTAACTTGACGGACCAGATCCTCAGCTGCTACAAGCTTCTCCTGTGCACAGCCGTGCGGGGCAGAGCTCACACTCCCCATGGGAAGCAGCACTCATCCCCAGCCGCCTGCAGCAGCCAGCTGGCAGCTAACCCTGGCACTCCTCCACCAGCGCCACCGTTCCCCACTGAACGCAAGCTGGGGCACGGGACAAGCCTCCTGAGCTGAACTAGAGCCATCTTGTCTGGCAAGTGGCTCACAGGGAAGCAGAGCTGGGGACTACTTTGTCTTGTTCTGCCCGGGACTAGTCTGGCCTTCTGTAACCTTCAGATGCCAGGCAGGAGGATGCTGAATGCTTCCCATTGACTCCCCATTCCCACATTTTGTGAGAGTGCTGTTTTGACTTATCTTGTGGCAATGAAGCATGAACTAAACGGGCTGGATCCTTCAAAAGCCTTTTATTTTGCATAGATATATATGTCAGAGAAACATGAGTGCTGAGAAGATATAAAAGCTACCCAATCAATGAGGAAGCCTTTTGTATCACAGTGCAGAGATGCAAATGATCTGCAAGGCAGCCAGGAATCAGACTTCAATAACATAATATAGATATGAAGAATATAAAATTGGATACACAGAGCAAAAACTTCTGGCAGAGCCCCTGCAATGATTAGCTTCTCTATTCCCAATTTCTGAGTGTGTGTTTTTTGCTTTCCAGGAATCTGACATCAATGGACTACATAACAGAGGAATAACATGACACAGAACTGATGAGGATTTCTGTCGAATGACTGTTTTGTTTGTCAGACCCATTTTATTAGAATCATGTTGTTTAAATGCCACATTGAAAAAATAAATCAACACTGGTTGGCTTCATTGCATCCAGTGTTGACTTTATGCATCAGAAAAATAGGACCACACAGGCATCTGTACTTACACCACTATTGCGTCTCCTATGCACACACATGTAGGATCACAGAAGAGTTTGGGTTGGAAGTTTAAAGATCACCTAGTCCAACAATCCTACCATAAGGAGAGACATCTTTCCACTTGATAAGATTTCTCAAAGTCCCATCCAACCTGGCTTTGAGAGAATGTGGCATCTACACTGTCTCTGGACAACCCATTCCTTTGCCTAACCATCCCCATCATAAAAATTTCTTTCTTTTGTCCAATCTAAATCTACCCTCTTTTGGGTTTAAAACCATACAATTTATTCCTCATGGAACGATCTGGCCTTAAAGCCTATGCATCTAAATCCAGCCTCTCTTGGCACTTTATGGTCTGTATGCGCATTTTTCACAATGAATAAAAGAGCAATTGCATAGTAAGTAAAATAATATTGACATTATGCATTTCCACATTTCCTGAAGGTTCTAAAATCTTTCAGAAATCAAAGTGTGTACAAGAGGCAAGCCATGCAAGCAGAACACAGCTTACCAGCAAACTGTGCTAGCAGAGCAGTGCACATGAGGTGCCTGTGACGCTTGGACCTTTGCTGCTTTGAGGACAGAAGGTATTGATGCTTCACAGCCAGGCAAGCAGACTCCTTAGAAGAGAAACTCTGCCTCCTAACTAGGCAACCAGCCAGGCTCCCAGCTCCCAGTGATATATGTGGGTGCTGGTCAGTTAAAAAGAGAGCTGAGGAGGCACTGGAGATCAATGCCCAGGGATACATCCTAATAATACTGCCCACCCAGCTTGGGCAGCGCCAGACAGCATGTGCTGTGATATGGCAAACCTGTACACAGTCAACAGCCAGGAAAAGGGGAGTAAGGACTTGGTAGGAAGAAGTTCAGTAGGAAAGCACAGCATGCCTGGCATCAGTAGCTTGGAGAAGTTCAAGATCACTCCTTTGTTTGAGTGGGGCTCGCTGTGGACCACTTTTCCCACCACAGAAAACAGTGGCATCCCCCAGGGGATGCCCCTCTATAGCATTTTGCTGAGTCAGTGCTAATAAAACAGGGCAATGCACAATTCACTAAATGAAAATTACATGAGGAATTAAGGCAGGCTGAATGTAATTTGCTGATTTGAAATCTGTCCAAGAGAGCACCAATACACAAGACCTTCTCTTTCCTTTGAAAATAATGTTTTATGGATTGTATACTGATGAATATAGGATCAGGATAAAGCAGAATCTGCATTTTATGTCCAATTAATTTTTAGCAGAAATTATTTCTGACTTAAGATTTTTTGCAATATAAGCTACAGGTTTGACTTACTATTACAAAAATTAGGGAGGAGTAAAGAAAGGGATTGTTTTGAATTTTTGCAAGAGAAAAAAAAGTGGGTATTCCATTCTGGACTGAGTGCCTTAAGGTTTGCTGATTTTTTTTTTCCCTTCTTTTTTTTTTTTTTTTTTTTTCTTTTTTTCCCTCTTTTCCACCAGAAGCTGATTAGCTGATTTTACCACTTATCTCCATGGTGCTGTCTCTAGCAGCAGTCTTCCTATGGAATGTATTTTCAAAAAGTAACGAGAAGCCAAGTTTCCAACTGAAGCCTGCAGTGGCTAATTAGGTGTTTAAATATGGACTCAGCTGCTATCCCAGTTTGAAAACTGGATTCATGTTTAGCAGAGCTCTTGGCAGTCCTTCTTGTTTCTCCACAGGTTGGCTTTAGCTGGTCTGTTCTCTATGGTGGTCTCCCACTTATGTCTAATGACCCCATATTTAGTAAAAAGTATTGAGGTCATGGTACCCATACTGAGTAACAGGGGAACTGTGCTGCTCAGCACAGGTCACTTCCTTCACCTTCCTGTGCACAGGGCTCTCTTGCTGCTCTCAGCTTTTTCACTCTCATTGTAGGTTCCTTTCACATTGTATGTACATGTAAGAGCCATCACGGACTCACTGACAGCCCCCTGTACCCCACCACATCCTGCTTCAGGACCTGTGGCCATCCTGCGTGGCACACAGGTCAGTTTAACCCAGCCAGTGCTAGCACTGAAGCTTTCCTGAAGTGAACCTTTCACAATTGTCTTGCATGTCACCCTCCTTTCACCCGTCACCGTGCTCCCCAATTTCCAGCGTGTTAATTTTCCTGGAGGGCAGAGTGCACCAAGATCAAACTGCAGAAACCCCAGCTGCTATGTGCTCCATTAAAAGACAAGTGATGCAAAACGTGGCTGACATGCTGGGCTTTTTAATGAAAGGCCACACAAAATTTCAATATATGCCTTAGGATGAATCAGGGAATTAAGCAAAACATAGGCTTGCTGTATTAAAATGACTAAAGCTTCCTAATGATTTATGTATTAATCTTGCAATACATCATCACCATTGCTTAGTCAAGACTATAAAAGTCTATTATTAAACACTCATGAAGCTTTCACAGTCTTAAATTTTCTTTCTGCAGGGAATGCAGCAAAAGACTTTTCAATTTTTGATAGATTTTGCTTCTTATTTTGAAGCAGCTAGAGAAATATATTGGAAAATAAACATGTTTTTACTGGATATCATAAGCAGTTTCTTTCTCTTCTCTTATGATAAAGCTTGAGTCAAATATTTTTTATTAGATTAAAGCAGGCTTCCTGGCAGTACTACATATATTTATACTGTGAACATATTTTCTCAGTCTCATTTGTAATTTTCTCTCAATAAAAAACAACCAACCAACTAATCAAAAAAACCAAAAAAACCCAAAAAAACCCCAAAACAAACCAAAGCAAAAAAAAACTCAAACAGAAATACAGACAAGGAAAAAAGACTGATCTGGAGAAATGAAAATAAATATATTACCACTGACAACCAGTACTTTACCAACTGAAAGAAAGAAGTACATACATTAGTCAAACAAAACTCAAATCTAATGTATTAACTTATCTACTTTTGTGATGATGTTGCAGTTATGTTTGGTACAGCAGCTGTCCTTTTACCAGCTACTACTACAGGCTATTGCACAGTCACTCATCTCATGTACATGACTGGGCACTTTGTGTGTTCCTGAGCAACTTCTCATGCACCTCTTCACATACATTTCTTTCGTATATGTGATGTGTAACCTTCAAAAATAGATGGTGACAATATACATATAATGGGTCAAGGTGGCTGAAGCATAAACCTTGAGTGAATAAGGAATGCAGCTCCTGAAGAGCCCTCATGACCCTGTGATGAACTTGTTTGAAAGGAAGGCTACCAGACCAATACATTAAATTAGTGGTTCTGCACAAGGTAAAAAGCAAATCCTTCATGTCCTAATTTGTGGCATGAGGGTTACTTAAGCAGTTATAGGCCAGTGGCAGAGAAACCCATCTTACCCTTCATTGCTCTTCCTGCAGTGAGCCCTTCAGTTCCACCTGCTGCTCACACACAGCTCTAGACAAATCTAGGCTTTGTCTGGCATCTTTCAACTGTAGTAAAATAACATTTTTCTTCCTAAAATTAGAGTATAAAAGTCTAGAGCTGGGAAATGCTCTCTCTCTCTAAGAGGTAAAATGTTGGTAATGGTCTCAGTAGCTGGTATCTCAGTAGATCACTGACTCCTGCCTTCTGCTTAACCCACAATGCAGTAGGAGCCACAAGCTGAAAGCTGGGTGGTATTTTGGTTTTTGTTTCTTTTTTAAAACCATGCTTCCCAGCTTCCAGCACTTCAGTGTATATATACATAGCATTCAGTGAATAACCCCTTCTAAAAGCCTTTAGGAAATGCAGAGGAACAAAACTGAACTTACTTTCTCTTGAGGACTACATTTAGCAAAGAAACATAGAATGTTTTAATCTTAAAATAATTTATGAAAGGCAAACTAAGCCAGGGGTTTTAATCCTGGGCATTACTGTCATCCAGATGGAATTAGAGCATCATTGTCATTTGGGTGATCCCTACTCCTAATGGCAGGAGGTGAGATGGGGAAAGCTATTCTGCTTTACTGAGAGTTGCTGTGTGCAGCTCATTTGTTGTGTGCTCAGCATAGCTCCCAAATGCATATAACATGGAATCAAAGGCTGGTCTTCTCAAAGTCTCACCAGAATCACTTTAAAGAAGTCTTTTTTTTTTGTTTGTTTGTGTACGGTTGGTGTTTTGGATTATTTTAAATATCAATGTCAAATTCAAGTTATAATAACTGTAATCCCATTCTCCCAGGAAATATATATGTTTATTTAGAATGAAATAAATTACCACTTTTCTACAAATTTTCATTTTTCATCACTTTTCATCAAATTTTCTAATTTGATGCAGTGTTAAGTACGTGCTAACAATTGAAGTGGTATTTGAGCATAATAGTATCCCTTCATTCAATTAAAAATCTCCATTAAACAAATGAATGAGCAAGTATATGAAAGGAAGCAAGGGTTTGCATTGCTTTACCCAAGAAAAAGATCATGCTTCAAGACCTGTATTCTGCATCCTCATGACCCTTTTGAGGGATGGGGAAACAACATGGACACATATATTTTCATATTATCTCTTGGATAATCTGGATCTCAGGTTACTGAAGATTGTCACACATCTTGTAAGATTATCAAAAGGATTATAAATGGGAGGAGGTACTCTCCACCCACAGGTGGAAAGCTTCCTACCTCTCCTGCTATAGAGCTTTTAAGTTGAAGGAAGGGGGATTTTATGATTTCTTTGCACCAGAACACACATAGGACCACAAAAGCCCCAGCAATAACTTGAATAATCCAAAATATTCTTAAATAGCATCTTGAAACTGGTGTAGACTTTTGCAGATTGACAGCAAGTTCTGAGCTTTTCATTCTGGGACTCAAAAGGAGCTGTAGGGTCTGAGAAAGCATACTGAGATGCTGCCATTTCAAATCCAGCACAGTGCACCAACTGTGGTTGGCAGATTTACAGTAGACCATGTTGGTGTATATGCAAAGATAGTTTAAGGTTTAATTGTGGTGGGCTCAACCCACTGCACAGCCTTGAATTTAAGGAGGGGCTGAATGTGTTCTGCAAGAGCAAATATTCACTACTCTGAAGGACTGGTCTGTCTCACCGGAGGAAATGAGCCTTCAAAATCTTTTTTACTTTGAGATATCTATAACTACTGTGCAGAAAATGCTATGCCATCAATCTTTGTTTACAGAAATAATAAAAGATTAGCAAGTCTGGCACAATATACTTTTGAAAATCAGTTTGCTTGTTGAAACAATTTAATAACTTCTGTTTTTTAGAAGTTTTCTTATATAGTGAGAATATGAACATCACAACTTGAATCTGAGTGATAATAGTGACTAACTCCCAGTATATGAGTAAAGACAAGGAACAAACTCATAAAAAAGGCAGCTATTTGTTAAAAGCCATCACAAGAAGTCTCCTCCTCAGTTGGAAGACCTTCCTAGGTTAAAGAAGAAATTTAGCTGAATGACAACAGGAACCAGAGGAATTAAAACGTGGAAGTTTTCTGCACCCATGAAATGACTCACAGTCCAGACACAGCCTGAAAGGCTTTCGTTCTTGTGAGGCTGCCCATCAACAGCATCACTTATCCACTGTCAGAAATCAGGTGGGATTTAAATGATATTTAAATATGAAAGGGACCTATGAAGAGGGAGGATCTTACCTGAGGAACATAAAAATGCCGACTTCAGCAAAACACAAAAACCTACAAGAAAGGAATAAGATACAAAGCAGTCCACAGCCAGCATTGAAATGTGGTTATTTCTAAGTACTATAAAGGACAGTGTCAGCAATTTGGCTTAGAGCTGAGTTTTGGGATTCACTTTATGAATTGCCCAACACGGTATCACCCTGAAATACTGTAAACAGGGATCTGTAATGGAAAATCAAGCATTTCATAAGAAGGGGCATGGCGTGGTCTGGCACCAGAATGCTTAAGACCTCTTACACTTGCAGACATGCCAGAACCTAGTGAAATCTGGCAGGTTTAGCTTTCCAGGAAATGACAAGAAGTTTCATGTCCTGAAAAACCAACACAGTCACAGAGCTGCCCTGCCCCAGCCCTCACTGATAAAAGAATGTAAAGAAACTGCTGGTTTGGCAGATTAATTGATTGATTGATTTTTTGTTCCAATTCAGGTACCAAACATGCTCACCACTCCTTTAACATCGCTGTTAAAAGCTCTTAATCTTCCCCTAAAGCTACTGTGAGCCACTCTGCTTCTCTTGGGAAGCTGAGACTTTGCTGTGGACAGCCCCTCTCCATCTCCCATGGAGAAAGAAAGGCTGGGCTACCAAAGCACCTAACACACAATGTGAACAGAAGAAATGAAGCAGCAAAGCTAAAACTGCATCAGACATTCTGGCAGTATTAAAACTCCTAGAGGCTAAAATATTTTATGTTTACAGAGAAAAGAATTGTTTTCATGACACATTTATTATCAAGAACTTGATTTAATCAACAATTTTTCTTTACAGGTGTAAGTTTCAACTGCTTGGTCTGCCTTTTGAACAGATGAAATTCTCCTTCTCTGAACAAAGAGGTTTAGGATGAGGAATAGAGAAAAGATTAAGAGTTAACAAATCACACAGGCAGAAATCTGCCTTCAGTTCCCTGCACAATACCTTGTGGCAAGACATGGAATGTATGGCTATGAAGAACCAGGAGCAACAGCAGAGCTGTACCTGGAGGGGGTTTCTGGAAGGTGAGCTAACAGTTTTGACCATTTCTCTTAACACATTATTGTAGGGATTTATAGGCATGTGTGCCAGCCTTCCCAAGCTGTGCTAAGCAGCCCAAAGGACAACTCCACTGACAAGATACTGGGAGGATGGTGGTAGTTCAGGCAATCAAGATAAATGCTTTAAACATTTGAATAATCAACCAGTACCTGAACTCCAAAGCTTTTAAGGTTCATTCAGCCTTAATGAGTCTTTTTGCTGATAGAAAGATGTTAAACTAATCTTCCCTTCTCAAGGGCATCAAGGCCTCTCTCTGCTCCCCGTTCTCCAAGTCCCTTCTGGCCTCTCTGCCACACGAATGAAACACATTAACTTTCAAATTACCATAGAACCCTCTTGCCCCTCTGCAAATCAGCACATCTGTGGGAACCATTGTCCTGAATGCCAGAGTTGGCTTCTCCCACCCAGCCCATGGTGCAAGGAGAGGCTGGGCAGCAGGAGCACCCATATCTCACACACTTTCCAGCACGCTGCGATTTTGAACTAGTTCAGAAACACCATGTCCTATTAAACCAATAACCATTATTAACAATCCTTTGTCAAGAACATTAATTCTTTTAAACAAAAAGGAATTTAACATTGTGACAACAAAGCAGCTACATCTAGTATCCCCAAACACATCTAAGTCTGACATTACCTTTGTGGTATCAGTGTTACACTGATAATGTTATCGTTCTTCAGAAGTCAGTCAACCCTAAAATCATTTTGATTAGACAGAACGAAAATACATTGATAAATGTAAAAGGAAAGCTTTCTGAAGTTGGCATCCTGACATATATTTCTTTGTTATTGGTTTCAGGAACAGACAAGAATGGATAAAACACTTGATGCATTTGAGCTAGAACTCTGTCTTTTGAGTTGATGAATTGGTCTGCTGATACAGTAGCCATTTATTTCCTTTAATTAACTTATAGAATTTGAGATCTGTTCCTTCCCCAGTACACTCATTTTCCAGGACAGTCAATTTTTGCAATTAATGCTAATCACTGCAAACACAAGGGATTGTTTTGCAAAGCAGCAAATCCCTTTGCATTTATACAGAAACTATTTGGCAAAGAAGGACTTATGTGTGTGCAGTAAGCAGTTAAATACTTATCATCTAACTCTATACAGGAAAACTTGATAACGTGCTGCAGGAAGGACATGTCTAAATGAATACAGCACTGTACTGCAGTTGGTATTTGGTCCTGTCAAGGCAACTTGATTTATCTTGCTAATAGAACCAGAATAAGCAATAGAAGACATCGTGGAGAAGCTGCTTAAACAGAAGAACTCAAACAAAGCCATATATTCCATGAGTTAAATAAAACCTATGATAATATGTATCTATCTAATAATCTAGAACAATCTTTTATTACAATTTCTGTATTTTTCACAGCATT
This sequence comes from Cinnycerthia olivascens, assembly GCA_035048155.1. Classification (NCBI taxonomy): domain Eukaryota; kingdom Metazoa; phylum Chordata; class Aves; order Passeriformes; family Certhiidae; genus Cinnycerthia; species Cinnycerthia olivascens. Next base: position 80,215,882 of record JAWWMU010000001.1, on the reverse strand, counting down.
TTGTTGAACAACAGTCCAGTGATACAGCTCTTTATATGTTATTATGAAAGACTTCTATACTGACTAAATTAGATTTATAACAAAGAGGAAATAATGAAAATCTTTCCTACTTCCTTTAACAAATTTTCTTTTATTATAGAAAAAAATAGAAAAATACCCAACAGCACTGTACTACTACTACTACGCCACATCAGCTTCATGTTTCTTTTTGCTTGAATTTAAGATGTTATACTTTCAGTTCTTCCAGTCAAAGAGAATTAAGAAACTTTAAGTGACAGATCAATCATGAAAAGGCACTGAAGGAACTAATTGAGTATTTATAAAATAGAAGTCTTTCCTTGGAAAAAAATATTGACTCATCAAACCATTCTTAGTAAAAAAAAAATCTATTTTACACAAATGTCCAGCTTAAAAAAAAAAAAGTGAAAAAAGAAAAAAGTAATTTGAAACTGATGGAGATGCTTGAAAAGGATGGTTCAGAAATTAAAGGCTGGGAGTTTCAGTTTTATTGTCATACTTCAAGGTCTGACTATCAATGTATTCATAGAGATAGTTACAAATAAATTTAAAAAAATTTAGAACATTGAAATCAAATGTTTTGGTTTCAAAAATGGATAAATATTTTCTGAAAGAAATTCAACATCTTAACTTTTAGTTGCTGCTCCTGGTAAATATTTTTCAAAATTTCAGTAATGCTGATGGAAAAAAATCCTCAACTTTCTGCCCAAACTTAATTCAACTGTGTTAATCAACGAACATCACATACATGGAAGAAGATAGACACCCCTCATCCAAGAACAGGAGGCCTCCAGACACTTTGCTAGACAGATTTTCCCAATCAGTACCTAACACTTCCAGTTACAGTTCCTTATGAACTGTCCAACAGTGGAGATGAACTGGAGCAGCCTGGTCTTTCCAGAATCTTCCCAGGTCTAGGGCAGAGCTGTTTATCCTATTTTGCACCAGCTAGGACACACATGTGGCAGCTGGGAATTTTGCAATTCTTTTCATTTAATTTCTATTGTCTCTGACATGATTCATGCACTAAGGCTACAGGGAAAAACACAGAAATTATATCTAATATATTATATTCAGCTTGGAGAGTTTCAAAAAAATTCAGCTCCTTCTGCAGCTGGAGAGCAGAGGAAAGGGAGCAGAAAAGTATGACTAACTGTTCTTGAATATACAGGAGATGTGAACCAGAAAAGGAGCTTTGTTACTGTGGCTGGGGAGTTCATAGATCTGTGATTCACAGCATTACAGGGCCCGTTTGGTATGCAAAAAGAGAGGATGATGAAAGGAATAGTTAGTCATGGAGAAAAAGCTAGACAGAACATACAAAGATGCTAACGCCTGGGAAAGGAGCATATTCAAGTATGATCCACAGCCTGGGAAAGAGAATATGGTCTTTTATTCCCTTATTTTCCTAAAAATATCTTCTTGCTTTGGTAGGTAGAGCACTCAAAGGAGTGTCCTACACCTCAGCCTTGAAAGAGCACCATGAACTCCAGTGCACTGCTCAAGCCTATCTCAACCCAAGTGGATGGTAGATTATTCTTCAAGCTTTTGCTAAAACCAGCCAGCTGTATTCTCTCATGACTATACTTTTTTTTCTCCTCTCAGTTTAGAAAGTATTATTTAAGACAGGCAGAAGAGGAAAGAAGGTCATGCTAGCTGTACTGCTGTGGCACACAGTGTACTACCCTCTGCATGCTATTGCTGAAATCACCACTGTGGAAATGCTTGCAGATGGGTTGTGTTTCTCTTAAACTTTCACCTCCATGAAAATAGTTGTGTTCAAAGTAGGGATGAAGGAGAATGATTTGCCTTAGGGATCCCCTTGTCGACTCATGTGATTGCTGTTGAAAATGGTCTGGATCTAAAAGACCACAAAGGTGTTTGATGTTCTTCACATATATCCTTCAGCAAAAGAACTGGGAGAACAGTCAGTGCTATTGTGTGTGTGCGTTTGCATTTTCAATAACACACATGAAACAAGCTGTGCCCTGCCTGTTTGGAACAAGCTCTATCCTGCCTTGATGTACCCATACCATGTCTTTTCTTCCACTGGTGTGTGTGTGTGTGTGTGTGTATGTGTGTGAACAGGAGGGGCAGGCAGGGGGAGAAATGGCATTCAAAGGGAAGAGATAGGAGAGTGGCTAGGGGGAAAAGATAAGAGGAAGATAAATGGAGAAGAGGAAATAAACTGGTGTGTAGAAATAAGACAGCCTCAAAGAAAAGAAAAAAGAAAATATATGAGATAGGGAGGGAAAAGGTAGTTCAAACAAAAAAAGCTCAACAGGCACAGATGAAGAAGCAGGCAAGCATGAAGAAATAGAAAACAAAGGCAGAAAAATAATGCAAAATGCAAAAAGACAAAATTAAATAAACCATTCCACTGAAAAGAGCTAACCAGAATAACATGAGATAAATCAGGTTGGTAAGATAGAAGGAAACAAACCAAAGAGGAAACATGGAGGGCAATAACACAAGCTTCATTTAACACTGTTCATTGGACAGGCCTTCCAACAATTATTTGTTATGCAGTTGCCCCGTGGTCACTGATATGGATGACATTTGGTTTCAGATCAGATATCTCAGCAGCAAGTACAAGAAATGAGGAGAAATGGCCACAAATGTGACTGCCAACTCAGAGTCCTCTGGGTGGGAGGATTCCACAGAAAAGTCTGTGGTAAAGCAGAGAACTGAACCTCAGTTACTGTCTCCTTTATGTCAAGACAATTCTTCTGCCTTTCCTTCTCTGCCATGCTTGATGGATGAATCCCTGCTCCAGTACCGTCACTCTCGTCTAGTCAGGACACTTGCCCAACTAGCATCTAGGAATAATGGGACAGGAGTGTGGTAAACAATTCAGTCTGCTGCCAGCAATAATTTCCCCAGCACAGAGTACAGTCCCCCTTTCTCCAGTAATGAGTCCACACGGTTTTGCTGCTTCCCTGCTAGGTTAGGACTACCAGCCAACCTGGGAACATACATCCAAGCTGTAAAAAAAGAGTAGAAAATTTTTAGATTTCCCATTCACACAAGCACCAAAAATGAGACATGGCATCACTGGGAAATGGTTTACCATGGGTGTCTTTACCACATCCATTAAAGCCTTGAATGTTGCTCTGAATCATCAGGCTTCTCCAGGGTCCCGTGGAATAGGCAATGCCTGGTATGATACTCCTCAGCAGTGCTCCTGCTAAACCCCCTGCTCACTCTGTAGGGACACGCTCACACTCACAAGTGATCTCACTGGTTTTTGCAGCACTCTTCATGCTGAGGTCAAACTATTCACCTGAGTGGGGGTTTATGGGCAGTTAGGCTAAAAAAATAAAATGCCCAGGAGCATCTTTTTACACCTGAACCAAGGAAAGGTTTGGAACTGAATTTACAACCCACTCCGGGTTTCTCCAGTGTGTATATGTGGAGGCACCCCTATTGCCCCTGGGTGATTCAGAGCATCTGTGTGGGAATGAGCAGGCAAAATCTGTCAGAGTCTGTCATTCCTTATGGCCCTTCTTACATCAATAAAGTTGAAATGTAAAGGACACAAAAGCTTCAGGTAAATCTCCCTGGTATACTATTATTTTTTATGTCAGACTGATCACGTTCTTGCTCAACCATAACTTTCCAAACTAAAACATTTCTGGTTCCTTTAAAATATGAGTTAATAATGATAAATCAAAGATAGGGATGATCCTAAATTAAAGAGGCACAGTACAAGACCTTGCTATAATCAAGGAAACTACTGTTATCTAGAGAAACGGAACAGTCACATATAATTCTGCATTCTGCACTTTAGCCCAGTGAAATACTAATCCCCTTAGCTCCATGCAGGGTGCCATCCAGCACATGCCCATCAGAAACAATGAATACATACATCAAGTGAAGAGTAAGGGTAATTTCCTGTGGTTGTTTTACAAGCAAGAGATTAAATTGTGACTATCCTGCAGAGGTTTAAACAATGGCTTGTAATAAAATTGATGCCATAACATGTAATCAGAAGTTTGATGTGCCTAATGCAGCATTCATATGTAAAATGTCTGCAGTGGTGACAGCCCAGCCCTCTAATTTCAGTCTTCGGAAATGAAACCTTGGGCCAGGTACCTCTGATCACCCTCTGAAGTCCCCGGCAAAGGATGGAGACAGATTTCATGGAAATGACACAGAAGTGACACTGGCTCCACGCAGACAGGCAGAAACTCTCTGGAAGGCAGGCTCTGCTTGACCCTATTATCAAGCAAGTAATTGCCACACGTGACTACATGGGGAAATTTTGAAATTAATCTCAGTTATCCTGCCCGTTCCTCCACTAACTAAAGCACTCCACACGGTTCCTGTATGATACCAGAGACATTTACCGCACCATTTGATGTCTTCCTAATGTTAGAAATATCCCACAGACATTCATCCACAGTTTTCCTACATGAAAGCAGGAGATCAGAAGTCATCCATGCATTTAAGACCATCTCACTAGATTACAAACCCGGGGTGGCCACAGTCTGGATCTCAATAAACTCTTGGGAAGCATGGAGGGGTGACAGACACGGGTCAGGGTCTGAACTGCTGGGCTGATGTGTGACAGGGCAAGGGCCGTGGGGGTCAGACAGAGACAGGCAGGATGACACAGCTGGGGCCGAGGGTGGGTGGGGGAAGCTGGAGCAGGGCCACGAGGAGAGCCAGGGGCAGAGACCAGGATGCCAGGAGCAGAGCGGGACAAGGGAGGCAGAGGGAGCTGCAGGC
>JAWWMU010000001.1:80194493-80211033 GCA_035048155.1 Cinnycerthia olivascens | reverse complement strand
GGCAGGAAGGAGCGTCTGAGAGCAGGCATGGCAGCTGTGAGGCAGCTGGGCAGGAAGGGCAATCTGCTCCCCCAGAGCCCAGGCAGCATCCCTGCAGGCGGCGGTCAGAGTTCAGCTGAGGGCTGCTGTGCACGCATCCTCTTGGGGATGATGGCTGTTCGCATCCACCCGAGCCATTTCACAACATCCTGGCCATGGAGCATCTCCCCCATCAGGGAGCAGCGAGTCCAGGACCTGCATGCGCCACAAGCATCGCCGCAGTATAAGCATCAGAAAGCAAAGTGAGGTTTTCAAAGCCCAGAATAAAAGACGCCGTTCAGATTTTATAAATCATTTGTACCTTTGGGTCGAGGCTGCAAGCCTTAATCAAATATTTGAATGTATTAAGCAAGTGCATGAGAAGCACCATAAATTGTATTTAAAAGAAAAAAAAAAAAAAGGCAACAAAACCCCACCTCATTCAGTAGTCCGTAACAATTCTCTTGTAGTTTAATCTGAACACAATTACTACAGATCAGTGAATACCAAAAAGGGATCGGTACCTGCTTTGTAAGTCGTTTAGGTGCAATTTGCCTACATAATGGGTGGCTGATGAGACAGTGATGATCCTAGCGTTGTGACTGTGCGTTCCTGATTGCTTCAGCGTATCCAAGAGGAGGTTAGTCAACAAGAAGTGTCCCAAGTAGTTCAAGCCGAAGTGCTCCTCAAACCCATCCTCTGTCTTCTTTTCAGGGACCAGCATCACCCCAGCTGGAGGAAAAAACAGAGGTAAAACCTGTTGATTTATTTCAGAGGAGCAGCAAGCTAGAAGGAGTATGGATTTCCTGCTGTAAAGGGTAAACACAGCATTTAGAGCAGTGAGTGACTGGTGGTGGCATGTAAAGTCAACACTGATTGACTCCTGACAACAGAAATGTCTAAAACCTCACTTTGGTTTCTTTATCCAGATAACGTGTTGATTGACTGTCTCTCTCCCTCCCTGCAGGACTACAACTTCATTTGAGAAAAGCATTTCCAAGGGATGGGGGCTGGGTGATCCCAACAACATTCTCTCCATCAAAGCTCTGAGCAGTGGAGACATGACCAGGCTAAGCAGCAGACCTGCTCTCCCAGACAGCTTTCTTCTGGGTCCTGGCTGGAGTTTAAAGCTCTGGAGAGTCTACATCTGAAATCTGCAACTTCTATCTCACTGCTGTGGGTGAGAACAGATGTAGTAAATTTACCCAATATATCTTAATTACCATGCTTACAAGCAGCTGCATATTGAAATTAGGTTTTCAATCCTTATTTTGGCAATATTTTTGCATAAATTTCCACAAACCACAATTTTCAAACTCAGTGTCTAAAATAAGTATCCACATCCCCAACATGCAATGTTGATTTCAGCATCTTGCAGAGAATTCTGAGCTCATGCATAAATTATATCATATATTGAGGCAGTGTGAGGGATAGCTCACTGCTCAATTATAGCACAGATTTGAATGCTATAAATTATTCTTATTTTATTAAAATTTAATTACTGTACAAGTAAGTGGACATGACCTTTGTCATTTAAACGTAGATGGACATAACTCATGGAGAATCCTGTTACAGGATGCTTCTCTCTAACACCCATAAATATGATGCAGTAGAAAGGCCATATCTGCACACAAGACATGAAAGAGTGTCAGCTTAGTCCTCATGCTACTTCATGTGCCCACTGAAAAGCCTTTAACATCCCATTTCCTGATGTCAGCCTGACCTGATGATCGCACATTAAACGACCATTTCAAATTGCACATGCTGCGCATCTACACTGCTGCTTTGGGGGTTCCTGCCACCTGACAGTCCTGCTTTGTGGCCACCTCTTGGGCCAAAGGACAGACATTTTTGGGATCTTTTTAGTATGGCAAACACCCATTGGGATTCACCTGTGGCTTCCTACTGTTTAAAGGAACAACTAGAGAAGCAGTGGGAGGGGAAGAAACTCAAGAAGACCACAGAAAAAACAAAAGGTTTGGGTGGTACATGCAAATGGAGGACTTAAGACTGAACATGAGTGATGCTGACTGATGGTACAGTGGAAGAAACATAACGCAAATTACATTAGGATGCTCCACAAAAGCTCTGATTAGCATCTCCCTATGCCATTTATTCTGTAAACTGTGTATAATCACATCTGTAACAGTGGATGGGACTGAGAACTGGCGTGAAAGTTATGGACAGATGCAAATGGGAGACAAACTCAGCTGTGACTTTTTCTTGTTTTCTGGGAAGAAGGAAAGGACGGCAATGGCTTGGGCATGGAACAAACCCCAAGCTTCCAGACCAAGTCTCAGCCTGTTACAGTGCAAGCTCTGGCACAGACAGAACTCAGCATGAGCTGGTGGAGGGTAGATGGAAACATTGCTGCATCTCTGAGCATCAGGGCTAGTACAAGGAAATTATTTGCATATCTCTGAGGCCATCCTGCCCTGCAAAGCTCTGACACATGGAAAATGTGAAAGCAAGAACTTTGCCAGAGTTCTGTTTGCAGCAACACTGGTAAAATACAAGGCCAAGAAAGGCAGCCAATATAAAAGAGCCCCGTCACAGCAAGGCTGATCTGCATGCCAAATGCTGCCTCTGCATCTGCTGGGATTGCTGCAAGGCTTGATACTCCTCCATGCACGGACACACTTCTGTTGGTTAAGTCAGATGGAGAGATGGAGAAATTTGGCCTGAGAGAAGTGTGTTAGACAGCTGCTACAGCTGTTCAGCTTTGCATCATGACCAGCAGGCAAACACAGGGAGGCTGCCATGGCTCACATTAGCCCCGAGGACGCTTGTGCCACAGCAACTTCACCCTCGACCTCCAGAGAGGCACAGGATTTCAAGAGCACACAGAGGCTTTGCCCTCCACCCCAATTAGTCTCCACCATCTGTGCTGTATATCCTGCAAGCAAAAAAACAGATCTGAGCTCAGGTCAGGAGACAGAAAAAAATTTTCATTTACACAATGCACAACTGTAAAGATACACACTCCCCAATATTCTTTTGCTCATTCTTCAAGAGCATCTACTAAATAGAAATTCTGCCAGCATCTGATACTACTACAATTCCCTTTTTGTCTTCAAGAGCTGCTCAAAATAATGTTAATCCAAAACACCTTTGAAAGACTTTTATTGTTTTTGTAAAGGCTCTCATTTTTCAGGCAGCTGATATCAAGGCTGTCAAGAAAATCTTGCCCTGTAGTCTGAGGGCAGTTTCTCTTATTTTAGGAAAAGTCATTTTTAATTCACTAAAACTGAGCATACAAAGGAATACCCAACAGGCAACTAAACAAATCTCCTTCCTTAACAAAAGGGAAAACCCTGTAAGTGTAGCAGCAAACTCTCTTTTTTAAATTATTCACTATCTAACTTACAGTAGATACTAAAAGTGGCAAGCTATTGATTTTCTCTTGTCCAGAAACATCACCAGGTTTACTTAAAAGTGCCAAGTGTTAACTCAAAATGAAAGCTAATTCTGCTTTTAATTCTTTGAATTAATCCAATTCTATTTGAAACATTAACAAATGCCTTATCTTTTCACTGTAAGCTAAGAATGACGGTGCTTTTTCTTCCAGTACGTAATCCAAACAACTCAGTATCTTTCTGACTTTAATTATCAATAGTCAGCCTTATAATTTTTTCAGAGTGTATGTGAAATTTGAAGTGGCAGCACACAAACCATTAATGCCAAACACATCAGTTCTGATATAACATTTTTATATGTTTTTCCCCATGATTTAGCTGGATTGCCTCCAGAAGATTCCATTTTAAAATATCACTGATAACATCATGGCATAAGAAAATTAATTAATAAGTAAATGGAACATGAGCTTCTATTTTGTAATTGATTAGCTGTTGCTGAAATATTCTGGCAAAAGATTGATAGTATGGGAACAAAAAATTGACTAAACAAAACATGGATATGTGATTTTGCAGAGGTAGAAATAAATTAGAATAAGGAAAATATTTTTCTGCAAAACTATACTGAAAAACTGTTCTTATGGATATAGTAATACATTCCCGTGTGATGCAGTTCTGCATTCATTGTAATATGTTCAAATTATACACATTTTAATTAGCTTTAATGAATAATAAAAATTATATTATTTTTTAATCCTATGACTAGGCAATAACTGTATTTTTCTCTCAGAGAACTAATACATTTAAAGAGAGTTGTCTTTGTAAGCAGGAATTTATAATGATTTTCTATAAAAGTTTGTAATTAAACTCTTGGTTTCTGATCCATCTTACGTAATTTAAAGAACAAAATGGACCTGACACTGCATGCAGCACAACAAAAATTTTATGATAGTTGTAAATATTATAGGCCAGACATACCCCATTTTTATTGAATTATACAGGAGAATTTGCACTATGCCTGCTCGTACTGCAGATGATGACAAATATTGCTCTAACTCCCATACTTCCCACTGCAAAGATGTCCTTCATCTCCATTATAAAATCTGTTTTAAGAGCTGTAAAAATACAAGTATTTCACTCATCTGGATTTATTTACAGTGAGCTACTTAGAGGTTTTTAAGGTCAGTTCTCTCAAACTCACTACAAAAGAAAAATTTTTAATCTCTTTTTCACATACAGAACAAAATGTCTGCCTTCCCAGCCAGGCTCACAGAAGAGGGCTTGGAGACAGATCCCCCTCGCACAAATTCTTTTATCTCCAGACACCAAAGGCTGGCCAGATAAAGCAATAGGTCAGCCACAAACACACATAACACCTTCACAACAGGAGGCGAACCTTTATAATCACATTCACCCAATTCTTACTATTTACAAGGAAGAGATACATACTGTACTAAAAGTGTTCCCAAGGGGAAAAATTAGGAGACAGTTACTTTCAGTGAAAGCACAAAGCCCTTCCTCCATACAAGCTTTGCACAGCCTTTAGTCACATTTCCAACCCCACGGGAGCAGCTACACAGGGCAGTCCACCCTACTTCACAGAATGTCAAAACTGCTCTGTTCTGCACAGCCATGCAACAAAACACCTCTGGGAGTATCTGCATGTAAAATAGCACAGCCCACTTCTCACCTGAACAGAAGAACCATACAGAAGCATGCCCTGGCTAGGCTGCCTATACCAGATTGCTTGTTCCACCTTGTTCAGTTGGGCTATGCAATCCCAGAGCACACCTGCCCTGTAGACCTCTCCTGGCTAGTAAGCAATGAGAACATGCCATGCCTTATTGCAGGAATTGCCCCAGAAGTGCTTGCTGGAGGCACAGCTGTGCCCACATGCCTGCTTCTTACAAGTATTGCTTCTTTCTGCCTCGTCTGGGCTGAAGAGCAGTGAATTTACAGCAGTGCTGTAAAAACTGTGACACAGCTGCTTACTAAGCCACATTCCTAACCCAGAGTCCAGTGCTACAGGTATGCCACATGCCTATTGGTATCTCAGGGAGGTGTTCTGAGTCTCAATGGGACCACACACAGAAGGCAGGTTAACAGTGTATGAGAACTGCAAAGGTAAAGATCCTAACAGTTTAGAAGAAAAACACAAGAACACGGATGAAACTTGGTGCAGATTTCCAATGTGATTATCTTACTCTCTGCCTCCTCTTGCATTTGCTTTCGGAGATTTTTATACGTGTGTATGCAATTTTCCAAAGTCAAATGGGAGGAAAATGGAGCAAAGCAAGAACTTTTACCCCATGGCATAACAATGACATCTGGATGACACATAGATGCCACACCAATATATTTCACCCTTGGGAGGATGCAAAGATATCTGTTTGTCTGGCACCAGTGCTGGAGCAATGTCCTGTGCATGGATCTTTCCTGGAAGGTACTGGCCACTGTGAAAACATGTTTGATAAAGGACAGGGACTGAGTCTGGGGTTGTGGAGAAGAACCATCTCCAGAGGATTAGGTGTCTCCTGCTTCATCCCAGGACAGCTTCTCCACAGGAGTCTGCCTGAGCCTCTGCTCTAGCTCTGAACAAGTTCCCATGAGCTCTCACCTCCTGCTCCCTTCTCCCAAGGTGCTCTGCACCACCCATTGCCTTTTCTAATTACCTTTCCTGATAGATTCCCCAGCTCCCTGTGCCAAGTAAAATGCATGGCCATGATGAACCAACAGCATTCTGCTTCCCAGGCTCCCCTCATCCCTTACCCCCACCATCCAGCAATCCCATGCTGATCTTATCAAGGAACAGCATGTGTTCAGGAAGGAGGGTAAAGGTTCAGCCCCAGACATGCATATCAGCTCCATTTTCCTCTCTGTTTCCCTGAAAAAGGTGAGTTCCTTCTCCTACTTCTCTTACCCAGCCACTGTAGTTCCTTCGTGTCTCAATCCCACATCTCTCTGCACCCTGCAGGCAGCTGCCTGTCACACCTGGCTCAGCCTCCCCTCGCTCCTGAAGCTTGTTTCCTGCTGGAGCCATGATCCGTGGCTCTGAGGCTCTTCTCAGCTTCTCCACCCTCACTTCAATATCAACCAGCTGTGACTAAGTCGCAAGTTTCTTTGTACAAGTCATATCGAAGTGGGTGATCAAGCAGAAGAGAGGTTCCAATCCCTTCTCCACCAGGAGTGATAATTCTCATCTCTTCTAAATATCAGTAAACTTGCAAGTAAGAGATCAGTCAAGAGTGCCCTCATGGAGAAAAGATTCAATCACATAGTATCCAACAGAGACTCCAGTCCTCAAGCTTAAGGACTCGATCCTTATGAATTATATGGTGTCTAAGAATTTCCAACCTCTCACTGAGGCATCTCCTACAGTTCAGACATACCTAATGACTCTCTTCATCCTCACTACCCACCCCAGCTCTACCTCAGTACTTGCTCTCTTATTAATTTTCTGATATTTAACGAGGATATATACTATGTTCATAGTTTAATTCTCTATAAAACTATTTTAATCAGAAATTTCAAATGTTTTGCAATCAAGGTTCCTGTTATCCTACTGTTTCCAAACTAACTGTCCTGTTCCTCCTACCCATCAACTATAACAGCCTATTTTTCATGGGACAGAAGCTTGTCACAGACATCATGGAAGACTGGCCACCAGTCTGGACAGTGGAGAGACTGGAGTGAGACCCAGTGCTTATCTCCACTAAGCTCAGAGGCAGCCAGGAGGAGCAGATGGGATGGATGCTGGTGCCCATCTCAGCACTGGTGCATTTGCCTGCACACAGCACCTCCCACCACGGCTCAGGGTTGTGATTTGGGCAGGAAGACCTGTTCAGGCTCTTGGGACATGCTTGGTATAGGCAAAATATTCAGTGAGGAACATGTAAAAGGTTGGCTTACAAAGTGCAGGGTTTGTCAGGCTTCTGACATGACTCATTAGGGAAGTATTCCATAAGTGGCAAAAGATGCAGTCAGCACTGACACAAAGGCAAGATCTTGTCTGCATTCAATTCCACACTGTGTGATAACACCACAGCCTTTATGAAGAGTCTTGCCATCATTTTTGACATTAAAAAAACCCTCCTAAGATGTTTGACTTATCATTGCTGGAAACAGATGAACTGTTTTATCTGGCACTACAAAATAAAATAAAGCAAAAAAAAGTCAGCCTAAGGCAAATACTTTGCATGGAAACTCTTAGCCCAAACACTAAAAGTTTGGCTAAGCAGTAAGGAACTGAAAACTGAGTAATGTCTACTTCTGGTGCTCCCAGACCCACCTATAATGTTTACACGGGAGAAGTGAACTGTATTAGCTGTGCCAAAGAAGGTAAAGCAATGTGTGTTTCCTTAGTTTCTCAGTAGGTTAAAGAAAAGAAAAGGAAAAAATGCAGACAATCCACATTCAAGGATGGTGAGAACAATGAAATCTTGGTAGGATCATAGCATAGCCAAAGCAGCTGTAGTACCTCCATAAGAACAGATTAATGTCACACTGCTACACGTGAGAACAGCACAAGCTAGTTCCTTAGAAATTATGTCAGTTAAAAAAAAGGTAAATGCACCCCATGACCAAGGTTTTGATTTTACACTAAAATAAATCAGAGCATTCCTAATTAGGTCTGGTTCAAAAAAACCCTTTGCTTCCTAAAAATATGCTCAGTAACTGTTTGGTTTTTTGAGTTGGCACAATGGTGAGTTAGCTCACTCACGATCAGAAAATAGGAAAGTCAGTCACAGCTTTCTACTTCAATAGGATATTCTCTCAGAAGTATAATATTTCAGTTTACAATTGGTATAAAAAATATTTTTACCTAAAAGCTATGAAAGGATTAAGTGAAAATAAAACATGGTTCACTCCTGCCTTTCAGAAAAGCCAATGGCAAATGTTCAACACACTTAAGTAGAACTGGTTGGGTTTCCTAATCCATCCATAGCTGAATTTTGTATCTGTCTTCCACTGATAAAACGTTCACATTCGAGACATAAAAGCAAATGGGTCAAAAACCTGCAGCATGTGGAACCTGAGATATTTACCCTTTCACAAAGTGTTTGATATCACAGACAGAGAAAAAGCTTTGGAAATAATCAGAAAGACAAAGATAATATCAAACAAAAGTGAGAATTTTCATGAATGAAACCCTTACTCTTTGAAAGCCAGAAGAGTCTAAAGTTACCCCTCTAACTTATTAGTTCTTTCAATAAAAAATAAACCTTTTGTAGGAAACCTGACATCTTCTTGTAAGATACATATAAATCTGGCAGACAAAAGTGCTGTCCAAGTATAATAAAATATCTAGCTGGCGACTGCTGCTAAAAGTCCATGCCCCAGATAAATGTGGGCATTTCACAACCCTCACTTGGTCTGAAAGAGCCAGGCTAGATACTGTCAGCAGAGCCATGGTGCTCTGACATGTGCCCAGGCAAGTTACTTGCAATACCCAAGGCACCTAATACTTTTGAAGAGCAGTGTGTGAGCAGCCAGACTCCCCACAGTCAGCTCTCTTAAAAGATGATCTCTTCTGAAAAATCTGAGAAGATGGCACCTGTCATGCACTGAACTTCATAAAAAAATGTGGCTCTGGGAGTTTCTTCTCATTTTTGAACATGTTAATACTATACTGCATGTTAAGGTCCTCTTGAATCTTCAGACTTTCCCACCTTACAAGGAAGATTTGTTGTAAGCCAATCTCTCCATCACCCCAAATTAACATTTCCAGGTAAAACAATCTCCCAAAGGCCCAGCTCTTCCATACTATCTAGTACTTATCGTCCATTACATACAGATGAAGGCTGTGTCCTCTTCTGCTCACCCCCTCCTGTCTTCATATCCCTATCCCTCTATACCTTTTCCATCACAGCTTTATTTGGATATTGTTCTAATTTGTCTTCAAGGAAGAATAAAGATGAAACGTGGAGTTGTAAGCAAGACACTGGAAGAACTTTAATGAGATATCATATCCTGAGTTCACCACAGCTTTCCTGTGTGGCTGGAGGAGAAGCATTAATTTCATTGAAATCCAAGTTTCACTGGAGTAACAGCAACCCTCCTCACTAACTGTACCTCAAGGACTTCTCCAGTGAATTTCCACATCTCTGAGGTTTCTTTCCTTTTCATCAGAACAGTCAGTGTAGCCTGAAGCTGTTACAGGCAAGGGAGCTGGCTCTTACCTAATCCAGTGGGACAGGATCTTTTCATAGATCCTACCGTGATAATTTCAAACAATTTAACTGTTAGTAAATTCAACTTATAAATATGACCTGTGAGTAGGTAAGTGTGTATAGAATTGTTTGCATTTGATACATGCCCTTGTTCTCAGCCCTCAAATTTCGCTCTTCTTCTGATCTGATCCTGCAAATACTCAAATGCAAGAATAATTTAATGTATGATCAACCATGACAGTATCCAGGGGACTATTCAAAGGACTCTTGGCAAAGGATTATTGCTGGCCTGCATATGGCTGGATTGTGTGCAGCTAACACAAGGAATTATATATATTTCACATACTCAGCTACTGATGCAGCTTTTAATGTGCTCTAGGAAGTGAAGAGGTAAGCTTATATAGACTTATTCATTCTATCAAGACACTGATAATTTCTCAGATGATCCACAAAGCAGCAAATATGATCATCTGAATTAACTAGCAGTTCAGCAATATTGATTTTAAATTGGTTTAGACGGGCTTTAACCTGAAATATACTAACTCTAATCTGTCTGCAATAGGCTAATAATAACCTGAAATCTCTAAGTTGGCATTTCATTGTTAATGAGCTGGACAGTAAATGTTTGGCATCCAGAGGTATTCCGGTGTCTCTAAATATCTGGTGATATTTGGGTTGGCTCTATTGGTTTTAAGATCAATAAGCACTGTAACAACATACAAGCAAAAACATTAACTACAATATGCTGAGAAACAGTTCTAGCACACAGAGAAAATGACTGCCTTAAAGGTTAGAAAAAAACATCTCTGGCATGACACAGTGATTACTGGTCATGGAATTTTACAAAGTGTTTTAGTGTCTGTCCCTTTTTCAACCACAAGAAGACAGCAGACTTTCTAATGCATTTTAACAGCAATGACATTTTTAGGAATGCATTAAATAATTAACACTAGTGTGCATGCTGTAATTTGCTAAATGCTTTTCTGCTGTACAAAGACACAGTTCTTCCCAAAACAAAACTAAAAATTAGCACTCAATTGCTAATTAGCAGACTAGAAGACACATTCTTCTGACCTTCTGTCAGACTAAGCTTTCTTCACTGCTTGTGCTGCATCCCTCTTTCTGTGGCTCACCGTTCAACCATTTAGCTTACTTCTTGTTTTCTACAGAAAAATGAATTTGTTTTCTATGTCATAGCATTTTTCTCTTTTTAGCACTAGTACATCATATTTTAAAAAAAGTTTATATAATACTCTATTTGCATTTATAATATGTTTTGTTTATTTTAAAAACCAAGAGCTGAGCATGCACATTACTGATGCAGAAAGCAAAGCAATGGAAAAACAGTCCCTTATTTGTCAGCTGAAATAATGCATGCATTCAACCAAATTTTTCCTTTCAAATTAGAAATTAGAAAGTTAAATGTATGTGCTAAAATAGGCTATAAAAAAAGAGGAGGTGACCAGTGCACTAATCCCCATGGAGTTGGATACCTAAACCTTCATATGGTTACTGGCGGACCTGGATGTTTAGCTCTAGGAGAATACTTTGAAACTCAGGATTTTAGTATTAATTTAATTTCCAAATAAATTCTTTAGTTAGGTAAGGGATATAGAGCAAGCAATGAAGAGACATTTTTAAAAAAAATCTCCAGTGACCTTAAAAATTGCTGAATTTTGTAACAATCTTGGGTCAGACACGTAGTATTGATTAGTTATTTAGTACAGTAATTCACATGAAATTCCTTGTATTTAGTAATATTTCAATATTCATTTCATAGCTTGCATTCTTGTAAAATGCTGGAACTTTTATCCAGTCATCTTCAAATATTTGGCTTTTTTACACGGTTTGCACAGGTTCTCAATGAATCATATACCTTCACATACCTACAGGATACACATCCATGGAGATAATTTGTGGAAAGTTCACTAACATATACACACAATTATACTAATCAATTTAAAAGATTTAGATTTAAACAGTTAAATAATACTAGTGTGTAGTGCAAAAATTTCAATGAAAGAGTTCTTGCATTTTTAAAATAATGTAACAGAAGAGTACAGCCTTGATAATAAAATACTTGGTCCTATGAAGACAGAAACAAAAAATTTTACTAGCTTGCTGATCATTTGATTCAGAAGCCATGAGACTCATAGAAAGTCTGATTTTCAAAACCTGTGGGAAAGGCAGTGGAACAGGCAACTGTGATGAGGCTTTTGAGAGAGTAGAGCTTCCAACTCTGCAGTCCATGATGGACTGAATCATCCTCCTTAGTGCATTGAAACAAAATAAAACAAACAAACAAAAAAAAAATAGAGAATAAAGGAGGAAAAAAGAAGGGAAAGGGAAAAAGAAAAGCCAACCAGATAGCCTGAATGTCAGCACTGGTCTTGACTGGGCTCAATACTGGTGGTTTTTGCATCAGCCCATTTCTCCTTTCTCAGGTATATGTTCATTTCCCTCTTAGGTAGAAAGGGAACATTTGTACTTTCACTATGAAACAAAAGTTACTAGTGAAAGTGGCTCTTCATTAGTAACAAAACTAAATGCTACAGATTATTTACAAAAGCAAATAAAAAGGACCAGGAAAAAAAAAAAAAAAAGAAAAGTTGGAAAGGACATTCAAAAGTAGAGTCATTGTCAGACAATGGCCAGAGACTAACCTAATTCTATGGGATACTTTACCTGTGCTTTGAATGTGATTCTATTAAGGCAAAACAATTACTTGGACCATTCATTTCATTGTAGATACTAAAAGGATTTTCTCAAACAATAGACTTCTCTTGCCAACTGTATTTAGTAAAAAAGCATAAGTGAAATCAAAAGGCTTTCTTGCAAGTTACAAATACATAGACTGAAGCAGGCAAATTTTAGTCTCAAGTTCCTTTCTTGAGAGAAGTTTTAGGCTCACACTCTTTGGTCTTGTAACATATTAGGAACATTAGGAGAACCATTTCCATACAACTTTGTTTCTTGGCTAAGAAGACACATTTTATTTTCATCCAACCCAATTCGGCAGCAGCTAGGGCAGAAAAAAATCCTATGTTCCAGAAGGCTTCCCAGTTGTTTCAGCCTCATCATTTATTCCCCCAACTGTCCTCCAAGCCCCTGCTGAAAATGCTGGCTTTGCTTATGCTGAAAACTAGTGCAGGGCAGAGGATGTCTGATAGGTGAATAGGATTAAGAACCCCTTTTCCCACAAAATGCTGTTTTTTCAAATAGCAATGTTGTTCCATCTGTGTAACAGTTTTTATTCTGAATGTTTAAATCTGGGAAGACTTTTTAACTAGGCTCAAATATCCACTAATTAATTAGAATTATCACTAGGCTTAAATATCCAATTCTAATTATTGTATGATTAAAATAATAATGGTAAGTTTTTGTGACTAATGAAAGAAAAATGAACTCTTAACTGAACATTTCACAAATGTTTCATGTCAATCAGCAAATAAAAAACACTTGAATTTTTATTGCAGTATTTACTTGTGTTACTGAGAGCTCTTTAAGGCATCAATGAATATAACAAACCCATTTATTTACAGCATGTTTTTGCTCTCACTAGGATTGAAGTGTGCACAGGAAAACAGAAAATGTTCTCCGGGATGTCTTAATAAAAACATATGTAAATAGTTGGGAAAACAAGAACAGCAGCATACAGCAGCAGCAAACTTCTAAAAGAAGTCTAAATTGTTGCTGGCAGGTTTTTCTCCTAGTTAAATAGAAAGGTGAAAATTCCCATTTAGGAAATGGGAATTTCCTAAATGCAGAGCAGGCATGGTTTCTGGAAGAAGATTATTGTACAGGCTGGCTTCCAAAAATATGGTGGCTATATTACAAAATTAGATGCAAGTATGTGAATAACAAAAGCTAAAATCCCTAAGAATAACAAGATTCATTTGATAATTGTATGACTGCAAGATAAATATTGTCCTTTTAATTTGTGCTCTGACCACTGAGGATGTGGTCAGAGCACAAATTAAAGTTTTATGAACAGCTTTCCAGTAGCACCTGGATCTATGCAGTGGCTTCTCTGAGGCAGCTGGATAATTTGCCAGATTATATTTCAGGTGGATTAAACCCCCCAGTCCAGCTCAGCAGCTACCCACAGTAAACAAGTATACAGGGAAAAACACAAGGGGAAAGAAAGCAAATAAAGGTGAAAAGACAGATTTTTTTACTGGCATAAAATACAGCTTCTCTTTCCTTTCTTATTTTTCTTAAAGATGCTCAGATCCTTGTATAATTGCATTCTTTTTAGAGCTGGGAGGTAAAAACTCACAGCAAAGGAACCAGACTTGCAATCACAACCTGAGCAGGTGGGGTATAGAACTGTTCAGACAGCTCACCTGACAATCTCTCAAAAAAATGCAGTTTAGCTCTAGAAAGACATAGAAGTTAATGCAGCTTTATGGCAACCTTCTGTATGGTTCAGATAATCTATTTGAAATGTGAAGTGGAAGACGAGACCTCCATTTGTCACATCTTCCCCTGCAGATATGTGAAGAAAAAATCAGAACTCACCATTATTCACCAGGACATGGAGTGGACAATTCTTTGCTCTAAACTGCTGCACAAATTGCCGTATAGACTTCATGGAAGCCAAATCACAATATAAAAACTCCACTGGGAGAGAAGAAGAGATAAAAAACAAAGAAAATTAAGTCAGTTACTATGATATAAGAACATATATACATCAACAAGGACTTCTGTGATAATGTCACTAGTAAAATAAAAGTCTTAAAAAGAAAACAGGCTTTTCAAACTCATCGGTAAATCTGATCTCGGGTTCTTTCTTTCTCCTTCCTCCTTTCATTTATATTTTTAAACTATTGATTCTTCACAGAGTGAATATAGGGTAAGTGACTGTTAGGTGGTGAAGAAGGGCATCAAACAAAGCAAATATGCACCAGCCTACTGCTCTTACTACTGCTACCACCTAGGAAGAGGAGCTACAGCTCTGAGATGATCAGGACAAGGCAGCTGGAAATCAAATGGGGAGAGAAGGTACATCAGGCTCTTCAAGGTTTCCCTGTGTTTCTGATGCAAGTGCACTGACCTTCATTTTGTCCTAGGTTATCTGCTGAGTACCTGCGGTTGGAATGGTTTGTAAAACAAAGCTTTATTGCCAGTAGAGGAGAGATGAGCAGCAGCACACCCTGAACACAGCTACTCCACTGTTCACTAAGAGCAAATAGATCATCATAAGTAATGCTGTGGTTCCTGTGGGCATCCAGGGACATTTGGTGTCCAAGTCACCTGGGAGCCACAACCAGCCACAAAAATACCATTTAAATGTGGGTAAGAGTTGTGCTGACCCTTGGCTTTGGCAATGGCAGTGTGATTTGAGAGTGAGATTTCATACCTCACATGAATATTGTGGGTGGCATGCTGCCTACGCTGCTGATGTCAGTCAAAGGGGCAGGGTGGCAGGGGCAGGGGGCTGGCAATCTGACTGCACCAATGAGATTGCTCAAGGCGCACAGTTGTCAGTGTCTCAAAATATATTTGATACCAGTACATCTTTATTTCCAAGAAAACACATATCAAACAAGTGTCCTTTCATCCAAAGCACTACTCAGCCATCGACCTGCACTAGAATGCTACAAAACTCATTAGTCAAAATAAAAAATATTACATGAATCCCCTGAAAGCTTTAAACCCATCAGGTCTTAAAATTCTCCTGCTGCAGTTGTTCAGCTTTCAACTCCAGGCTCTCACAGCACTGCCTCATTGATTGCCTTGCCTTGCATGAAGCTATGACCAGAGTTATGAAGTGAAAAGAAGCCGTGCCCCCTCCCAACAGCAGTAGCTGTCCCCACAAAAACAATCCAAATTCTTTAGAAACTCTGCAAAGGGGAAAAAGAAAGAAAATGATGACCTTGTCCAATAGTTTTAGCCTTTAAAAAAGTGTATATTGCAGGCCAGGCTTTTGGTTTGTTTTCAGCATTAGCTGCATTTTAAGGAAGAAAACATGATGCTCTACCACAGATATTAGTCTCCTGATTTGCTTGTCGCTGTGAAAACCCAAATAAACCAAGTGTTGTCAATTCCACCCTGCTAAGACACTAGGGCTCTGAGGTGGATTGGTTTGAACCTCCTCCATAAAGTGAATTTTCCAAGGAAGAGCAAAACGTTTTTCAAATTGAGAAAGTCAAACAACAGTGACCAACCTTCCTTGACTAGGTCCATCAGAGAGAAAGGCAAAGGCTATACAGAGCACCTCCCCTTGTTCATTGTGTCTTTGCAGGGTGAGCCCTTGCTGTCCTGTTTCGTTTCCTGAGCTACCAGATTTCCCAAGCTGTGGCAATTCTGCAGAGATGCTCAGTCTCCAGGATGGTTTTGGCCACCACATCAAAGGACTGGGGTTTCACAGTGGTGTTGTCCCCCCTCCTTGCTGCCCTCCCTCCTCCTGGTTCCACAGCTGCTGCCCTGTGCTCCACAGGAAGGAAGAGCCATCCCCTTCCTTGCACATGGGTTCCACACCTCTTCTTATGAAAGAATCAGCCTTTGAAAGATGGGGAAATGAAAGAGATGCAGTTCTTCAAAAATGCCTTTCTGATAGAAGGATTAAGCTGTTGGATAAACAGGCTTCAGTGCAGGCTGTAATAAGAGACCTTTCCACTTATTCTCTTCCCTGGTCCATCAGGGATGTTCATCCTGTCCCTACCAAGGCTCTGAGCTATAATGCCTCTTTATCCCATGTCAGTACAATAAGAGATTAGGAAGGCCTGCAGGCACAACAACAAGATAAATAAAAAAAAGTATTCACAACTGTTATTTAATTCCTTTCCAGGAGAACAGTTTCTTTAGTTCCCTTAGTATGAGGCTTTAATGTTCCTTATATATTTGGAACCTAGACAGTATTAGTCCTCTGAAATTGTCTTAATGAATGTATGTAAATTATTCAGTGGCCTTTTCCATTAAAAACAAACAAACAAACAAAAAAACAAACAAACCAAAAAAGAATGCTTAGATTCCAGTTATAAGATAGTGTAAATA
>JAWWMU010000001.1:80143404-80194393 GCA_035048155.1 Cinnycerthia olivascens | reverse complement strand
AAAAACAAACAAACAAACAAAAAAACAAACAAACCAAAAAAGAATGCTTAGATTCCAGTTATAAGATAGTGTAAATACATTTTTTCAAAGTGGTTCTAAAGTAATACAACACTATCTCATGAATAGAAGTGGACAATTTCTTGATCTCTCTGCAGACGTTTAGGCACTCAGCAATTTTCTTTAATTTCATTGAAGCCCTGCACCTGGAGATGGTAAGGAAATGTAGAAGTTATTAACTTCTGTCAATGAAGAGAGTTGCTCAGGCCATTTCTCCTGTGGCCTAGCTGCTGTATAAAACCACATGAATGGTACTGTAATTGCTCAGATATCCAAAACCTGGTCTTAATAAATTATTAATAATTTGTGCAACAATGAGTGAAGACCTAGATGAAGCTTTATGCTGACTCTGCTGTTGTTCTACTTCATTAGGCAGCTCATCAAGGAAAGAGATTAGGGAAAGCATGATCCACTTCTTAGGAGGCAGTCACATTGCCAACGGAGGAGTCACTTTCAGTACAAAAATATTATCTTGGTGCAGGAGGCATTAGGCCTTCATTAGCTATGATATTTTGTGGCACAGTGCAGGCTCCAACCACTTCTTCATCACCAGTTTGGACTCTGACAACATTATTGACTCTATTGCAACTACATAGGCAAGAAAAGCAGATCTCCACTAAGGACATCCACTAAGATAAATTTTAATCACTTTCCTTATCTGACCTTGCATTGCCAACAAGAATGGTGGTTAGATAATGTGTGCCAACAGAATGCTTTTTAGCTTGACCAATGCAATCTCATCCTTCCTGAAAATTAACTTTTTCTTGCAGCTGTCTGATCTCCCCTCCCTTAATTTTGCAGTTCTGCACAGCAAATGCTGTCCTTCATTATGACTGTACAGTGCCCAGACTAATGGCACACTGGGCCAAGGCTATCATTACTAAACTCATTTACTTGCTTACTCGGGAAGCATGTCATCATACTCAGTATTTGTGAAGCACTTGCCATCTAAAGATCAGAACAAAGCTTCGGAAAGGAAAGCAAACAAACAAATCAACCCCCAAGCTTTTCTTTCTGCTCACGGGGCAGAAACACTGGTGGCCCGAGTCCTTGTTGGTGCTTATTGGTGCGTGGCGGCTCTTTGCCAGGGAGGCGGGATCCCTGGCGCAGCACCGCGCTGACCGAGGCGCCGCTCCCCTCCAGAAACTCTCCCAGAATGTGCCTCCAAGTCGTGTGCTGACTCAGAGGCAGGGCCTGGAGCAGAAACCGAGCTTCTTCTTCATCCCATGGTGATTTTTTAAATCAGTGTACTGAAGGATTACAAATTTAGAAGCTAAGAACAATGGTAAGATTTGAGAATATTTTGAAGCAAGCACAAATATACTGAGCACAAAATTTTTTTAGATTTTTTTTTTAGTTAATAAAGACCAGTGTTTAATAACGTAAGCAAATGATCAAACTGGATTGTGAACTAGGAATGTAACTTGAATTACTTCAGGGAAACAAGAATGGCAATGTTTTTCATACAGGATGGGTATGAGAAAAAAGAAGATGTGCATTAACAGCAGGAAAACTGAAACATGTCAAAATTCTTGTCTTTTACCACAATAGTGGTCTTTCTGCTTTAGAGTTTAAAAATCTAATAAGTTTTCAAAACTACCTAGTTATTTTCATTTTCTGTATGCTGTTAAGTACAGAAATGGAGAATAGAAGCTACGCACAGAATAAGTTACATATATAGTATCTGCAGCTAATGATACTGGAATATTCAGATTTCTAACTCTACTCCATTTTGTCTCTCTTTTTCCTGTACTACTTGCTTTCAGGTATTTCTGTAGTGACAGACAAGCCCGTATTTCTTTCTTCTACTGAGTACGTCCCATGTTCTTATCTAAATAATTTTTCTTTCCAATGAAAGCAAGTACATCCATAATTGTCAGACACTGGTTAAGATTTTCACTCTTAAAAATAGTTTTGTATTCTTTTATTGTAATATGATGACTCAGTTGTCAGATAGTTATTAGCTAATGAAATACAGAAGGAGCAAAATTTCCCAAAAGACAGGCAGATTTACTTATGCTATTAACCACATATGAATACATATGTATATGATGGTGCTACAATTGTTGCTTTCCCTAATTGCTTTCTTCCAAACATGCATCTGCCTGGTGCAGCAACTTTTCAGCCACAGGGAAGTCAGCACAATGTTTTCTGGCTGCACCTCCCAAGGGCCATACAGACCCCACAAAGCCACACTGGCTGCCATGTGTGACACGGTGCCTGCTCCTGCATTTTACACCCTCCTCTTGCTTGGTCATGGTAACTAAAATGAGAGAGCCTGAATGACTGGCATCTGGTAGCTCCTGGAGAGCTTTCTGACACCCTGAGCCTCACAAAATCCAGGAGGAGGCCCAGAGTTAGGAGAGCCTTACACAGCCCCTGGGCACTCACACCCCCCTGAGCTTCCCCTTCAGGGTCAGCTTTGCCATTTCTGTCCACCTGTTTCTTCACACTATTGCCACACCTTGATTCACATCCCAAGTTCCCCTCCTTTTCTTTCCACACCAGCACAGCTGGCTGTGACTGAACATTTCCTCTGTGTGTGTATCACAGGGCATAAAAAACATGAAATGGGCATTTCAGTCTGGTACAGAAGGAAAATTCAGAAGCAAAAAAGCAAAAAAAATGGACAGATATTTCAGTGAACGGTCAGGGACTGTAACTTCTGAGGTCATCTGAACACAGGAAAATGCAATGTTTTGATTCCCCCAAAGAGTACACCACCTAGGCTTGGTTTAGAACAGATTAAGATGAGATAAGGCCACCCACAAACTACCACTTCATATGCATTCAGCTCTAACTTACCATGTTGAAAGTTTTATGGACAGCTACAGCTCTACTACAGCAGAAACCATAAGTCAAAGTCTACTTGCTTTTAGTACTTATGCCACAGCAGTTTTCTATTATGCTTTCAATGCCTTTGTGTTAAAAACAAATGCAGGGGATACATTCTAAGGAAAGCTGCAAGTCTGCCCAGAACTGCAGGGAGCTGAGAACTACACAAAGGATTGCTCTGCCTGTTCCTGCTTGCCACCCATTTATCCAGTATCTGAAGATAGCAGAAGAAAGACTTACTTCTTCAGCAAAGAACAAGGAATACTTCCCAAACAAGATAACAAAAAATGGTGCTCAGTAGTCAGGTATCAAAAAACCATCTCAGAGGTACATCTCATTCTAGTTTCTGGATCTCCACAAGGGGGTTATGCTTTGGTGTCCACACATCAGCAAGAAGAAATTATGTCCTGCACATAAAAAACTGAGCATGATTCTGAGAATCTGGACAGTGCCAAGGAGATGTTTATCAGAAAGGGCTCTTGATGAGTAAAAAACCTACCATCTGCTAGATGCTGCACTGCAGAGCTAGGGAAGCTCTGTCAGCAAGGTGGCAGGTGAAAATGAAGTGGATCAAACCTCAAGAAAGAAAGAGCATGAGCTCTGAGAAGAAGACATAAAGCAGTACTCACTGGATTCTACTTGCCTTTTTCCATTACACTGTCCTTGCTGTGAGTGGAAAATGCAAAAGTGGTTCAGCACTACTAACACAAACATGTGGTTTATCATTCTGCCAGCTGGGTATGTGCAGCAGCACACAAAGTACCCATCTACAAGACCTAACTCCTGTTAACAGAAGTTTCCTACATTGTCTGGGTCTCACACAAGGGCTGGGATGCAAGTTCTGCTCAGACATACACGATGACAGAACACTGCATGCTATTCAGGACCATAAAATGCTTACTTTTAAAGGACTTCTCAGTAAACAAAACCAAAGAAAATCCTTCAGGTAAACAAGACACATGCCAACCAGCTGCATATTGAGCACAACAAGAGGCAGCTGACATAATTGCAGCAAGCACATGTCCTGATTATGCCATGATCCTGCCTTCATACACTTGATGACCTCTACAGCTTCTACACCACAAGCATTGCATAATCTCCTCCATACTACATTAGCAGCCAAGATTCACAAGGGTAAAAATTTAAATTGATTAACACACAGAAAATCCTTGTATGTGCAATCCTACTCATGACAAGGGCAAATGCTTAATTCCAGTTGTGGTTATGGTGACAATTTGCAGAATTTTGTCTTCTAGTCTTTCAAACTATTATAAACATGTGACCTTGGACCAATGCCTGCTGGGCATTTTATAACTTCTCCCCAGTATTATTCTCTGTCTTTTATTAGCCTGAATAATTTTGTGGCCCTTTGTCAGACCACTGATCTTTCACAGACTATTAACAGAAATAATAAAGCATGGGTAACTCTAGAGCAGATTTACTTGTGATATACCACTGAAGAAGAAGAAAAATGGAAGACATCCCTCTGGCAAAGTGTGTGAGTGCAGTGGCACAGATCAAAATAGTGAGCATATTTAAAGATATATTGTTTGAGTACTTTTTATATTAAAAGATACATTCACAATTTAAGGCAGCCTAATTTGTCTACAGCCTTTCAGTAGGCAAGGAAGAGTACCTAAATCCATCTGCTTCTTCTCTGAGTCATCCATTCCAGCACCTCTAACTTTAAAGGCAGTATAAAGAGATGAACTTCCTGTGCCTAATGTCAGCTTTTGTAAACAGCCTCTGTGTGTCATCCTCTGGCCAGTTCAGGGTAAAAAGAGCTCTGCATCAGTGTTACAACATTAAGAGAAATCACGTTAGATAAATATTAGAAATTCATGCTTTTTTTGCTTCTTCATGAAAATTTGAACTTTTTCTGCTCAAAGAGCTACTATAAAATAAAGACACTTTGTGTTGCCATTTCTTAACCATAGAGATTTACCCCATTGTACTAAGAGAAATAGGGGAAAACATTTTCAGCTGGGAGCTGTTTTCTTTCTCAGAGGTGGAAGAGTAAATTAAAAAAAAAAATTTGCTGTCAGAAACTGAACAGTGTGCTTTAGCTACTTCCAGCTTCCACAAGAGAAGTGTGTGGCCTAGTACAGCGATCCTTTAACTTGTTACATTCAAGAAATACACCAGTAGCTCTTGTGTACTGGTTAATTAAAATGGACAAAATTTAAGGAAAAGAACAATGTCCAGTTCCATCACTACCAGCAGCTCCCGTTCCTGCTAAAATGTCAGCTCATCACAGGAGAGGCCCCTGAACAGCTTCACTAAGCACATTGCCAGAGCACTGAGACCTAACAGCAGGACAGAGGAGAGGGGGTCCATCTAAAGCAACACAAATGCCCAGGTGTGACTCTACTGGTTGCAACACTAGGTGGGATGTAATTTAGATATGTTACCATTTTAGTACAGTTCATACAGGTATGGCATGCTTTGGTTTTTCCAAACATGCTATCAGTGCTTTGCTGTATGTTACCTGACATTTTCTGTTCAGTGAGACCAGAGCTTGAAAAGAAATAAGCTGCCATAAGCTTGTCACCTTGGGAGGTGATGGCTGCAGTGGTATCTACAACCAGCTCTCAGGGTGAGAAAGGTTATCTCAGCTTCCCATGTGTAAAATTTCCTCCAGATTATCCACTGGGGAGACTAAGCTTTTTAAGAATAGCAAATGTACAATAATAGATACATATAAAATATGTATCATATATATAAAATTTCCTCACGTGCTTCTTCCTCATGAGTTCAGGTGCTCATCACCCAGGTTTCTGACCGTAGAGAGACAAAGTCCTCTGACACCCTCCCCTGTTGCTATGGAAAGACTTTGTTTTCACCCCTTTGAAGAGTTGTTTTAAGAACTCCTTCTGTCACCTTTTTGAGTATCTATGGGTGTGCTTTCACATAAATTGAAAGGAAATATGACTTTGGTTCTTCATAAGACCATTTAGAGCTCTGTGAAGAAATGGTGGGAAAATGCCATGGCTACATTAATTTCAGTCTGAGCCAGATACTCAAAAGAAAAAAAAAAAGTTGCAGTGAAAATGTTTCTCATATCTGTTTCTGAGGACTGAGGAAGGCAGTCTTTCTCCTGTTAACAGCTGAGCATGCTTTCCTCCCTCCAGAAGGATCAAAACCAAAAGGACACACCCGGGTAAGATCCCTCTGTTTTATGGGGACAGAAGAGCTCACAATAAGCTTTTGAAGCTTCATAATTTATGGACAGAAGAAAAGATATTTTAGAATACCTTCTTTACTATTATTACCCTTGTTGCAGGGGAATCGGACTGGACAATCATTAAGAGTCCCTTCCAACCCAAACTATTCTATGGTTCTGTATATACACTTTTAGACTTATTTTCCTCTTGCTCCCTGGTGAACAGATTTTTATATTAAATTTCTTTACTGCATTTTGTGAGTTGTAGATATGTTTGTTTTTTTCTTCACAGGTGGCATTTAGTCCTTGGAATGGCTTAACTCTACACTGTGACATATCTCATCTAAAACCTAAAAATATATGGCACATATGTGGAGCTATTGACAGTCTGTGTTGGGACTGAAACTCAAGTGAAGAGCTTTTTGGATACAACACAGAGTCAAGCTGTTAATGAAGATAAAAGTCAGCAAGGTTTGTACAAGATGACAAAAGGAGATTGTACTACAGAGCAAGCTAGGAGCATGATTCTTCCTAGAGATTATGCTGAGTCCTCAACTGATTTAAACTGGTGTAGTTTTGGAGCTGTCATTTGTTTCCAGTTTCTCAGCTCTGGATTTGTACATTCCCAATGCATCTCGTGTTGCATAGCTTCAAAGCTAAAATATCAAATCACTTGTACGATTTGATGATCAAGGACACACATGAAAGAGAGATGGCAAAAAAAAGTGCTAGAGACGTTTTGCTGGTAGTCTTCTTCAGAATATTTTATTAGATGAGTATCCTGACTAAAACAAGCACCAGCACTCATCTTCAGCAGTGCTCATCTGTCTCAACTTGCAGAATATTTTTCTATATGAACAGCTTTCTTTTCACAATAAATTTAAATGTATGTATTCATTTATTTATTCAAAACCTTTTCTCCAAGCTAGCCAAACCCTACCAAATTCAATTCAGTTTCAAATTAGATACCTTGCTCATATCTGTACACCCCTAATTCTTGCTTCCCTCAGCCTCCCTAATTTATTTAACTTTTAATGCCAAATAATCCCTCACATTCCCAATGCATACATTTTGGAGAGAGAATCAACATAAGCTTCAATCAAATGATTTTCAGAAAGTGAGAGGTTTGTTAAAACAGGGCCTTAATTACAGACACTCAGAGAGCTATAGTGTTTGGAGAACTGACTTTTTGTTTCAGTTGCTACAATAACAAACCTCCAGTAAATTTGCTTTTAGACTGAAATGCCAAAGTGCTGATGATACCCCAGTTCCCACAGTAGCCCAGAACTCGGCCACATTGTTGTGCAGGTCTGGATTCTGTCATGGATATAATTGTCAAGAGATGTGAAATAACTTGTAACCTTCATCCTTGTAAATTTTACCTGCCATTCTAGATTTAAGTATCAAATGTTTCAGTCAAAATTCAGAATGCGACCAACATGTCTTTGTCTGTCATGCAGGAGTTTCTTTCCATAAGCCAATATCCAGTATATACACTTGGAGATCTGAAATAAATCCCTTCTAGTAGGACGTTTGTTAGTCTGTCTAGATATTTCATAGATAATATCAAATTTTTATTCCTAGCCAGACTTTAATATCAGAGAATCGTTATGTGATGGCAAAGCAGATCTCCCATTGGCTACATTTCCTGAAAAAGGCATACGTTTTCTGAGAATATTTGCTTACCTTTTCAAAACCACAAAAATAAAAACCTGTGGTGTGAAGAAGCATGTTTGTAATAAGCTTCCATATTACCGCAAAAACACCTCAGCAAATATTCTGCTTCACACCCTCTGAGGTACCGCAGAGAGGCTGATAATGTCTCTGTTTTGTAGTACTTCAAGGATAGAAACCTTGCAGATTCAAAGAAAATAAAAAAGAAATGAATAATATCTCCAAGCTCCAGGCAAGAACAACTTGGAGTTGTCCAGAATACTAAATCTTTTGCTTTAGATGTGAGAACTATCCATAAAACATACTTCGACAAAGACTACTCTCCTTTTCCCTGGAGGTTTTCTTCTTTTCCCTCTCATGTCAGTCCTAGTGCTCATGAGGCAAGCTTGAGGGGCTCTCAGATCCAGCTTCAATCCATGTTTTTGCTTTTTTTTCTCTTTATTTGGAGACACTCCTTGCATGGATAATCAAGGCACTGCTCCCCTGTGACAGCAGAGGCAGCAAAGCTGGCAGAGGGAGGCAACAGAAGCAGGTAGCAGGGGTGGAGGAGCTGCAAGAGGCCAGGGCTACCCCTTCAGATTGAGGGTCAGGTTAACCACAGCTCACTTGGTTATCCAGTGGTGTTGCTGTTCTCCCCTCACACACATTCCTCTCTTCATTCCACTCACGCAGGTTTGCTGGTGCCACTGCTTCCCCTGGTCCATGCTAACTTATACCTGGGATGTTACCTGGGTTATGGTAAGGGAATATCAATAACCTTGCACAGCAATGCCATCATCCTTTCCTACTCCTCCAAGAATCAAGACACATAGGCTTACTTTTTCCTTTTCTTCAGATCTGTCTGACTGATGAGGCTGCTTCTCTTTCATGCTTAAGCAAGCTTAGCTCTGTAGAGGGCTTCTAAGATATGATTCATCTGACCTGTTTCACGAATCTAGTTTAAGATGAGATGAATCATGTCTTACAACTATTTATTCCCCTCCACAGACTGCAAAAGGAGCTTGGGGACACTGACTCAGATTAAAACTTGTGCTTTATGAACCTCAAAAGTTAGGTGATTTGAATCCTGGTGTTCAATTTCAACTATTAATGAACAAACAGAAAAGAGGTGAAAAAATCAGAGAACAGGGAATGTGTGCAGATGACTCAGTGTTATTCACCATACTCAAGATTTGGAAAAAAAAAAGAGAGTGAGAACTTCCAGAAGAATCTTGCCAAAGGCTCACAGATAGCTGTAACACAAAGAAAATTCATGCTGGAAAAAGATAAGAAGTCTTGCAGGGAGTGTTTAAATTCTTCCCTTATTGTGAATGCCTCTGAAATAACTGTGACTTCTCAACAGAAAATTTGAGATACTGTTGCACACTCTAATTCACAAACACATCCCAAGAGTCAAAGATGGTAAAGATAGTTGTAGTGCCTGGTTTTGGTGAAATTGTCTATGTACATGCATGTATCTGAGACTGAGCTTAAGCAAACTGCAAAATATCATAATTTTTACAATAATGACACTGTAGCTATGCATCCCAGGTGAGAACTGGCAGCTTGCTGCTACTCTATAAATCACACATTTCTCACAGCTACTAATCTGTTGCAGAGATCTTTCAGGCTAGCAAAGTGACAGGAAAAAGAACTGCAAAAGAATACAACGCTAAGAATAGAGCCAGTCTCTTGATTGCTGCTTCACAGGCTGCCCTGTGCACTGGATTCCATCTCCTTTCTCTTTTTACATCTATACATATAGGCATTTCTTACTATTTTTATGAATGTATTCATATAAAAAAGGTTTTGGTTTTTTTTCTTTGAGATGGATTCATCTTTAGGAAACTTTAGATCTCTCCCCTCACCCTATCCTGTTTTGTTGCTTTGCTATTCTTCTTATCACACCTCCCTTCCTGGTCCTCCAGAAGTTTTAACATGATCATTCTAATGCAGTGTTCCTAGTCACTAATGGGGCTTTAAAGCAATTATCTTTCATGGCACTTCACTGCTAATGCTGACCTGGAATTTCAGGTAATGTCAACCAGAGACACTGAGCAAGGAGCCATAGGGTTCTTCTCCTCCATCTCAATATTCAGTGCTTCTAGTATTTTCACTCGTCTTGAAAGCAGACTGACTTTTGGATATCTGTATAATTCTTGCCTTTAGGAATATGGATCTTGTATATCATTCAGTATTGACTCATGCTGATAGGTATTTTCATTATACATTTTGTGAAAATTCTTTTTGTTAGAAAAAAATAACTCTGGGAAGGCTATGTACAGCTGGAAAAGGTATACTAATTTGGGAGCTATTTAGGAAAGAAAGAGATACTTTTAACTGCTTATAACCCCTTTTCTCAAGAAAAACAAAGAAAACTATCTTTTCTAAAGGTACATCTCAGGAGACGTACCAGGTGAACAAAAAGAGAATTTTTAAGTCTTTCTCCTACTCAAAAATCCAACTTGTGCATGACAGTCTTTTTCCACTGCCCTTTACACCAGCTTTAGGGAAAGAATTTCCTGTGCAGGTAAATCTTTGCATCCCCTTTCAGTGTCTCGACTTTAAGGAGATACTTTATTGGCTAAACTAACTTTTAAAAGATATTGGTGAAATAGTTCTCCAGATCTGAGAGATTTCTCATCTGCTGAAGGGACACAAGGTATGGATCAACGTGTCAGTCGTGCTACGGTGGAGGCAGCCAAGCTTGCCGAATTGGTGAAAAGGAGATGTTCAGCACAGTTAAATTCATAACAAGTGCATGAGCCTATTTCTATGCACACCTGCTGTCTCCTTACCATGGAGGAGACCAACATCAAAATGGTCTGTTCTTTTAAAAATCAAAAGTCACAGCACTGTTTTGGTGTACACCCTTCAGGGAGATGAAGGAGAAAACAGATTCTCATTAGTCTGCTTATTCCAAGGTATAACTCAACACAGTTAAATGGATTTTTCCCCATTCTCTAACCTAAGAAAAATAAACACAGCAAAACAAACCTCTTTTCAATTTTGCATCCTCTGCAGGGAATTAATAATGTATGAAATTATTCTTCCTACGCTTTCTGATGTATTATTGGCGTTTACTTGATGAAAAAGCTAGAAATTCTCCTCACCATAGACTACTATTTCTAATTCAGTGAAAACTCTGATCTTGACACTATGAAGAAAGGAATTAGAGATCTGCATCTGGCAGGATACTGGATCTGAGAATATAAAGGTTCTGGATTTCTGCATATTGATAAGCTAGCATTTTTGAAGACAATCCGCCCCACACATATTGGGAAAAAAAATCAGATAATAACTTTTATTCTTTTGAGCATGAGTTTCTAGCAGACAATCTTTAATAGCAGGTCTGGATCTGAATGGTCCTGTTTGAATACATTTTGAATTGCTGCAGAGCTCTAGATTAATAGTGCTGCAAGATCAAAAGTCTGTGATGCAAAATTTTAGTGTTGCAAGTTGTAACAAATAAAACCCACACTGTCTGCTTTTAGCAGATTCTCACCCACCAAAGTGCCTCCATAAGCCTGTGTTTATGGTTCAGCTCTACATCTGTAAAAGGCTGAATTTGGCCTCCAATGCCACAGGAGCCACCCTGGCGCTAGGAAGGGTGGTGGGTCTCCTTCCTGCCCTCTCTCTTCTATCCAGGAAAGGGCAGCACAGATGAGCTGATGCCCACCTGGGGAAACATGTCAGCTCTGCTTGGGAAAAAATGGGGAGCGGGGCTGCTGTGAAACTTGGAGCAACCACCCAGCCCTTGCATCACTTTTGCTTCCTCTGGTTACTTCATAGGATTGACACAGATTCCCTCAGCTGTTGTTTTGGGGGGCCAAAGTAAATTTGGTGAGCCATGTATAAAGCTCTGGAACAGCACATTTCTAATAGGTAGGTAGAGTGCTAATTTAATGGTAAATTATATATTTGGGTTAGCAGCTTGGCT
The DNA here is from genome assembly GCA_035048155.1 of Cinnycerthia olivascens. Lineage (NCBI taxonomy): Eukaryota > Metazoa > Chordata > Aves > Passeriformes > Certhiidae > Cinnycerthia > Cinnycerthia olivascens. Next base: position 80,182,745 of record JAWWMU010000001.1, on the reverse strand, counting down.
GCTTTGTTGTTTCGTTCTTTCAGACAACTTGGATGGCGGCCACCAGCTCTCTGTGATTTATCTCTATTTAATTTTTCCACTTTTTCAGACCTTTGGCTGTTGGTAATTCAATTCCTGGCAACTGCAGACCTTCACTCCCTATTATAAGTTACACCCCAAGGCAGACATACTGCCATCTGCGCTGAATGGTGGTGGTAGCTAGTGCATGCAGAGAGGCGAGTGTCCAGATGCCACTTGGGCTCTGAAACAGCTTTAATATACAAATGACTCTTTGGATTAGAAATATTATCTAAATCTAAATATGAGCCCCTCAAAAACATTGCGGTACTCTCCCAAGGGATCACTCCACTTTTGCATTTTTCTTGTCCTAACAGCTTTCATGGATAAGGAAAACTGTTTTCCTTTGCTCATCCTCTAAAATCATCAAAGGAGGAGCTAATCCCCATCCAGTCATCCTTCATACACACCCACTTCTCACATCTTCCCTTATCCTACCCTTCCAACTTCCATGTTCTCCAGAAAAAATCTTTTTTTGGGAGATTTGTGGTTACAGCAAATCAGCAGCTGCTGCTTTCCTGAGAAATATATCTTATTCCCAGCTACTGGCAGCAGCTCTCCACAGGTGGTAGGCTCAGAGTAGTGCCACAAGGTGCTGCTGTGCTTATGAGCAGGTAGACATCATCGCCTGTCCAGCAAGCCTAAAAATGATACTAGTCTTGGCCTGAATTAAAGTGGGATGACTCTATTATAGGCATAAATTACCTCAAAATATTTCTAAAGAGCTCAAAAAGACATCACCTACTGTGAGGTGGGAAGACAATTCAGGAATGTCAGATCAGGACCAGTACAGCCCATCTTCCTGGCCTCCTGCATGACACAGGGCCTGATCCCACGCTCACTCACTCACTCCTGAGCCAAATCTATAATTTCTCATTGAGCTATGGCACAGCTTGATGAGCTACTAGCAAGAAACAAGGATGCTTCTACTTCTCCATGAGCTGGTTATCCTGGGATGTAGAAAGGCTATGTGACCATGGCTTCCTTTCCTCTGATGAGAATGAGGGACTGCAGTGGTTATCCTGTATGATAACCAAGGGGATGGAGAGTTGCTCATGGCACCACTGGAAAATTCCTTTGTTTCTTTTTATGTCTCCTTGGATAAATATTTAAATGCACAAACTGCAGGTTTATTGGCATCTCCTAAGCAGAGATCCACCTGACATTATGCAGGCAGTGTTTCAGCTGTCTCCACCCAAAGGCTTCAGTATCTGTCTGATAATGTATCTTTAAACTTTCTGGACTTCACAGTGAGAATGTGAACATTTCATTTTCTCCTTGTTGATAAGCACAGCTATCTATAACACGTGCAAACAGCCTGTGTGGGAGACAGCCCACCATACTCAGCCTTCATTTCTGCTTTAGGGCTCCCTTCCCAAAGACAATAGGTGAAGTGCAAAGATGTCAGGCTCTCTAACACCCATCCTCTGATAAACTGTCCTGAAAGTCATGACAAAAAAGTCATGTGTATTTCCTATTTTAAAAAAACTCCATTATTGTTCTCTAAAGACATCTTTGCTGTTGCCTCAATGAAGTTAATGAAAAAGAAAGGGAAGCCCGAGCCAAATAGAACAGAGAACAATTTAAAGACATTTGGGGAACGTGGAATTAAATTCTGCTGGAGGGCAATATTCACTTTCCACATAATTTTGTTTTTGTGGAATAAAAGACTTCTTACAGCTTGGCAATGCTTTTTAAGAGATCTAAATTTCTAGCAGAAAAAAACCCTTTAAGATGCTTGACTTACATTGTTCCAAATTATTACATTCTTTAGCTCTAGTCAAGATGATTTTGATATTTTAATCTCTATTTTATTAACATAAGCAGAAGTTGCATTGTGTGTGAATAAGATGTGACTCAAAGAAATGATTTTATACTACTTTAATGTAGGACTGTTTTCAAAGATATATCAAAAAACCTGTGAAAGCAATTTGTACTTCAGTAAAGATTTTTAGAAAATGAAGAAATCAAGAAGAATAAGGTTTTACTCAATATCATTCTACTTACAGAAGCAGAAGGTAAAGCATCAATATTGTCCAAACTTATCACTTTCATATTTTAAGAAGACTTTCAAGCATTCACAAAGTGAAGCACAGACTGCAGAGCCTTAAAAGACACAGGTCTAGAAAAGCCACTAGCCATGAAAAATCTAAGTATTCAGGTGAACCAGCAAAGCTCAATAATGTGCAATGTGGTTTATATACTTGAAACATCCCAAGATTAGAAGAACCATAGAAAAGGTGAGATTGTTTTGTACAAATAGAGAGTATCCTGTAGGGCCTTGCTGCAGTTACAATTTAGTGGGATCCCTTTGAAGCCCAAGGATAAGCTGTCCTGTGCGAGAACATCAAAGCAGTCAAATAATGACACACTGGTGTGGCAAATGCCATGGCTTTCCCTTATCTGCTCACAGCTCTGCATTTCTGCAGGGCAGTGTGGGGAGCAAACCGATGTGCACAGGGATGGCCCCACTGATACGGAAACTCGTCCGTGACGATAACAAACGGTGCAATTATCACATTCACAACAAAGCACAGAACTGAAAAATTACTATTTCAGCGTTCATATCACATTACCCAATCTACCTGAAAATAATGCAGTGGGAAAAACCCGTTATGAATTTTGAAAAAGCGCTAAAAAAATCATCAGACCGTGCAAAAGACATCTCTCTCACCTATGAGCTGTTTCCTGGCCACTTATCACATTTATTCCAGCAGTTTGTGTCCTCTATCTGTTAAAATGTAGCATAAGCTGGGGAAAGTATTCAGTGCTATCTGAATGTTTGAGAGCTCCTTGAATCCAAGATTTCAAACAGCTTTGAGAGCAAAAGTGACAGTGTTTATCAGTAAGGGTAAAATACAGGAAAATAATTATATACACTTGTAGTTAATTATTTCACTATTGAAATGCAAAAATTGATCTGTGAAAAATAATTATTAAGAACTCTTAAGAGTGAAAATACAATGGCAATTTTCTAAATTAATTTAACAGTTGACTTACTTTAATTAGTGATAAATTGTTTATTGCAAGTTTCTTTAATCACCTTCTATTTACACATGGGAGCCTCAATCTTGGTTGAGTTATAGAAATCACTGTAATAATAAACAATGAAAGATATTATCTGATCCTTACGGGTTTGTGTTCATTTGTGGAAGAGACAGCAAAAGGATTGAAAGACTTATTTTTATTTTACTTTATTAAGTTATGTGCAAACCACCTATTTGAATTTAGGGTTAGAGAGTGTGAAATGAGCAGACCTTTTCAAATGGGCATATCCACATGTCCTATGTAATATTCCATAAAAACTCACCAACTTCTACTTGAAATACATCTTTTCTTGCAGTATTATGGGAAACCTAAGTCATAATTTCACTTATCCAGCTGATGGGAAAATAACTTCTAACCTTCTAACCTTCACGGCTAGTTTACACCTCATTGGTTTTGTAAATTGCCTTTTACTATGAATGTGCTTCCACCGGTTTCATTATTTGTCCTAGTGACATATCCATGAACAGTAAGAGCATCTTCTCTCACATTTAATTACTTTTGGACAAAACCAGCCAAGTTCACTTAGTCCTTTTTTGTTAAAGCAGACTGTTTACCTCAGAAAGCCTCCTCTATTTCAGTTTGAGTTCATTTTACTGACCTTGAAGACCAGGACAGTACTTTGTATTTTAGATGGAATGCAATGTAAGTTGAATATTTCCTAATTTCCTTTGGGTATACACCAACCAAATACATCTGAGGATCATCTGTCTTCTCCACAGGTATATGAAAGCCAAACCACTACAGACATAGCTTCTCTTTGTCACTTTTTGTCATGCTAGTAACACTGAACACACAGACGTCCTCCATTTACTCAGCTATTTTTAACAGATGAGCTTTGACTTTATAGCTAAAGTCTTACTTTGTGTTACAGCTCACAGAAGACTTTTGATACCAGACAGACAAAAAAATCATCTCAGTACTAATATTTTGCAGCTTATTAGCATACTTCTGCTGAAATTCATTGCACCACACAGAGCTTCATTTGAGATGATTAAAATTTAATATAAAGACGTTCAACTAAGCTATGCTGGAAAATCTGCCATTAAAATTCATTTAAGTTTCATCACACCAATCCATGAAAAAATCAACTATGACAGGCTGTGGAAAGTTCACATTTAAATAATGCTCTTTATAGCCGTATACAGCACATAGAAAAAGTCAGCACCAAATATCACAGCACCTTTTTAACACCCTACCCCTTCTTTTCTCAGTCTTTGGGGTTGTATGGGAAGCAAAATGGGAGAGTAGAAGAAAGGACAGTGCTTCGAGGTAAAGGTTTCTGACCTCACTGAATGGAGAAACACCAGATAAGACATGTCAAGAATGAAAACAAAAATGGAGACTGTTTCCACAACGTATAATAAGCTAAAGTAATGTGAATAATAAAATCCCAACAGCTACTTTGGCTTGAATTTTTGTTGGAAGGATATAAATTAAACAACGTCATTTTGAACAACTTTTTTTCTCAAATACGCCTGGTGATCATAAGGAAGTGTTAGAAAAGATAATCATAAAGATGGTTGGAGTTTGGGGTGGGTTTTTTTCTCTGGACTTGTGGCAATAGAGATTTCTTTATTTGGGGATGTTTTTGGTTTTGTTGTTATTGTTGTTGGTTTAGGTTTTGGTTGGGTGTTTCGGGGATGCAGATGTTTGTGGGTTTTTCTTCTATTTCTTTTAATGGTAATAATTTATTTTAAAACTTGTTTCCAGTTTTATCAACAGTACTTAGTTCTTGGAGGGCTGTCTCTCTTTTTTTGACTTGCATTCTAATGAGAGGAATCAAAATGTTCCAAATACACTGTCCCAGTCACAACCAGCAGATCTGCAGCTACTCTGGCCTGACTGAGTTCCTGGCAAGCAAAGTCCAGTTCTGGAACTACATAGCCATAAGAAAAAACTTTTCTGACTGCAAAGTTCTTTAATATTTTTGATTATTCCCTCACTCCTGTTTGACAAGCCATATTAACACAAACTGTATTGATTTTTTACATATTTTTGTACTGCCTTTGTCATTATTGTACATTGTCCTACCAACACATACGTCCTATCATAATTTCCATTAATGCATCATATCTCTTTTGATTTATGACTTTTTTTTCTAGTGTCAAATCATATCCCTCTTTACCTCATTCTTTGTTATAACAGGAGAGGGAATTGGTGATTCAGAGCTTCTTTTCATTATTCCTTCCTGTTTTGCACCTGCCACAGAAAGAATTGTTTTTTCCCAGTGTACAGATAGCTCTTGCACTTGTGCTCTGTGCAAGCTGTGGTGGGTAATTGAAATCCATCTGCTCGTGAGCGATCGCTACAGCCAAACCAAGAACTCACCATCTTGTGTCCTGCTTCCTGCAGCTCCCTGTGGGGTCAGATGTCCCTCTTTTGGCCCAAGTGTCTGTCCTGTTATCCAAACATACACCTCACAGTGCATTCCTTCTGCAGCACAGGCCGGGCCTGGGGGAGCCCAGAGCAATCAGGGGAACATTAAAGAGACCATCCTCGTTCCATCAGACCTGTGACTGGGGTCAGGACGGACCAGCTTGCTCTAATCCCACCCCCTCAAACCTTGTGAACCCAACCCTGACATCTCACAGGATCCACCATAAACCAGTGCTGTGTCTTGTGAACATATTCTTACTCTGGCCCCATGCTTATGATTAGAAAATGCATGGCATGTTTAGGCACATGAATGGCAAGTAGGTTGCATGTGATCTTCGTTTTCTATTTTTCCCTTAATGAAGTTCCATTATGCTGGAAAGAATTTTAATTAAATGCATTCAGGAAACAAGTAGAAGTTGTTTTAAAATTGGATTTAATTATACACTAACTGTGAATACTGTATGCAATGACCTGATATCGTACTTAACATGTTTATCATTAGAAGTTTAATGATAAAAACAAGCAAAAAATGCTTTTGGTCCCTCTAACAGTTGGATAAAAGCATAATTTAATTGGCTTATTAATGGGTAGAAAGTCAGAGGGATCCAGGAACGTGACTATCTGCCTAGAGGATTAGAATAACAAATGTGACAAGAAAACAAAAATGTTTATATTTCCTCTTTCTCAGGTGACAATTTTTAGCAGTTATATAGAATATGAGTACTAAGAAAGTAAATTACTTCCCCATTGTTACATTTGTCAGAGGTATCTCAGAGTGGTAGCTGCAGGTGTTTTGTGGTATTCCTGTTTGCTGTAAAAGCCTGTGTCCAGATATAATAATGGCCCATGAGAAACTGCATTCTTTGTGCATTCTACTTCTACCATGATGCCGAAAAATGAAACTGATTTGCCTGCTTATCTATTCCAGCTTTTGTTCTTTTGCTAAGAATCCACTGACCCATGTAACTATTTTCTTATTCACCTCATAACAGTTTTCTCAGAATTGGTGAGCTCATTAATTTATATTTCAGAACCAGAAACCCCTCTTTCAGAAAGGAAAGGTATTTTGATCTAAGACTAAACAAGATGAAAAATTAATCTCTTCTAAAAATTTTTGTTTCTTTTATTTTGTTTTATCAGCCTTGTTATTAAACTCAATTTGTCATTTGACCTTATCTGCCTTTAACTAGGGGACATACATCCAATGATACCGTCGCTGTTCAAATTTTTCAATCTAATTCAGTCTTCACAGGAGACCACACATTACACAATCACTGCTATAACCATCCAAAATGCTGTATTACAACGAGCTGTTTTTCAGCTCTCCCTAACATATTCTTAGTTGCTTTTGTTGTGCCTTTTATTTTTCCCACTGCTGCTAACAGCCCTTTAGTTTTAGTACCTTTTGCATCCTTTCTCTTAAAATTTATGACAATGGACTATGCTATTCCAGAGAAAATCTACATGGTCAGGCAGAAATTCAACACAGATTTTTTGCCTGGGGTGTAAACTGGCAGGATACAATCTGGCTCTGCTCTGGAATTTGATGTAGAGTTGTGCATAAGCAAGTACACTTGGCCAATACTTGGATAACACCTAATTTTCCCTTTAAGGTACTTTATCCAGTTATTCAGTCATTTCCTTATGTGTGTGTATGCATACATGTATGTATGTACACATATATATAATTTGTTGCAGCAAGTCTTATTTTTGGAGTACCTTTTCAGGGGCTTAAAGTGCTTCTCCTTTCTTTGATTTTGCACAGCACTTCAAAGAGTAAGCATTCTTGACTTCTTTAACTTAGGTTCTTATTTTTTTGATCCACTGTTGGTTTAGGGTTGTTTTCCTTTTTTTTTTTTTTCCCTAGGAAAATGATTGATGCATACAATTATCAGGAGCATACAAAAATGAGTTAAGGCAAATTCTTGCCTACTTTTTTGTGGCCTATGGGTTATCCCAATTTCTAAAGGTTAACAGTGAAATTACTCTAAGGCAAAGCAAGTAATTTAACAGGTATATAATTTGAGGGGTGGGATTTCATTCTTTCTTTTCCAGGCCAAACTGTAATTCTGCCGATTGGAGCCAATTCACTCTGCCCCCAGAAACCAACCACTTCCAATGAAACATCAGCAGAGAACATTTTCTAGCCAGCACTTTACATCAGCCCTGTTCATGCAGCTGAGAAGCAGCTGGCCAGATTTTAATTGAGTTTTCCAAGTAATGGAGCTCAGCATGGGATCAAGCACAAAGAAGATCCGAAGCAACCGAAAAGGAGAGGAGGTGACAGACATTCAAACATTAAATGAAGCAGCAGTAGCTGCTGCGGGCAGGTGTCTCAGAGATCTGCAGCCAATTCCAGCCCAGAATGCCTGGATGATACCTCCTTCACAGCTGGCCTCCTGAGGTTACAAATGATCCTTCTGAAATGTTTTCTCCCTGTGGTGGTTCCCGCACCTCTCCCAAGGGTGCTGGCTGCCCACTGGGGCTCAGGCACCCATGGCTCTGCTTTTCACTCTGCTGCCCATTGGGGCAGTATCCCGTGGTGGCCATGGGGCAAGCACCCTCCTTCTGCTGCCAAGGACCCCTTGCTGCTTGTGTCAGCAGCTGCCAAAGCTGTCAACAGCATCTTTCATCCTTAAGACACCCAACCTGTGAAAGACTGATGGAGGCTGCAGTGCAATTCAAACCCAACACGTTTTGGAAACACTGTGCTGTGGTGAAACAGTGCAGGAAACTCATCTTCTAGGAAAAAAATTCTCATTAGATGAAAAATAGGTGGAAACAGCTACAAAAAATATGTCAGAGCTGTACTGCCGTGTTTCAGTATCATTTGCCTTATTATTGAAATTAATTCACAAAACTTGCCACAATATGCTGATAGGATACAGCTGTAATACTTTAAGCTGTTGTTAAGAATTCAAAACATGACAATCAGAACAGTTCTCTTTATATGCAATTAGAACATTTATTTGCTTGTTCATCACAAAATTAGGTAGTAGTAGCAACCAGGAGCTGGGAAAGCAGCCAAGCAATAAAATTGATTGATTGCCCAAACACATAAAAATCATATCCACAGCTTTCAAACATTCTCTCAAAAGCAGAAAATCAGCTCTTCAGCATTACCAAACAACCTGGTTAGACAGGATGGCAAACCTGATGTTGTATGGAAGACAAAATTTGTCTGTGAGGAGAAACTTACACTATTACTGTCTGCTCAAAATAGTGTGAACTTCCATAAGTCTGTCTCTGTTTAAACCAATTACCAGAAATTATTCAGAAATGTCGTTTTTCTTTATTCTTCAATTACATCAGACATACAGTTTTGTGTTGAGGGAAAACATATCAGTCATATCACTTTTTTTTTTTTTTTCTGAAAAGATGCACTCATTTTACTTTTCAACTGCTCCTTTCATAAGGCTACAGAGCGCTTCCCCACAGCACATCAGGTTTTTTTGGTTCATACATTACAATCAAAGTAGATCAATCCTTACAACCAAAGGATGCAGATTTCAAATTATATCCATTTCTCCTGGACAGCCACATCATTCTGTCAAAGTCAAAATTGTCCAAACCAAGTATTAAATAAGCTTTTATAGTACGAGAAAGGTATGAATTGCAGAAATGGAAGCGAGTTTGGTACATTCACAGGCAGATTTTTCAGTGAAAGGCTGGTATATTCAATCTCTAGTTGACATCAGAAGAATAAGACCTACTCAAAACTGGGTAAATAATTCAACTAAAGGTATTTTAATTAGGCAAATTAACTGCCTTTTCATTGAAAGAAATCCCAATAAGAAATCTGAATTCAGCCTTGGAGAAGGTGATGAATACAACTCTCTGTGTTCCAGTCAAAGTCATCTCAAAAACTGCTTCTGATCCTCACTGACTGAATCAAGGCCACAGTTGTGCATTCAAAATTCACATGGGCTTTTTTTATCATTATATGTGAGAGCATTAGTCAAAATGAAGGATCAGAATTCATGGCACAGAGCATTCAGAAGGATTCAGTGTCTTGCCCTGGCAGAAGCTATTGAAAATCCAAGCGTTTTCAGGCTCTGATCAAGAAAAAAAAATACTGCTGACAGGTCAAAAAACTTGTTGAAATACTTTTCAGAGTAAAAGTTGCTTATGAGACAAAAATCTAACAAATATACAGCAATAAATATCTTCAAAGACTTTTGTAAATATTAACTAATGAAAATTAATTTCACTAAAACTTCTACTTGACTCTTAAGTGGTTGGTTAAACAAAACAGCCAAACAACCCAACCTGCATGCTTAAACTAGAGCTTCTAAAACAGATTTGATCACATTAATTGCTAAAAATAATAAAGCACCATGAATTTTACCTACATGTATTGAATGGATATTACTCAGCAATCTCTGAACTGTAAGAGTTGCAATAGTCCTTTTGGTTTTTAAATTGTGGTTCAGTTTTCCATATCATCATAATTACTGCAGCTGCACTGTTGCCAGCAAAATCCTAGACTTTAAGCTCTTGGCTATGACAGCACATCTAAGTAATCACCATGGAATACTAGGCTAAACTCAAACAGGTTCCTTTTTATGAGCTATATACATGAGCAAAAGCTGGAGCATGTTTAAACAAAGCAAATCAATTCAAGTCAAGCCTCCCTACCTAACAGATTCACACAGCTTATTAAGAAGAGCAAACATGCCTTAATGAAGAACACCCATCTTCTAAATGAGAGAAATAAGGCCTTGGTTGCGCTATCCAGGCAGGGCAGGGCATAGCCCCAGTTTCAGGATGTCTCAGTGCTCAGAGAAGCAAATCCATTATGAAATGAGTTTACCATGGACTTTTCACTCCTCTGCCCATTGCTTGTTGTCCTACTTTGCTACCTAGCAGAGCTGTCTTCATTAGCTGATGACTCCTCACTGGCTACGCCACCCTTTGCAGGATAGCAGGAGTCATGGCTAAAGTGACTTCCTATTCAGCTGGGCTTTTCAAATGGCAGGACAACTTCTCCCACTTCCCCTTCTAGAAAATCCCTAAGTACTTCAGACGCTTGTAAGGTGTAAACAAATACTGGCTCTATAGAAATATTTAGAGTAACATTCTTAGTCAGTGGAAACTACGATCATCCTTTCCTACAATAAAAACTCTTCCTTTCACATATTTTATTCCAATCCCAGCAAAACTTGAAGAAATTCTCAATGCAATTTGGTCAACAATTGTGTCATCCTTGGACTGTGACACCTCAGATGCTGCAAGCTTTTTCCACTGACTTTTCCATTATAGGAAACAACTGTAATGGCTCTCATTTGTCTGTGAGGCAACCACTGCCACGCTAGGGCCAGTGAGTGATGAATACCACGCTATAAATATTCTTTTTAAAAGGTACTCAGACACACAGATTTGGAGGCAACAGTTCCAAACCAAGAAACTCTACTCTCCTTAGATGAACCATACATGGGTACAAAGGTAGTCAGAGTTCTACAAATTACATCTTTGAGAAGACACAGTCTGATTTTCCTTGTATTTTGTGCCAGTAGTTGTAAGCATAGACAGCATAGGCCATAGAAGAGTGAAAAAAACCTATTCTTTTAATTTGCAGCACTTAGCAACTCCTTAACCATGGTGAATTTGTCCAGATGACTAGAATGAACTGGAAGGCTCAAAAGCTCCAGAACAGGAATTGATTAGCTGAGAATCCCTTATCAGAGGCACTGGGCATAGGTCCATGGTTCATATATACAGACACAAATCACATTCAGAAATTAACTGCTTAGTTCATTATGTAAATTTTTACAGCTAATTACAAAATATATGCTAAGGAGTGCTTCATATTCCAAGGGATTCTGATCTCTATGAAAATGATTAAATACAGAATTAGTAACTAGATCAATCATTTAATAAAAATTTTAAAGGGAAAATATAGGAAAATGAAAATGATTACTATACAACTCTGTGACTTCATGCAGAATTAATTCAGAATTTCAAATAGAAAATCCAGTTTGCTTGGAGGTTTTCCTGTTTACCAGATTTAAAAACTGTCTATCTGACATCATCATTTACTGTGCACAATGTATCTTGCAGTCATTCCTTTTCTCTCTCTGGTTGCTTCATTTCTCTGACCAAACAATCTGAAAATATATGGTTACATATGAGGAGAATTCAAATGGATGAAATGCTAATGTAAGTGGCATTGAATGGCATTAGAAAGCTAATCAATATTACTGAACAGATTAAATTACAACATTAAGACTCTGTCACAGAATGCAGCTCGGAGTATATGCCTTTATCTTTTATTCAAATTAACTTCCAGCTTTTCCTGGTTTTGTGGCTTTATACTAATGGAGAATTATGATGGAGCACTCAGTTGCTGCCCAGGTGCTATTATTCACAGAAGTCCCAAACCCCACCAGGCAGTCAGAATATACATTGAATAAATAATATGGTATATGCCACATGAATGTCTGGTTCTATCATGAACAGAAATATTTTAATACTTTCTTTTCTTTTCTTTTCCCTTCATCAGTCAGGAGGTACTCTCATGAACAGCAGATATTTGTAGTTTTGTGGTTAGAGCAGTATTTCCTCATTATCTAGTACATATAATACATGCATAGGACCTGAAAAAAGAACTTTCTATACACAAGGATTGAATTCTGCAACAAGCTGCAGAGATGCTATGTGTTAGCTAAGGCACAAACTCAGGTTCAACCTGTTTTATTGAAACAGAGACATGTCCCACCATGGCACCACAAAAACTTACAGTTCAAGCATTTCAATATGGCATTTAAACACAGTTGTTAACACTTGACAAGAAGAATCCTGTTTTTCCTTGATATATGTTTTTCTCTAGGCCTCCAACTTCAAGATTTGAACAGAAAAGGAGCTTTTTCCTCACTGCCAGAAGTGTACATGGATAAGCTCAATGTCATCTTGACATGTTTCTCTTGGCTGGATTTTTTTTCTATCTTGACTTACATTTCTTCTTCAGAGAGGGAATTCTACGTAATTGCCTTTATGATTCTGTGCAATAGTGAGACCATTAAAGAAATGCATGTTTACAGGCCAGAGGAATCCATCAGTTTCCAGATAATTCATGCAAAACATCATCTTCCTTCCTGTGAAAACATGAACGCTGCAATAGAAAGTCTGTCTTAGGTGTTTCCAAGGTGGGATCTCCTCTACAGTCCTATCTGTAGTGGGTTCTTTCAGAAGAATTATTTCAATATACTACAGTTAATGTATGATATGTGAACTGCAAATCCTGCATCTCTGGCACACTGGAGTTTCTTTCATGACATAAAATTCAAGCTCTCACTAAAAATTTATGGTGTTACAATGATGCTTTATGGTGGGGAAAAAAAACCAAACAAACAAACCAAAAAAAAGGCCTAACTCAAAAGCCCTGCATTATAAATTTTCATTCTTTTATAAATTTTCAGTCACATCAGGTGATCTACCCCCTTTGTACTGAGTATCTGTGAATAAGCTGAGGAGAGAGGTAGCCTGCTTGATCAGAAGTATTTACAAAGCAAATCTCAAACTATTTCAGCAGTCCTGCAGTGATGCATGTGGAGCTTGATATTCTTTGTGCTGAAGTCAAAGATACATTTACATCAGTGGGAGGCTTTAGAGAAACAAAATGAAAAAAGGAAGGATAATGATCAAGACCGTTGAAGTCCTGGGGGAAGTTGTGCTTATTGACCCAGACTAAGGCAAGGTAACACACCACGATGTGAGAAACCAGGGCTTATAAGAGGAGGAGATCAAGCAGGCAGATGGAAGAACAGATAACTGAAGGGAATTATCAGAAGAATTTACATCACAAAAGCTGAAAATAGAGGCAAATATGACCAGTAACTTGCAGAAAAAAAAGATGGTGGTGATGGTCAGCAATTTAGACAAGCTTAAAGCAAAATAAAGCATAAGACTTAGAGATGAAATTATTGATATCTTAAGCAGGGGAAAAAAACCAGAGGGAAAAATCCCATCAAGAGAAGTTTCTGTATTACCCTATTTCTAAGAAGAATACTTCTTAATCCCTTAGGTGTTGCATGAAGTTTCTAGAATACTTATAAGGTTTTTATATATAACTGAATATATCCAAATCAGAAACAATTTGATACAAAAATAATAATAAAAAATGACAGAAAAAGATAATTTGGAAGACCTTCTGCAATAAAGCTTTCTGGTGAAAGACATGAAACAGAACAGAAAAAAAAATTTAGCAGATAATGTTTCTGCAGGTTTACAATAGTCTGTTTCCGAGAAGTCAGGATACTTTGCCACTCTATAATGTCAGTCAGTCTGTGAGACTGAGAATGAGCAATCTGAACAACTGGAAGCACAACAAAGGACCAGCAGGAACTTTAGTGACAACAACAGGAGATTAAAGGAGGTGAACAATTGCATTGAGTGTCTGCTTCAGAATTGCAACTAGAGAAGGAATACTGCTGCGGAAAAAGAGACCAGAGAAAAACAGAAGGATTCTATCCTGGACTAGCAAGGACAGAAATCAAGAATGCACTCAGACTCATCTCCACTTAGGGAGTCCCAGGACAGATCTACTGTGCTTAGTTTCATCAAAAGGAAGCTTCAACACTGATCAATATAAAGCATTTCCTTTAGGGAGGGAGAATAAAAATATCTTTGAGTTAGGGGAAAAGCACTAATAACTTCGGTGAGAATGACACATCCCAACACCCAGCTTGAGATGTTCATTGGAGATCTTTAAATATGAGGGGGGGTCTAGGAAGATGAAAGTCGTGACTAGGAAGCAGCAAGTGAAATAGAGTTATGCAGAAGTAGCAATGGGAAGCCACATGATGTAAGCTGTATGATACCTCACTCAAAAGTAATGCACAAGGCATAAGTCAGTGACTATAAAGGAGAAACATACACAATGTCTTTAGGTTTAAAATAAATGAAAATGGAATTGCCTCCATTGGTGCTGCAAATTCTATTGGCTTATAGCTACTTTTTTATGGCACTTCTGCATTTTCCCAGAGCTCTGAGCTGGGTTCTGCATTGTGTCTGCAAGCAAAATCAATAATTTCTGAAAGGTGCGATGGAGGGTTCTCATGTATCTACAACAACCACCTTCATTTTAGCTGTAGGTAAGGTTTAGAGGAAACAAATATGAGATGAAACAGAGCACAGAAGTGATTAGATCTTTTAGAGAAAATGTTTCTCCCCTCTTGGTGAAATCTACTTCTTGGATTTTGCCCAAAGGGGAAAAAATGGTGGCTTAGTCAATGAGCACATCTGTTTCTAGAACAAACTGTTTTGAGTTGATTAATATCCTTGACAGTACTGAAGAGAGAAATTATTAGAAAATTATATTTGAAATATTACCTTGAAGTTTTAAGCATATGTTCCAATAATCTGAGAGGAAATAATTCAGATTTCTAGGTATTATTGACTCAGAGTAAGGATACTAAAGTTTAATCAGAATTGTACTTCTCTTTCAAACTATATTACTTTTACAAAACATACACTGTAGCTAAAAGGAAAGCCATACAATTGTTATTATTGCATTAACTAGAGTTATAACACATTACAAAAAGGATTTAGTTAAAAGGAATGTACAACAAAACTACTAAAGAAAATTTAACAGGACAGATAATCTTAAAAATGTATAGTGAGATAACTCTTCTTTGTAGTTAATACAGCATATTGTGTATTTATATTTCTACTGAAAATTTGCACTTATTTCTGCTTCTCTCATCTGTTGAAATCGGAAGCTCTGTTCCATCATTAATATTCAATCAAGCTACTCACATTGACTTAACAAAAAGTACCAAAAGTACTACTCAACCAATTTGGACATTGAGTACGTAATTTTCAAGAGAAATCAGACTTCATCAGAATTAATGTTTCTCCTTTCATCTTCATCCAAGAGTGCTGTTGTCAAAAATGCAGAGTATTGAAGGACATAGTCAACCCTAATCTAATACAGTATTAGGAATATTAGGTATTTATTAATTGAATCACTTAGTTATGTAAAAGGAATAAGGCACAGATAAACCATCCTTTGGACCCACCGGCCTTGTACACAATACATGCAAGATTTCTCCTAGGCTGAATTTCCAGGCTCTGTATTACCAGAATAAAAGGAGGGAAAAAAAAGAAGCTAGAGGCATTTGAAAAGCATGACAGCTCAGAGAAATCATCTGCATACCATCTATATGACACAGCTAGAATAAGTCCAGGAGTGTTCACCCAGCTGCAGCCTAAGGGATCTGTCACACAGCCAGCAGCTGCTGCTATTTGACATCTGGGATCTGTAACTGGCATTGAAAAGCAAAAAAAAAAAAAAAAAAAAAAAATAAAGGGAAGAAGGGGGAAAAGAACTGAAGAGTTATGTGAGATTAACAACAACAAAAACAAAATTCCCTATCTCTCCCAACACTAAAGGTACTTCTAAAGAAAGAGGCAAATTTTTTTGCTGCAGATGGAGCCTCCATGCACTGCATGCATAGAGCACACAAATGAAAGGGCAAACAATTCCTGGCAAATGAGTGAAATGAGTGTAACACAATGAAACTCTCAGAGAAACACATTCACACTGCTAAAAGCAGCACTGTGTGCCCATATCTGGCCAGCAGTTTTGTTACTTATGGTTCCATTTACAAAGATTACCACAGCTAAGTCATGCCGTGGGGCTGAGAGCTTCTGGTTAAGGCTGACTCAGTGGTCTCCAGCATTATGCCAAGAGTATCCAATTCTCCAAACAGAGGAAACTTCAGCCTGGTTTCCCCTGACTGCTTAACAGTGCTTGCTGAGCACAAAGACAAATTTCAATCAGTGAAGTGACTTCGCTGAGAATAAGAAGAGCTGGGAAGGAAAAACCATCATGCCAAAGAAATACCCCTTGCATAAAAGACTGGATCCTCCTACCACACAGGGACCAGGTGCACAACATCTGTGGGGTAATGCAGATGTGTGTGTTCCAGATTTCAGTGTTTTGCAAATCTCTGTGAAAGACAATAAACTGTCAATCAGTACTTCTAAATTACTATACAGGCTGCAAACAGCTTCCCTGTGTGTGGCCTGAGCACTTCATCAAAGGTTACTCTCTCTGTCTGAAGAGCTTCTCATCCTCATATGACCCCCTCTTCATCTCACGACTGAGAGCACTTGATATACACGATTCAGATATGCCTACACGAAATCCCAAAAGCTTTACAAAGTGTAATTTTACAGAAGCAAATTGCCTGTTTCTCTGAGCTGGATCAGCAATGTTTCCCCCTGTCAACCCGCAATGCTAGTGAAGCTTTGAACTGCTGCAGTGACTCTCTGAGAGAGAGACCTCCCTGGCAAAGATCACCGGTGGGAAAAAAAAGACTTCTGTGCCCCTGCACGTGTTTCTGTGGCAGTTTCTATATTTGCATCTTTAGGGAACTAACTCTGGGCCAGATTTTGTCACTCCTATTCACAGTGAAGAGTATCTCACTGCACAAATAGTCCCGAGGGACTATACTGAGGCAATTGGGATCATGTTGAAGAGCTCTTCCCACTGTGAGAGGTTTATTTTTCTGTCTGGCTTAAACATGGCTTCAGCTGAACTATTTGTAGCATTCATGGTGGTGGCAGCTTGCAACCTTTATGTGGGAAGGAACATATCTGCCAAGGGTCCTCTGCTCATGGAAGGGGCAGATGACACTCCTTTGAGCTTGGAGCATCTGCATGAAATAGGGAATGAGAAAGGTAAGGTGCACCTGCATTGCACTGATGCTACTCACAGGCACTTCACCAGCAAGTACAGACACAGCACTGTGCAAATCTCTGCAGAACAGATAAAACATTCTAGATAATGAAGACTTGGCCTTTGCTCTTGGCATCAGACAACTTGCAGCATTGTGCTAGCCTGGAAATTACATTTTTGGAAGCTATGGAACAGACAGTTGTATCTAACATGCATAGATGTCAATTCTGAGTACATGTACTAGAAGTGTACTTCTGTGTGAGGCTTGGATGCTGGAGCTGTGGCCATCACCCCAGCAGTCTTTCACAGAGGTCAGAGCTTCTTCCTGAAGCAGTAAGGAAAATCCCACTGCACAAAGCAAACACACAAACATGCACAAGGTATGACAAGGCATATTCATAGAAAACAGGTAGATGAATAGATCAATCACAAAAGTAACTCCTAATATTTTTGTATTTTCTTTTCAGCATATCTAAATTTCTCTGAAATCTTATATAGCAAACTATCTCGTTGATGAATAGCCACTATTTGATACAATTTGAAAGCAGTTTGGATGCCTAGAGATTCTACTGTGTCACTAGCTTAAACGACAAGACACAGGCAGAGGAACTGAAATAGGGAAAAATATCAGTTCATGTTTGGCCTTAAGGCACAACCATAAAATAAAATTTTTGAGTCTCAATGCAGATTATAACTCACAGATTATGAATCCTGGCACATTTACACGAATCAACATCATAGAAAAAAAGAAAAGTTTCACCACTGGCTCGACTCAGAAGACCCATGGGGAGATAGAACTGTTCACTAGAAACACAGAGAAGTATATAAAAATGAACTGTGCAATTCCAGGATATTCAGGAACAAAAATCCCTGAACACAGTTATGTATTCCTGTTACAAAGGTTTATAACTGGCTAGGTTATTGCAAAATTCTGATGGGTCCTTATCTAAATTATTTACTCCATAAATGGCACAAATTATTTCATGCCCTTTACTGTTTCATTCAGTGATCCAAGTTCCCCCCAGCCCCCAAAGCAAAGCCAAAACTAGAGAAAGAACAAACTCTTAGCATTGCAAAGGTTAAGCCTTCCCTTCTGTGGCTGTGATCAATAATGGTTGTGCTCTGGCTGTGTTTAGCTTGGGCTCAAATCCTGCCTGACACACATTGAGTCCATACAAATTTCACTTCAGTTAAAGGATAAGGGACTGGTGAGGGCTGGTATGCAACACACAGAAACTGCAGAAGAGGAAAACTGTGCGTTCTGGGGTGCCGAAAATTTTGCCAGGTTGGTTTTGGGTGAGGGTAGGGGGTGGCTGGTAAACATAACCTTGTACCAGGCTGTGGCCTTTCCCTCGTGGGTCCTCAAACACTCCAGCCCAATAGCCCAAATGGATCAAGACAAGATCAATGCAATTAAAAAGCATAAGGAGGAGGAGCTAAGCGGATTTCCTTTTGTTAACAGTTCCCACATCTAATGGCTTTGCTGGACTGAAGCCAGCTACCCTAGCTACCCTAGACTTTGTCTGGAAGTGGTAGGTGTATCATTTGTTAAACTACTCTTCCTTATCTCATTTTAGAAAATTAAAGTATATAAATTTTCCCACAAAGAGACACAAATTGTTTTGTAGCAGATTGAAATACTTATATATACATATATATATAAATATATATATATATATATATATATATATATCTTCCTGGGAGCCTTTAATCTGCTCTTTCACTGATTCCAACAAACCCTTGTCCTCCCTGTAAAGGATTGAATTATGCATGGCAGCAAAGATTCAGAAAGAAAGGGGCCAATCAGTTAGCTAGAGTTGCCTAGATGTCAGCTGTCTAGCTCCATCTAGCACTTAGGCTGCCATCCTTAAAAGAGCTGTCTAAGGTACAGAAAATCCCATTTAGATGTGCTAGTCTCTCTCCTGTTAGTAGTGAAGGTGTTTGGGTAAAGACCTTGAAGGACTCAACCAGTTCTCAAACGGCTGAGGCTGGTGAGGAGTTCCGTAATGCCAGTGCAGGAGCACAAGAGCCCGAGTTCAAGCTCCCAAAATCATCCTCACCAGCACCACCAATTGTTGGTTTCTTTATCCCCTCATGACCTGCCAAAGGGCACTCCAGTTGCCCAGGACCAGTTCAGGTGACTTTTGTCCTACAGTCAGCTGCAGCAAACGTGTGTGAGCCACAGTGACACCGCGGAGCTGCTCTTTACACAGTGCTGGCTGCTGAAACTGAGCAGGAGGAGGGCTTGTCCAGCCCACCAGCTACTGCTTCTTCCCACAGCACTTCCCATCAGCTCCCAGGGACCAGTGGTTTAGACACGCTTACTGCCCAAGCTATGCCTCAGAGACACTTCAGCAAGTGAGAAGACCCCAAGTTACTCAACACAGTCCGCAAAGGCTTTCTCAGTCACCGAGTTTAAGAAATAGCATAGATGATGTTAGACAGACTGACCATAGCATGCCCAACATTAGCTATGCCAAAGGACTGTTTCTAAAGGAATATCATGCTGAGTAATGAAAGACCTTGCTTCTTGCATGGAATAAAAAATGCATGAAGTATGCCTGAGTTCCTACCTCACAGAGGCATCTGTTGCTATGTGAATGAGGAAAGTGATACATGCTCGCTGTCTCCTGTCATCTTCAGAGAAAAGAATACCTAAAACCCATATCTACAAGAATTTGTTCATACCAGATGAGGTCTTTACACCAGATGAAACTGAGGCTTTGATCCAGCAGGGTGGAGGAGATACCTCAAACAAACCTCTAGGATATATATCTACCTCTAAATCCACATTGCTAGCTTTTGAAATCTCCATCTCTTATAATGCTGAAATATGATTTTATCCCTTGATCACCTTGATCAGAAATTTAAGAATATCAATATTTCATACAACATACATTCACCATATTCTGTCCTACTTCTTGTGGATTATTTAAAAATACATCCATGTCCCTAATGGTTTTGACTTGATGACCACTTCCAACTCAAGTAATTTGGTGGGGGCACGTTGTACTGTAGTCTAGGTATCCAGAACTGAGTAGCTTACCATAGTTTCCAGATTTCCTCTCTGGAAAAACAAAGGTGGCAGTTGGCATTGCTATGTGCCACTGTGTTACCCTGGGATGCAGATGCCACCAGTCAGAAGCAAACTCTTGGTCATTTAGTTTGCACATAACTCTCCAGGAACAATTTGGACGAGATTATATTTCTCAACCTCAGAAAGCCATGTGGCTGCATCACCTAAAATCATGACATAGGTAGGCACTATATAACAGGCACCTTAACTGAGCCTATTGGAGTCTAAACATTCCTAAATAGGTCAAAGGCTCTTTGATCTTGGAGATGAAAGAACTACACAATTCAAAAATATATGTTAGGCACTTCAAAAAGCAAAAGTTAGGCCTGGCAACAGCAGATAATTTTTTTAATAGCGGTAAATAATAAGCACTTCATACTTCACATGATATATGCTTCCTAAGTTGCATCAGATGTAGTCTTGGGGCCTCTTTCTCTTCCCAGAAAGATCTAAGAAAAAGTCTGCTGACCATCTTATCTTACATCTTGCTGGATTCAACTTTTTCATTGCAAGATTTGTTTTCTTAAATAACCTTGAGATGTATTAGTTTGCTTATAGCAAACATGAAAATTGAAATAAACATTTCAAATCATGCATTTTTTATGAAGCTATTTCACTGACACAACTGCATTTTTTTCCCATGCTTTGCTTGTGCCCATGTTTCCCCTCCTGCACAGCAAAACCAGCTAAATCTCCACTTCTATTTTAGCATCTTTCATCTTCTGTCTGATCTGTCACAATTGCACACTTCTACTCAGAAACTGCATTTAAGTTAAAACATAAACCATTTTTTAGGTAAGCATCTACTTTTCCCTCTGTAACTACTGGGAGACTACATAAGGATGTAGAAGTTCTAAAGCTTTCTAAGGCCTCTTATTTCCCATTTCCTCCAGACACCTGCCCATCAAAGTCTTTCTGCAAGTCTGAAGGAAACAAGGCAGGGAAGAATATTTTTCATGGAGCAATATTTCTATGAGATCTGCATAAAAGCATTGCACCTTTGTTCTGGAGCTCCACCATGAAGAATTGTTCAAACATGATAATTAATATGCTGCAACATCTTAGGGAGAAAACTTATCCTACAGGTGGATCAAGGAGTCCAGGTGTTTAGAAAGCTGTCCCCTGCCTCCTCCAAGAATTCCAAAATCAAGTATTATTTCTGGAGCTTTTTCAAACCACCTTCTTAAAACACCTGGGCTCTCTTAGCTCCTTCTGCTAGATATTTCCATGGGAGAGTATAACAGATTCCTCGTGGGTGCCTTGATACAACTCACAAAAATAAGTGATCAATGGCAATGTGAGAGCCAGGTATTCTCAATTAAGATAATATCAGCTCATAAAATAGATTTTTTTTTTTCTTTTATGCCTGCCAATTCTTAATTAAAACAGGTAAAGTAAACATATAAGTGCTAAAATTGAATTTGGAAAGACTAAAATTCCCAAAGACAAGCTGTTATTGACATGTTACAGAATAAACAAAATATTATTTTCTTTACGAGTTTTCACTTTTGGCTTACATAAGAAAAGATTCATATCTAGCCAAAATAAGTCTCAATTTATAATCCTCCCTATACTCACATAGTGAAATGAAGTTTTTAGATCTTCACTGTAATGATAAGTAGCACATTAATAAAAGGAAGTCAGAACAAAGCATACTCATGAATTCAGAGGCTGAGCTGACTGTAATTAAAAAGTCCAACATTTACACATTTTTAGAAACCATTCCTGTATCTCATCCACACCGCTCTGCTTTCTGAGACTTTCACAAAATGAGCCAGGATACTGAAATGACCATTTAGTCAGCAAATTATATCACTCTTGAAACTGAATATAGAAATTCAATACCAATTGCTTTTTATTTATTGTGTTAAAAAACCGTGAAGGATCTGTGTGTAAACAGTTAATGTGTCCAATGTAGCCAGCAACTCTCCAGTTGCAGTTGACTTCATAGTCATCCCTCAGCTATTGCTAACTCTTCCACCACTATTATTGCATCCCTAGGCTTGGATCTGTTTCTTGAAACTCTCCCTTGTGAGATAAAAATCCTCTATGCTGTGAAAGAGCAAACCAAAAATCTTATCTTTATCTAGTCATCTAGTACCTGCATCCTTTTCAGTTCAATATATCTAGGTTAAAGGCACATGTCACAGCATTCACAAAAACCTTTACAAAGCCTTTTGATGTTCTTGCTGGCAGCTCATGTTTCCCTGACTCCTTCTCTTACTCCAACAAAAAGAAAAAAATGCCTCCAAATTTATCCAGCTTTTCCCTACATATTTCCTAGCTTCATTCACTTAAAATTTGCTTCACTTTCCAGAAAAGGTTTCTGACCAGTCAACACAGCATCCCCATTACTCTGTGTCTAACCGCCTGCTCTTCCATCTTCTCAGTAGACTTGACACCCACACACTGAAGTATGTAATATACAGGAGAACTCCTGAATAAAATACTCTCTTTTCCAAAGATGCTACACAGCAGCAGTTTGTATCCTAGTGTGCTATATTCTTGGTGCCTTCAGCTCTTTGCTTTTATAAGCTGCAAGCTTCATTCTTCAGTTCCACAGAGGTTAGCACAACTGTTTTTATAAGATGGGGTGGATTTGAGGCAAAGGCACTGGTTCTTCCCAAATCATGCTTGCTTGTTTTATTTGGGCAATTGTTGTTCTGTACACATATCACTGGAAAAACAACCAAACAAAAGAAGTCAGCCCATGTTTTCAGAGTTAGGTTTGTTTGGAGCCCAAGGAGAACCTTTCCTTATGCTCCTGACTCTAAGGCTGGCTGGCTCATGGTCCTGTTCACCAGGAGCAGTCATTGCCTCTACCTGCTGCCAGTTCTGAGCACTCTCCGGAGAAACTTAGTGGTTCATTTGCTTCCTACCCAAACATGTGCTAGGTGCCAGGTGTTAGGAATTTTCTGTAAAGCAGGCTGGATAGACAGGTGGTGAAAGCTGCTGACAACACAGAAATATTTAGCTTAACAGAGGCTCGGGAGAATCATTAGGAGCTTCCTGAAAGATGGAGCAAAAGGGCACAATTAGACAGCACTAAACAGGGGAATGATTGCAGATACGTGCAAGGTGATGCTGCCGAGCAGAGAAAAATAAACAACGTTCTGGAAGAGTGTGACCTCTTCAGAATAAAAAAAGCTCATTAAAGGATGGACTGCAAAATGCCTGCAACTGTGTGTGTATAGCGGACAAGGGTGTATAGTATAAAGCAACTAAGATCTTTGATTTGTTGCCTGGAACTACCATGAATAAAAGAAAGCAGCAGTTACAGAGACTATTTCTGGCTTGATTTCATCCTTAATAAAGAAAAGCCTGGTTCAGGCTCATTGCACAGGAACTGCAAGCTGTTTGGAACGCACAAGAATCCAGCTGCTTGTCAGGCAATGTGTAGACAAAAGGTGACTGAAACCAGCTAATAGCCAACCTTTACAGGCTATTCTCCCTGCAAATTAGTCTGGTGCTATGCAGTGTTTTCTAAGCAGTCAGACTGATTAGCATATATGAACTCTGGCATATACAGAAATCATACCACTATTCAGCACAGTACAGGTTAAATAAGAGTTTAGAAGCGTTCAAAATAATCCTTGCAATTAACTGTAAATTCATTGGAAACAAAAATATTACAAGGCACGCACTTTAAAATATGTAGTTGAGTTACAGTTCTTACTGACTGAAGAAATAGAGAAATTTAGTTTGTGGTTCTTTTAGTAGCAAGTGTGTACAAGGGTGGGAATAGCAGCTGCCTGCACACTTATTATGATTCAGATTTGAAGAGCCATGAGATCTGCCTCCCAGAACAAATTGATGGCCAACAAGGATCAAAATTCTGGCCTTACTGGAGTACCTCTGTGTAACTGTCCAGATGAATTGCTGGAATTGTCACTTCCCTGATAAGTGCGAGGCAAGCTTCTAATTAAGGCACGACGTTTGAAATTATGAGGTAGAACCCCTGATTAGGTTAAAGTTAATTGTGAGTTTACCATTGTTTTCAAGAAGACATGGAATTGCAGCCCTAAACCCCATTATTTAGAAGGCTATAATACTCCCCCCGCAAGGATTAGAAATATGTGGATGCAACAATCAAGTAGCTTTGTGAGTCACATTTATTGAATGTAATCATACAAACTGTTAGGTACAGAACTCTAGACAGCTCTTCTTAATTCTGCATAAATGACAAGTTCTTTTCTGACCATAATATTATGGCTAATTTCCTTCAATGTTCATTTTTTAAGGAGTTACTTGGAGTTAAGGAGTTACTTGGCCCCTAGGAGGGAAGAATACAGGTCAACATAAATGGAAAAAAAAAAAAGTCATAAAAGGAAAAATAACAATTTTTTTTTCTCATTCTATCTCCTTAAAGCTCCAGTGTGGTTTCACAGGTTTCTACCTGCTTGCTGTTCCTGTCCAGAATGAACATAAAACCACTGAAACAGCTTCCCAGATTTCAATAATGCTTGAGAATTGGGTCAATATATGCCAATAGAAGCATTTCAAATGCACCTGCCACAAAAGTGAGGGGGAGGAATGAGCAGAGCTTCTACCCTCAGTAGCGGTGATCTGCAATGCCCTTTCAGCCTCTGTTGTACCAAACACAGAGCAGTGTGAGCCTCCAGTCTCCAGACAGCAGGGGGAAGCTCTGTGCCTCCATTCCATGGATGGAGGCTTTGGATGTCCATCCTCCTAGCATAACTCAGGGACTTTCCTTGCTAACCTAGAGAAGGAGAATATGTTTGAGTTATCTGTGCAAGGGATGAACAAAAGGCTCCCATGTCAAAGGCAAAAGAGAGGCCACTGACAAGGAACTGGTTGGGGGCAGTGATGAAAATACATCCTCTACATAGATGGATAAGTAGAGGTTAAGTTCCTGCCTTTAAATTTCTGTGTCTGCCCACTGATACCTATTTCTGCCTTGCATTTGGCAGCCAAACTTAGAATTTGTAGTTCTGAGATATAAAAAAAAGGAAGCCAGAAATATTTAGAAACACATACAAGACTTGAGAAGAAAGATTTGGGGAAAGGACAGAGGGATGACTCAGTGGGAATGGAGATGTCAGGGAGACATTGAGATGACGAGGGCAGGAACACAAGAGGAAAACCCATCAATGCCTTATTTTATCTTTTTCTGAGAAAATTAGCTTAATGATCCAGTCACTCTTTTCTGCTTTTCAGTTGAATAATAATGGAAGTTATCTTTCAGGCTTTTCCCAAGGCTAGCATGATACCTCTTCCTAGGACAAAAACACCCACTGGACATAACATGTCATTCTTATTTCATGTTTTTTAATTTGATAGCTTTGAAACTAACTTAACAGAATAGTTGCCAGAGAAAAGATCTCATGTAATCCATATCATTCATGTGTACTCTTCCAATCCTATATAAAATCAGTGAAGAACCTTGTTTTTCCTGGTTGGGCAGTAGGTTTATGTCTCCATCACAGAAGCTAGCTAAAGAGAAACTAAAAAAACTCAGCATAGTGGATGTAATACAAAGAATAGCAAACCATCGTTCCATTTCAAAATATGTAATTTTTCTGACTGTACAAGCACCATTAAGCTGGGATTATTTTTAAAATGGAAAATGAAAAAGCACAATAAAACTATGGGTTGTTCCCATTGATATTTAATGCTAGCTTGTAGTATGCAAATCACAGAAGGCAATGCAATTCCTATGAGTACATGATTATCATCTTAAACATAATATGAAACAGCCAGATATGTGTTACAAAGCTGTATTTTCCATTCTGTAATTTTTTTTTTTTTTTAAGAAAAATGGAAAAAGAGAGATGGAGTAAGGAAAGGAGAGAAAGAGTGAGGAAGATAGAAAGGGGAAAGAGTGACAGAGGGAGAGATGGAAATACAAATGAGCCAGGAATGCTGAACACTTTGGCAGATCTTCAGAGAAGACAAGGAGAGTTAAGTATACAGAATGGAAAGGAAAACACACAATTTTCCTTGATGGGGCGTTAGGGGGGAATATGCAATCTCAGGGCAAGAATAAAGCCTGTACCCTCACATATCCTGCCTTTGGGGGGTTAAACAACCCTTGTGTGCACTGTGCTAGCCCAGCTCATCCTTGTAAGCAGGTACAGCTCAGAAAGTTGTGTCACTGGGACTCACAGAAGCTCTGAGAGTTTCTCTAACATCTCAGTGTAATGAATGCGATTTCTAACAATGAAATCCTGAACTATGGAGTGACTACAGTTCTTTATTCAGGGACCATCTACTCAAAATTCTGCTTAGCATAAACACTAAATAAACAGTCAGCCCATGCACATAATAGTTTCTGGATATCATCTTATCCTCTTTCATGTTTATATGACAGCAACTTCTTTCCAGGTTCTTCTTTCTCTCTGTCTTCATGTGCTTCTTCATCCTTGTCTACGCCTCGTGTTGGTTTTCTCCTCAGTCTCTCTTTCCTCTCAACCTTCAGTATCTCTCCATTTTGTTGGCTTATTAATGTGCATGCTAGTGTCTTAACTTTCTATTTTGGATTAAATTTAAAACTAAATTAAAATATATGAGCATTTAAAAAGAAAATGGAACATGAAATGTGGAATTCATGTTATAGGGGTTTTTTTAATCGCCTATCATTCTGTTATCTGTTTTCTTTTTTCACCCATTTTCTCTCATTTTGTGAGTCTGATTCAGTTGCTCTTTGAACACATTGGTATATAATCCTTTTTATAGCATCCATTGCAGTAGAAGGCTGATTTTTATTTAACTTAAAGACTAAACAATATTAAGAAAAATATTATCTGAAGTGAATCTGCAAAATCTGAAACTGATCTGCAAAAAAATTAGAAATTCTTTAAAAAAATATTTTAAAAATAAAAAGGGTCAGTAAAAAATCTATTTTTCAAGTAAAAGAATAGTTTAGTGTTGGTAGCATAAATTTATACCATCCCTCTGAGGCTGAATACTCCTTACATCATCAGTGACATATAGACAAGGAAAGTTACACCTAGTGCTTAAAAGGAACTGAAGGAACCAGAAAAAAAAGGGTTCCTTTTTTTCAGAAGATGGTGTGTTTTAAAAGATTGCTGCAGTGCCAGCTTGTGGAAAGGGTCTGTGAAGCCAGGCAGCAGGGAAAGCACTGCCTAGATCCATTCCCATCAAGCTGCAGAGAACAGACTGAGGCAGGGAGCCACAGCCACTGTTTCCTTTCAGCCCCCACCCACTCCTTACACAACTGCACCCCACAAATCATCACCCTGCACTGGACCCAAACTCCCCAGAGCATGGGCTTCTTACTCTAGGCTGAAGGAAATTAATTAAATCCCCTGTTCTGCCCTCATTTTTCTGCCTTACAAATCCCGAAAATTTGGGCTGGCAGGTAGCACTTTTCCAGCTGAAATGAAGGATTAGTCATTTTGCACCCAGCTCCTGAAAAATAACCCCCATGGAAACATTTTGGAAGCACAAAGGAATGGCTTTATTTCAAAACATTATGTTCAGAAAATCAGGTAAAATTATATTTAAGAGACTAAGGATATAGGTGCTAAATTTTCAGACATCCTAAGAATGATATTTCTGGATTACCCTCGAGAAATTTACTCTGGCACCAGCAATTTACATTACCTGATGAAGTCTTTTTCATCTAAACAAAAAAATAATAAAAAATTAGTAAGATCTCCATCTCAGACTCCAATAAAGACTGTGCACCCACTGCACAAGGCTGAGACTCCAGGCTCTGCCCCAGACTTCTGCCTGGACAGCTTCCCCACAAGGAGACAGAGGCAGACTCAGAGCTCAAAGGGGGTGAAGGACCTGTCAGCTCAGCCTGTCAGCTCCCCAAACTCCTGCAGCCACGATGTTCTGCCCATCTCCTCAGATACACACACTGCCAGCACCCTGGGGCCCAGGGCTCACCAAAAAAGGCAAACATGGCCCTAAATGCTCTATTTCTGATAGCACTGAGATGAAGGAAAAGTTAATTGGATTTGGGAATGCTGCAACAAATTGTTCTCTTTTGCAAGCAAAGGCAAACATATTATTTTATCCTGCTGAGTGGAAACACAGAAATGGGCACTGCTTTCTGACTAGCATGCTTCTAGAGGTATGACTCAAGCAAATTAAAGACAAACAAACAAACAAACAATATGCTGTCTCTTCTGTCTGTAGGACTGACTGAAAGAGCATCTGGGGAGGCAAACACAATATAGTTATATATCATTGGTAGTCAAGGTAACTACTAATCATGATTCCAGACTAAAAGGTTGTTTCATATATCTTCTAACATAGCAGTCTTCTCCCAGCTGCTTGAGATCATCTTAACTGGAGGGAGAGCCTAAAATTCTCAGGAGAACAGCTTAGTATATCAGCTTTGTTCTATCCCAAATAAGCACATTTTTTGACATCTCCCTCTTTTATCTATAGCTAGTGTTTCAAAGTATAGGCCTTCATGGCACTGGAGATGCACTTTGTCTTCTACTTTCAGAAACAAAGTCTTAAAGGAAATCTCATTTAAAGACTTAGCCAGGGACAGAACAATTAATTTGTGCATCAGCTTAAAGAAAAAAAAAAAAACACACAAAAAAAACCAAATAGACTGGTGGAAAGAGGGTTCAGACTCACACAAAAGAAGGGTTTTCCATAGGATATTTTCATTTTGAGGCAATTTTTAAACAAAATCTTTTTTAAAACAAACTTTTGCAGAAGTTTCTTGTTAAAAAATGCAAATCATTTAGAGAGTGCATTTGCAAATCAACACAAAGCATTGATAAGCTGAAGTTTATTAATTCAAGAAGATTTTAAGGTCTAGATTGTAAAACAAAGATAGTCTTTTATAGTACAGCACTCTGGGAGATAAGTAGCAGAGCTGGGTTGAAAAGCCTTTGATCTGGATTGGGCTGAACACAAACTGCCACTTTCAGGTTAATCCCTTCTGCAGAGATTCTGCCCTTTCTCTGTGTTATTTTATAGATATGAATGTAAAAGTGTTTCTGTCTCTCTTTTCCAAATAAATACTACCATTGAAACAGCCATACCTCTTGGAAAAATTCTGTCTTCACAAAAAATTGTTCTAATTAGGGACATGGGATTTTTGCATGGACTTACTTTTAACTGTTGAGTATAAGCTAGGAGGAAGCCTGCAATATTTTAGGCTGGAAAATTAACTTGTTACAGACCTCTAGTTCAGAAACCTCCAACAGCTATGACAAAGTTTTGAAAAGGGGAAATTATTTTCTTCCTTATATTATTTTTCCTTCCTTTTATTTTCCCTCTGATATGCCACCAAATTCTTAAAGAGACAAAAGTACAGACAGTACAATTCAAATGAGAACCATATTCCAGGAAGCTTAGTTGTTGTAAATTACTTTTTATAAAAGTGCAAGTGAGCATAAAAGAGATTGGAGTAAAATGAGAGGAAACACAGAACAACAGCAAATCTTGCCCAGAGCCATGGAGATCTCTCTCCAACAACAGGCCCACGTTTTTCATGCTTGGGAGCTAAAACATTGGCAAGGACTATTTTTCAAGTAGGTCAAAGCAAATGTTGGAAAGATGATTTGATTTACTTTGTCTCCTCAAGTCACATCAGTTGTGAAGAGCTACTCCTGCCAAGCAGCCTGAAGTCAACAGTAATCTTGGTAAGAGAAGTCAGTGGCAGACATAACATTAAAATTAAATAAGGAATAAAACACAGCTGAACATTATCTTTGGGAAATTAATCAGGTGGTGGTAACAGTTCACAACACCTTGTCCAGAAACAGTGCCTCAATATATGAAGAGAAAACCAAACTGAGACATGATAATTAGGCATGTAGTGATTCTTATGTTAGATGTTTGGCTTAACTAAAGAGTCTATAAGAATCTTCAGGAGTATTTCTTTTTCTTCTTATAAGCAAGATTTTCTAGCACCAGGTATCAGAAAATACCATTAAAAAATGCAGGCATTACATACTTTCTGCAAGACCTTAGGCTAAGAAGGGCTTGAGAGTGTACATGAGCATGATAATTTACAGTCAGATGATGAAAATGTGACAGAGATGACATGCATCATGTAATCTTGAACACGTTAAATTTGAAACCTATATTTTAAAACTTAAGTCTTAAAAAAAATTAGTCTATGCCTTGCACAAAAAAAAGCTAACCCAACAAACAAAAACCAAGAACAAACAAAAACCAACCAAAGCAGACAGACAAAAACCACATACATAAACAAAAATTTCACAACAGCAACAAAACAACAACAACAGCAATAAAATAACTCAAAATCCAAAACACCAAAAGAAGCAATAATGGAAGTTGCTTCAGAGCCATTCTTACTCTAAACATTAGCATTCCTATACTTCTTTTCTTTGTTTCCACAGAATGTTTTTTTTACTTGCACAAATGGGATTTTTTAGACTGCTATGAAGTCCTTTTCAAATACCTGCTTCCCAAGACTGCATTATGGTCAAATTATTACTATTCTTGTCACTATATGCACCTAAGAGTCTTAATATTGTCACTGTATGAACATTGATACAGTTTCTGGAAGGCTCTGAAGGCTGGAACCTGTGCATGTTACAGAACCTGTATTCAGGCCTGGGCACACAAGGCAGACAGGGTTTCATGTGGGTCTGGCAGCTAAAATTTGCTAGACTTACAGAGGTACAGGGGGGCTGAGGCTGGAGGGAGATTGTCCCTGCTCATACTGGGCCACCTGGAGGTGGCTGCCCAGGACTGTGTTCAGATGGCTTTTGAATATCCCTCAAGATGGAGAATCTACAAACTCCCTGGGTAACCTGTGCTGATAACCAGAAGCTCCTATGCTTAAAAAAAAATAAAATAATAATTCTATTTTAAAATGGAATTTCTTGCATTTTAGGTTGCGCCCATTGCCTCTGGTCCTGTCACTGGGCACTGCTGGGAACAGCCTGGCTCATAACTCATTTAAGGACCGGGACATCCATTCAGAGCTTCAATTCTTTGCCATTGAAAAATAGTCTTTGAAGCACAAATTAAGCATGTGCACAGTGGCATTGGTCCTTCAGAGGTGCAGAGGCTCCTCTACAGCAGTGCTTCCTCTGGAGTTTTGCCATACCGTTGCAAGGATGGAGCTGACAAGGAAAGACCAGCACTGCCTGCACACTCAAGCTGACCAGAATCTGCTGTTTGATGTGCAGCTCATACCTGGGAAGTTGCTCACACAGCACACAGGCTCTGCTTACTCCACGTTTACTTCAGCCCACAAGTTCTCCATGTTCTTTCTTGGCAGCTGGATCCCCAGTACAGAAGCCAATGGCACTTCCACATAAAATATTCTACTTGTTATAAGCAAATTAACTTCTAAAGCCCTACATGTAACCCACAGAAGATAGGTCTATATAATGTAGTTCTTGGAAGAGAAATATGAAAGCATTCCAGAGAGGAAACAAATTGCTTTTTTCTTGGCTTTGTCTTTCAGTATATGCTGGCAATTTTCTTGAAAACAGACAAGTTCTGGAAATAGCTCACACAACTTGCCTGCAACTACTGCTCGAGATGGAAAAAGTAATGGCATATTAAAGCATATGACAAACCCAAGAACACCTTTATTCAGTCACTGCACAACATCATAACCCTACAAGTACATACAAGAGGATCAAAATTCTGTAAAAGTCTGAAATGGGAGCTTTTTCCAGCCTTGAAGAGGCAATTTTAATTTGAAACTCCCTTTCTCCAGATTGCCTTCAGTAGGGCAGCACAATCAGCAAAATCCTAACCTCAGAGCTTCGGTGCCATTAGTCACACAAAGCTTTGGTGATTTACAGTCAGAAAATCATTTCAAGACATCTGACGCAACTTTGTTATTCTGCCTACAGCTACACCTGTGCACTTCTTTGTCTCTTAAGTTTCAATTAGAGATAATTTAAATAAGAGAAAATCATGTTTCCTAGTGGCAGAGCCTGTTAATGAAATGTGTTTCATATTTCCAATGGAAATGGGAATTCAGGAAACCAACAGGCAGAGCTTGTGCCTGCATTATGAATATATTGCACATTTGAAAGACTTTATCTCAGTATCCAGATACGCAACTCATCTGCAGCTGTGTGAACCATATTCATATTGCTCTTAATTTCTGATTTGCTACACTGTTGACCACTCAATTTTCAAAGTGCTTTCAGAAACCCAAAAAGTAGGGGATTCTCTATTGTTCTAAGTATGTGTAAGAACTGAGAGGGGAAATCTCGTACAATGTTACACTGGAATTCCAAAGCTGAACAAGAAAAGACATAAGCAAACAGGCTTATGTCTTTTCAAATTTAATCATGGTTTTGCATCAAAGAATTATGTAAAACAAACAGAAAAGCAGGACAATTGATTTGAAAACTTCTCACCTAAGTGATTTTATCAGAGGGCTCCGGAGACACCTTTCTGTGGATTAAAATCTTCCCTGTTTAATATGAAGAAAAAGTCACCAGCTTTACTGGATAAGGCACATAAGTGCTATGAGCACAGAGAAAAGTATTAGCCCAAGCATTACTTGTGCATGGGAAGGATCCAGTAATAAACTCAGATTAAGTTTAACACGACCAGTATTTCTCAATATTCATATATTTTCCTATGGCTTGAATACGACCAGTATTTCTCAATATTCATATATTTTCCTATGGCTTGAATATACCTGATAAAACCTCAGATGAGGCCATGGAAGGAAAATAAATCTTGATGTTTAGGCAACGTTCTTACATCTGTCATCAAGTGACAAAGCAGAAAAACTGCAGTTCCACACAAGGTCCTGCAAGGCGGCATACTCTCAGACTGAGACTTCTCTACCCCCATTCATATCACCACCTTGCCTTCCAAGGTGTCTTCACAAGCCTGGTGTTCAGCTGTACAACTCTGAGAGCAGCCATTCATCTGCCAAAGCCGAGTACTGCAGATGATGCACCAGCACGAGAAAAGAAACCATGTAGATGGGAACTGCTCTGTTATTGTCAGGAAGCTCTTTAAACCAATCCCACAGGTCTTTCAGCACCAGCAGTGGTGGAGAAAGGATATTCCAATACCAGGGTGTGGTAGAAGAGACAAAGTAGCCACATTAGGTCTAGCCACAAGCCCAGGATGTTACCCTTACAACTCAAAACTACACCACAAAAAAAAAAAGTGACCCAAGCAAGCATAAACTCATTCAAAGACTCTTGTAGAAGATATGTCTCAAATACAAATATTTTCTATTATTTTTGACTGGTTGTATGACCATTTTCATAATGACATCTTTGACATGCCATGCAAAAGAAAAAGTCCTGGCAGACATTTTTGCACATATTAACAAGGCATCAGTCCTTGCTGAACTGAACTCTTTGCGGAAGACAACTCCAGCTAACATGCTGGGAATACCAACATCAAGTTTAAAAGTTAGTGAATTTGGGAACTCAGCAGATGGCTTCCTCTTGCCTTCAGGAAAAGATAACAACAAACTGTCTGGTACGGAGCAGAAAAAGCTGGACTACTCTGTTAAAAAAAGGGCCTGACATGCAGCAAATGTTGGTGGAGAAACCACCCAGGAGTTATTCTGTAATTTCACGTGGTATGTATCGCCTATATTAGCCCTTCTTCTTCCACATCAATTCTTCAATCTCAGATCTCTAAGAAGAAGGAAAAACTCCTTATTCATTAGCAAGTTATACTACAAAAGGGAGCAAGAGTCCTTGTCTTCTCCTTATTCTCTGGCTGAGCCATGTGTATCATAAACATCTCTAGAGAAAGCTCTTGGAAAAAGCCAGGCTTGTTAAATGCACATGAATTGTTTTTAAGGCAGTTCATCCTACCATTTGGCCCATGCTGTCTTGATGTGGGTCAGACTGTAAGTGACACAATTTGGTTGTCACTGTGTTAACCTCTGCATTTCCTCTGACTCTGAGGGAGAAAGTCTCTTCTTCCTTTCTCAGCTGACTTCAAATAGAAGTCTAATGAATGCTGTGAATTTAGCTCCTAGTTTTATAATTGTGGTTTTATTTGAATTGCCGCAAAATTGTTGGGTGAGATTAAACGCAGGCTTCTCCTTTTGAAGAGGTCTATGCTTAATATGACTTTTACACCCTCTTTTCTCACTAAATGTTAATTTTTTTCTCCTTTGACTCTAGTTGTAACTCTAGCTCCTACACTTGGGTTGTGAGAGCCTTCCCTTGGTACTGTGCTATGTGATATTTATGCATAAAGTTTTGCTAATTGCTTATTCCATTGGCATTCATGAACCTTTGCTAGGATGAATGAAGCTTTCATTCATGTTTATATATGAGTTTCCAACATTTGTATGTTTGTAATCATCAGGCTAAAACCAGCTTTAATTTCCAGAGACACAAGCTGAGGGTAACTGAGTCAGGAGATAACTCTGTTATGTAAATGGAGAGATTATTTTCCAGTATTATTGAGAGCTGAGTTTATCACAGAAACCTCTCATTTCAGCAGCTCAATGAAGTTTGTTCACGACTGGTAACTATGGTTATGGCTGCACTGACAAGAAGTTTGGATCAATAGAAGTACATTTCTGGAGCTCATTTTGTGCTGGGCAGCTGACAAAGGCACTTGCTGTAGGTCTGTGGAAAGCTTTGCTCAGATAAACTCTTAAGTTTGCTCCCATGCAGTAATGCTCTATTACTGCTGCAACTCACCTCCCTAGTTCTGTCCAAAGGGAATACAGGCCAGGACCTGCAGTGCCCTTCCTGATAGGAACCTGTGTTCAGAAAGCAGCCAAGAGCCGAGGGTTGCCTGAAAAGCACCCAACTGATCTAACTAAGGAGCACACTAACACAGACACACCCTGTGTGTAAATTATAGAGATTTATCCAATTAGAATATCTCTGTGGCAATCCCGAGCCATCAACAATTTTCCCAGCCATATAATTGCTACTATTAACAACACGAGTTGCCAATTTAACAAATGGAAGTAAGACAAACGTCCATATCATGCTGGCTTCTCCCAGCTTTATGATTCAGGGTGTAGCAATCTGTTGCCCTTGGTCTTTTGGAAATAGTGCCTGTGTGAGAATTTTAAAGACAATGCAGAACTACTTCTGGCCTGTTCTGGATATCTGAAGGCTGTGATTTCTTTATCATGGAGGAGGTTCTGATGGTTAAGCTAACTGGGTCTATCATGCCTCAAGGACTTGTAACTTATTTACTTCCACTCAGCCACCCATGTATGTCCTCCCTCCTTTACACGTTGCAATATGTGACTCAGATCAGAGACCTAAAACCAAGGAGGACACTTAAACAGTCTGGAATCAGCAGGGAGAGGAACCAAGAAGGTTTCTGATGAAGCACCAGGGGAGAGGATGGGTGGAAGGAGGAGGTGAAGTGCTACATTGCTTAGATTTTCTGAGTCCTTTAGCATTACTGCTTTGTAGGTCAATGGCTGCAACTGCTTTCCTCTCCAGTACTCTACTCTCTTTTGGCATTGACTCTGCTTTCCATGCCTCCAGTGTGGGAAACCAGGCTTCCTGCCTCCCTGAATTCAGAAAGTTTGTCCATCTTTTTTTCATGTCTTTCTATGCTTTTCCAAAAAAATAAAAAAACAAAAAAAATCCCATCACCTCCATGCATAGTCTTTTTATTACTATGCTTTATCCTCCTCTGCAACTGTTAGCACATTATTGCTCATCAGCTGCTTCATAGGAATTACTTATGTGCATGCTTTGAATCTCACTTGTCCCAGAAGCACAGATTATGTCAAGTAGAACTACTTACCCTTAGATATCAGACAGAGCCCCAGACAGACAGTGGGCCAAGACAGAGAAGGATGGCAGTGCCTTAAAAACATTGTAATTACTTGCATTCAATAAGCCTGGCATTTTCCCAGAGCTGTCTCTGGGGATGTTTGTGCTATGTATGGCTCAGCCAGGCAACAAGGAGAGGACAAGGTCTTTTGCTCCCTTTTGCTGTCTAACTTGATAAAAAGCAAGGAGATTTTCTTTGTTCTAAGGGATCTGAGATCTGGATAACAAACTGATGGCATCCACTCGTTATTTGTCCATAATAGCTGTATTATCTTTGACCACATTGGCTGCCCAACAATACTATTTTGGGTAGTTCTCCTTCAAGAATCTGATGTTCCTGATGGAAGTGGTTTCTGTAAAGCAGTATTTTCATGTGGGCCATGAAATATGCCCAAAAGAAAAAGCAGAGGGAAAGGGTCAAGACAACCAAAAATGTTTTTATGCAGTGACTAAACAGATCTTGAACTGTAGCTTTTGAAAAGGTGATACTCTTGCACAGCCCTATCTTGGTAAAAGTATCTACACACATCCTATTGAAAGCAAAGTGTAAATTCATTGATAAACGTAAAACAGACACTCAGCTCTGCACAAGTCTTTTGTACAGGACATTGCACTTGTAAATTCAAATTTCCCTCAATCAGTGAGGAATTCCAAAAATGAATTCCAATAGTCTTCCAATTTCTTTAAAAAGGCCAGATCTATCAGGGCCTGAGAATACTTAATCCTCAGTCAAAATAATTACAATGAGAAATAACTTCAGTTGACTTTAAACACACTTTCAGCTTCCTCAAACTAACATCTGTATCTTAACAGTTTATAACTGAGGGCTATAACTGACTTTACTTAGAAAAATCAAGAAAGACTGGAGTGCTAGAAAAGCCTGTGATCACACAGAAGGCAGAAAATAAGACAAACCCTTCATGCACATCATATGACATAATTGATTCCAACTGGTTTTGGTCTCTGTACAGAAACTTCCAGCAAAACATTTTAATGATGTAATAATTACCTTTTTCCTTTCATGATCCTTCTAACTATGCCTTAATTTATGATGCTTTTAACTAGCATACATGTATCCTGAGGCTATAATGGATGCACATTTATTTCAGTCAAAAGATAAATCTTAATGAAAGGTTTTTTTAACACAATAATTAACATGTATTTTGATCATCATAACAGTAATTATTAGAGGCACAAAAACAGAATCAGATCTCAGAAGGAGCCATGAAGATCCTAAATAGGTTGGACTAGCAACACTGCCCTATTATTTTGCCAAGAAATGATGCATCAAAGTGGCAGGGATGAATCATCATGCACCATTAGGAACTACACCCAATGACACCCAGGGACAAAAGTATGAGCTGCACTAACCTCCACCACAAACTGCAAATTCCAATCACAGAGCAGGTAGTGTGGAACATGCCTTTTCTCTTAGTTATCAAAATATGCTGTCCTTATACCTCTACAAACATGATAGATCATCAGATAAAGAAAATAAGAGAAGAACCACAAAGAAATAAGAATTTAGGCTTGATATTAAAGGTCCATTTATATTTCAGAAAATAGTTTTACTTTGTGAAGCATTATAAGCTCTTAACATGAGTCAAATGACCCAATCAATAGCCTTGATCTTTCAAAAACCTATTAGCTCCTAAAACAAATATGACACTCTTACCTGCTGTCATACTCCTCTTAGCAAAAACTACTGGCATTCTGCATTTTTTCCATCTATTAAATCATACACATACACATACCCAGGAAAACTGTAACTTGCAGGTAACCCTTTTTCAATGACAAACAGTGAAGTCAAACAAGGCTGAAAACATTTTTTTTTTTAAATATTCTATGCATTTTACCACCGAGTCAGATTTATTTCAGGAATTGTGTTCACAGAATCACAGAATCATTTGGATTAGAAGGGACCTTAAAGAGCATCTAGTTCCAAACCTCCTGCCATGGGTAGGGACACCTTCCCCTAGACCAGTGAGGCATCTAGAACTGCTCTGGGCAACCTGTTCCGGTGCCCCAACATGAAAAAAAAAAAAAAAGTTCAGCAGTACACAAGGGGAACTCATATGAAAGGCAATGACAGCAAAAAGAGAGGAAAAATAGTTTCTTAAAGGAAAGGCTATAATATGGTACCTTTTCCAGTCAAAGTTTCTTCTTTTAATTTCCTCACCGCTTCTTGGCCATCACTTTCACTGTTTCCGGCTGTTAAAGGACAGAAAATGAAAAATTAGCAATGCAATCAATTTAAGAATTGGTCCCTATGAGGGGCCAGTCGCAGTGTAAAACCAGTATGAAGTTTTAGGTGGAAAGGCCTGCTTCTTGTCAGGCAGCAGAGGCTTTCAAAGAGAGCTGCACAAATGCACTGCAATCCACAAAAGTTCTTCCAGTTTATCTCATTTATTCATATAAAATAAAACATATCTACTGGACCAGCAGACTTGAGATTTGAGTCTGTGAGACAAGTGAATTGTTTCACATTCAGATCCTGTAAAACCTTCACTACAGGTTAGAGCAGACTTCCCCTTGCTCTTTTCCCAAAATTAAGACTTCCAGAGTTGGAGGAAAGTCCTGAATACCCTGTCTCCAATGCTCATGAAAGGATTTATTAGTGCTAACATAAAATGTGATTAAGCATGACATAAATGTCTTCTGGGCCATTCAGCTTAGGTGAGTGGTTAGTAATTGTCTCACATATGTTTGGCAATTTTTTTTATAACATATCAAAGGAAAAAACACAAGCACAAGAGACATAGGAATTGTTAACACAAGTTAAATTTTTTTAATTAACATTAAATTTACCCATCCACAAATATTTTCCATAGCATGAAACATCAAAATATGGATTGTTTATTACCTAAATTGGATAAAAATATTGATATCTCTTATGAACTTCATGAAGCTGCCTTCTTCTTTTCCTCATTATATAAAATTCTGCCAAAGCTTCTATGTGGATTTTTTTTCTTATGACAGCCTACAAGTATCCTGTTCTCTCTTTCACACCACCGTAGAATAGGGTGAAGTTGAAAGAGACCTCAGGAGGTATCTGGTTCAGCCCCCCGTTTACAAACCTGTACAGGTTTGTATTTACTCTAAGATCTATTCTTTTGAGAATGGAGTTTTAGTTGTGCTTCTGCAGTAAAAAAGGACTTGAAACATTTCTGTTTTCATGATATGCAAGAATACTCAACATTTACATAAATTTAGCCAAAATTAATACATTTAGCATTCCAGATACTGAAGAGAAAATTATTCTCACATAAAATCTAGAGCCACACAAGTGCACAGTTGTTGTCTATAAATTCCATTAACTGTGGAATTCTATTGCTCAGACTGACAGGGGAGGAAGGAGGGCGTGGAAGGAGCGGAAGGAAGGAAGGAAGGAAGGAAGGAAGGAAGG